>CAJHNH020001909.1:0-15000 GCA_905116865.2 Candidula unifasciata | reverse complement strand
TCCTCGATGGTAAATAAAAAATGTGTAGATATATCCATGTCAACGTCTACTAGGAAATAAAGATGTGTGCAAGCAAGACATGAATGATACAGGCAGTGAGTTGAACTCATGGGAACAAAATGCCATGGATCACGTTGTGTGGAGGGTCACATCAGGAAGAAACTGAGAATGAAGGAAGAAATGAATACAGAAAAGAATGAAAGCTAAGCGTTTGAGGAGACACTTAACACAGACGTTGACAACAACGGTCCTGGAATCCCTTGCTAAAGTTGTGGAAATATTATAAAATGTATAAATAAATGATTTTACAGATTGTATACATGGTTGAACAGGATCTATTAGTGCCCGTACACAATTATTGGATGGGCGCGGGGGGCGGGGGGGGGGGAGGCGCCAAGAGACCCGAGCGCCCAAGTTTCAGTACGTATGAGAAGCTGATTAATGTGAACTGGATAGTCTGGAGCTCTTTAATACGTGTGTGTGTGTGTGTGTGTGTGCGTGCGTGTGTGCGTGCACGCGCGCATTTTAATACCAGGTCCCCCCAGTGAGCACTAAGACAGCACAGTTATGATTGAGCTGTAGTCAATTGCAACCTCTATACATTAGTAGTAGATTTTACCCCCCCCCCCCCCAGGACATCACACAAGCGATAAACACCCGAATACACAATGTGCCACCATGTGGATGAGGATCACCGTGGAGAGGTCCCAGAAACCGTGTTCAGCCATTAAGATCATATTTATGGTCGGGCAATATTGCGGCCCCCGGCAAGAGCCAGAGTAGGGCTTCAAACAACGAAAAATTGCATCTCACAAGTAGATAGCTAGATTAAATATCACACCTCTATACATCTATATGTGCACCATACCAAGAGTTTGCCTACCTAATCGCGTATGGACGGCATGTTGAATTGTTGTCAGAATAGGGACTACTACAAATCGGCCCCCTTTCCGCATACGTCATCAAAGCAAATAAAATCCCAGATTCCATCTTCAGTGCGCATCATTAAGTAAACAGCCAGCCCACACATCACAAGGGCTTCTGTATCAACCCGGATTTAAAGGCTTCAGTTGTGCATGTTTACTCGCCCTTGGGTCCGTCTTCCTTACGTCCCTTGGAGCTCAGGATGGTTGTGTTCATGTTATGTCTGTTGCAGTTCCTCATGACAATCTTTTTTTTTTTTTTTATGTGTAGCGTTCTGCTGAATACACTGACATGCCTGCTAAGAAATTGTAAGGAAAAGCAAATAAGGGAGCGTCTATTTTGATAAATGTCACACGCATATTAAAGTGCGAACTGAATAAACATAGTTTTATTTAGTTTTCATGTTCAGTTCGGTTCACTTTGTTAAAGAGCCTCAATTTTAGTAAGGCCTACATTGACGCTGTGGCCAGATGATTAATGTCAGCTTTACTTTGGAGGGACTGGGTTCCAAACTGCATCTACTCGGATTTTTTAAACGGACCCCTTGCTTCCGGGTCAAAATGTAAACGTGAGCACAAGGAAACATATTGGGAAGTAAAGGCGACATTCTGTTGACCATGTCACTCACCGAACGAGTAGCACCATAACCGACGTTCGCCAATATTGTGAAAAGAACGGCACTGACATCTGTAATGTTAGTTGGGTAACTTTTTTATGACGTTACATATTCAACCATAGCATTTTTTTATATTACTAGGCAATGCTACGTTCAGAAGTTTGCCATTGCTAACTACACTGTTGGCCCTCGAAATCATTGTCGAAAAGGGGGCTGTGTGGTCTCGAGGCATGGCCCCGGGGAATGCTGGGATTTGTTCACGTGGACTTCTAGTAATTCCTCCTGTCTCTGGGTAATAAGATCGGACGCCCGTGTGTATTGCTGCGCACGTAAAAATCCCTTGGCAGCTGGAAATTGAAAAGAGCAGTCTAAGGGCCCGGGCAAAATTTAGAGTTAAAGACCTACCCACATTTTATCAGGATTATCGCCGGTGCTACGGATTTTGTGCACGCGTTGCGATTCTTCGGACGTGCTGTTTTAAGTTAGAAGTAGAACGAAGCACTTATGGGTCACTACCCTTGTTCTATTATGTTGATCCGTCGTCTAAACCTATACCATTGTCGAAGCCAATGCAAAATTGGTGTGCTATCACATCGCCAGCAGCTGGAATCGAACCCATCAGCTGGGAATAACAAAGTGTGTTGGCAACGCTTAAGCCACATACACGGACTAGTATTTTTCTCGTTGCCAACTTTATCTAAACAAATGAGAAAACATACCGGGCAGTATTTTGGAATTCATGTCATAGGACTGCATTTATTTGGCAAACAATGGGATATTGTTAACGGGAGGTGCTCTTTCATTGGCGGTGTGTGTTTAGGTCGTTGCAGTTCTGCAGTGAATATTGAAGAGAGGTTTCGAAAAGGACCAGTCGCGCGCTCAAGCAGAGCACGATGTCATAATGTAGGTCTTGAAACATGTGATCATTTTCATTGACAGGACAATATAGAAGTCAGGGCAATCTTTAAGGCATTACTGATCAATTTACCGTTTTACTATCTACTGGTCGGCTCTGTGGCTAAGTCGATGCGAACGCTTCGCAATGCCGGGATTCCGGGTTCGATTCCAGCTGCGGGCCATACGCCTTGCGTTAGTTTCGACAGTGGTATCAGGGAGCTAACCGTCTAGAAAGCTATGGCAAACTACTGGACGTAAATTTGCCTAGTAAAACCACACAACAGCCAGGGGCTGATGGGGTTGGTTCTGCAACGTCCTGTAAAGGATACGCAACTAACCTAACCTACTACCTACTGCGTTCTTTGCTAAATACTTTGCTCTTATCTGCTTAACCAACGAGCTCATAGCATTTCAACAAATCAGATACGAACAATAGACTACACAATTTATTGCCTGGTATATTTCGCTGTATCTTGTCGGACGCATACTACAGTAACAACTGATTAAAATTAAGGTGAATCTTCCTAAGTGAAACACAGAATCTCCCACATTCAAACGTAACAGCGTATTTCATCGGAGCATTGTTTTATTCATACCATTGTTGAAATGAACTCAAAACGACCATCCACCAAGTCGCTTGCAGATTAACCAAATCTCGAGTGTTGGAGTTGTGAAACTACGTTGACAACCCCTAAGCCACAGAGGTCGGCTCGTGTAAAATATCGTACCAATAATGTACATATTTTACCGAATAAGCAAATAGTACACCATTTTATAATACCACGTTCTTCAGAATGTGGCGTGCTGAAGAATTGGTGCTATTGCAATGCTTCTTAGAAACTAAGTTGCATGCTAGGAAGCCAAAGCGCCTATAGTAGGGCAACCCAGGACACGTTGATGACTCATAGTAGATCAAGGAGTAGGTAGACTCTGAACCCATACCAACATTGACCTTTCACATTTGTCAAACGTAGGCTATCCACTGTCTTTTGTTTCGTTTCTTTACATTAGTTAGCGCACTGCCTTTTACTGAGCCCGGCCTAGATCTGGCGGGGAGCATGTTTGAGTTGTGCTAGGACAAACATGGGCGCGCTTCTCAACGTATCGGGTAATCCTGTGTTTCGGTGCGACTGTCAGGAATTCCATCGGTTGTCATCAGCTGTGGAAGATGTCGCCTGTAGGTCAATGATTGGCGATTTTCAAACTGTGGTTTGCTGAGTATATATGGGAGCCAGTAGAATAGTCATCCATGCCCATCGCTCTGAACGTTTTGTTTTTTAAACTGTAGGTCTTCTCCTTCAACACTCCGATCCCTTGAGGTTCATTGCTGCAGATATCACGCGTCTTCTTGGTCTGCCTCGTGGTCTACGACCATTCACCTCCCTTGTCTATAAAGTTTTTACCTCTCAACTGTAGTTATCAAACTTAAGATTTACCCACTAGCTGTCTGTCTATGTAAGTGCATCTGTACTAGCCAGCCTGCTCACCTTTTAACTCATCTTTCAATGTATTTGTCTATCACATAAATTTTAGGGGTGCCTTGTTCTTAATACTAGTGTTTCCATAGCGACGTGCACACGCCATTTGGAGGTGATTACAGCTTTCAAATTTTGTGTTGTCTAGTGTGTCCTTCTATCTTTCTACATATTTCTATGCGTGTCGAGCAATACATTTTCTATTTCTTTAATTATATATAATATTTAAAGGCCTCAACGTTTCCACCTCTGTTTATTTATATGCCTGACGTATACACACCGGAACCTACCAATCAAATACCTATCTTAAATGTTTGTGTATTCTAAAACAAAACATTAGGGTTTAAATTGTTGCTGTGCTTGTTTTTCGACCTATGCTTCGTTAATATAAGTGTCTGTAATGTATGGTGCCATTTCAGTTGTTTGAAAGAAATTATGTTCGTATTCCACAGTTGTGGATTTCAAGCTGTACGATAGACATGGCCAATGAGAACACCTTTTTTGGGAGGGGGGGGGGGGTTGCCTAGTTGACCATGTTCTTAGTATACTTGTTTCCATAGCGAGGCGCACAAGCCATTTGGAGGTGAAAGGTTCGATTTCAAGCACGGTAACTATAGCTTTTATATGTTGTCTAGTGTGTCCTTCTTTCTATGAGTGCCTATTAATACCGTGTCTGTTACTTTATTAATATTTGTCTATCAGTACGCAGACAATGAGTTTTGTTTGTATTTGCTGTTAAAAGTATTTGAAGGCTGAAATATATCTAGAGTAGAAATATTTCACCTGTGCTGCTTTTTTAGATTGTTTTGTCTAGTAGGCAGGTTAAATATTCTGCCCATCTGACCCTGGGTCTGTAGTCACAATGAGGTAGTTGTCTAAACATCATACTCCAAGAAGTCAAAATCGTTTGATTGATTGTCCATTTATAACGTCAATACAACTTGCTTCTAATAATATAGTTTTCCATTCTGCTTCTTCAAGTAAAGCTGAAAGTCTGTCTCGTTTGTGTGTGTGTGTGTGTGTGTGTGTGTGTGTATTGTGCGCGAGCGCGCGTCGTGTGCGTGTTAAAAATTAGCAAACAAAGCAGATGGATGTTACAAAACTGAAACTAACAAATGATTGAAAACAAACTAAAGTTTGAAATTAATTACTGTTTGAAACTATTAACTGTTTGTAAACTACTATTTTGATTAGATATATTAAAACGAAGTACTGAGTGCGAAAAAAAAGAAAGTAGGAGAAGATTGCTATCAGAGAGGCAATGTTGCCTGTTCCAACCCCAGTTAAAACAAAACAGTAAGGCACACATGACGATTTGGACTGCGCGATAGCCTTTACCATGGCTACTGGCCTCCTTACATAAGTGTTTTTTTTTACAGCAGGATCGAAGAAGAAGAAGAGACGTGGCATTAAGCACCATTGAAAAGTTTCTGTATTATAAAGGTTGCCGTATCAGTGTGTAAAACCTAAACCGTTTGTAACACTTGCAAACGTATGGTACAAGGGGGGCGTTTGTGGCGCTATGGGAGCTGTCAATATATCGGTCTGATGTCATTTATAGGCTTATAATTGACGTATCTGGTTTAAAAGAGAGCTAGAATGGCCGGGCGCCAAACTCCAGGAGGTAAGTGGTTGTGCTTGGATACAACCTTGATATTGGCTGCGGAGAAATATCAACTGCGCTGGTTCTGCAACAGTTGGCCACTGGCCAAAGACTCTTTGAGGTGGTCCCATTTTCCAGTGTTTGGTTCATGGTCTCTCTGTTTTTTCTTTCTCTTTCTCTCTCTCTCTCTCTCTCTCTCTCTTTCTCTCTCTCTTTCTTTCTTTCTTTCTTTCTTTCTTTCTTTCTTTCTTTCTTTCTTTCTTTCTTTCTTTCTTTCTTTCTTTCTTTCTTTCTTTCTTTCTTTGTGTCACTTTATCTCTGGCTCGTTGTCTCTCTCTGTTTCATTGGTGTGACAAGCGCCGCAACCCGGAGGCTGGGGCCTAATACCGTTCCCCTCCATGTTTTAGGGAGCAGACCCCCCCCCCCCCCACCCCCACGCTTTTATAGAATTTGTTTATGCATTCGTGTTATTTCAAATATATTATTACATTTATTTGCCATCATTATAAATTAATTAATAATTAATATTAATTGGCGTAATGTTGACCACATCATATACAGAGGTCTAGACACTATCAGTCTAGCGTCATATGCCCGCTGCACTGCTGCCATGTTATGGGACCTTCAATTTACTTTTAATTATTATTAATATTGCGCATTTAAACAAGTGGCCCAATAACCTCGTTAGTGTGCTTTGAATGTAAGTAAACAAAATATGAGTTTGGATGTATTATCGTTATTTAAGTTAGTTGCGTATCCTTTACAAGACGTTGCAGAACCAACACCAGCATTTTCTTGGCTTTGGTGTGGGTTTTTTCTAGGCAACTTTACGTCCAGTAGTTTGCCATTCCTACTGAACTGTCGCTTTTCGATACCACTGTCGAAACCATCGCAAGGCGCAAGGCCTGTAGCAGGGATAGAACCCAGCACCCCGACATTACAAAGCGCGATCGTAACGCCAAAGTTACAGACGCCGATATCATTATTATGGTTAGTTAGTTGCGTATCCTTTAAAGGACGTTGCAGAACCAACCCCAACATCCCCTGTCTGGTGTGTGGTTTTTCTAGGCAAATTTACGTCCAGTAGTTTGCTATTGCTCCCTGGACGGTCGGCTTTCTTAATACCACTGTCGAAACCAACGCAAAGCGCATGGCCCGCAGCTGGGATCGATCCCGGCATTACGAAGCGTTCGCATCGATTAGACACAGAGCCATCATCACCATTATACTGTGATTAAATATTGCGCAAAGATTACAGTCACTTGATTTTACTTAATATGCAACCTCAATTGACAGTGCTAGGAGGATACTATGATTTGACTGCACTTAGAATCCACCATTGCTTGACTGTGCTTGAGTAGCACTTATAGAAGTAGAATAAAGTGTAGATCCAATGACCTACTAGAAAATAATGTATATGTATGAAAGCTATAGTGACAGCACCAGGATCTGATCAAACAGCTAAGAGTACTTTCCTAAACTCTTTCAGTCCCAGAAAGTGCTGAAATGTTATCTAAGAGCCACAATGTTTTAGTCTCATAGAGACGTATTATCGTCGTCGTCGTGTTTACCAGCTGTAAACTCTGGCAGAAGGTTCTGGTTGTTCGTCCACTTCTGGACTGTAGTCCTGTTGCAGAACCTGAATACTGCGGGTGCATTAGTTTGACAGATCTGACTAATTTGTATGCAGAATGTTGGATCCTTGCCTCTCAGGCTGATGCACTCCGACTCCGAAAGAAGCTCCCAGTTAGTCGACTCTTACGACATGCTTTTATGTAGGCAGTAGGCCTATTCTTTTTTTCCCTATTATAGGGCCCCGGAGCCCACACGGGGAAGATTATATTTCTAATATATACCTTACTGGTGTGTCAAGGAAATTAATGACTATCAATTGCTCTTCAAAGACTAAAACAACTGAATAAATTATGGAATTGTACAGATAGAATTACAAAGGTCAGATTTTTAAGAGCATGCATCTTTCCCATTGCAACATACGCCTGTGAGACCTGGACACTTACTAAACAAGCGGAACAGCGCATAAATGCATTTGAATATAAATGTTACAGACAGGTTCTAAGAATATCTTGGGTAAAGAAAAGAACAAATGCATCCATACTTCAAGAGCTGAATATTGAAGAGGGTTGGCTAGTAAAGACAATAAAACAAAGAAAATTGAAATATTTTGGTCACTTGAAACGTCATGGAAGTCTAGAGAGAACAATAATGGAGGGGTATATGCCTGGGAAGAGAGGAAGAGGAAGGCCAAGGAGAAGATGGGTGCAGGATGTGGCAGATGATCTCCAGATGGGTGTATCAGACGCAGGACATCTTGCTCATGATAGGAAGGTTTTCCGGAGGGTTGTTATGGCAGCGAGGTTCCGCGAGGGACATGCTACTGAATGAATGAATGGTGTGTCAAGGGAAAAATAAACACAGTACATTATCAAATGTGGGGATATTGTTTTAAACTGTACATTAAAGTTAAATCATCGAATTGTGGTACAATATAATCTTCTTCTTTACGTTCACCGGTTGTAAACTCAAGTGAAAAAAATGTGGTTGTTTGTCCATTCTTGAAATTTGGTCCTGATTCAGAACTTGAGTTTTGTGTAAACATCCATTTTACACATCTGGCTTTTTCTTTTTCTTTTTCTTCGCATTTACTAGCTGTAAACTCTAGCAAAAATTTATGGTGGTTAATCCACTTCTGGACTGCAGTCCTATTACAGAACCTGAGTGTTGCGTGTGCATCCGTTTTACAGATCTGACTTATTTTTATGCAGACTGCTGGTTCCTTGCATCTCAGGCAGATGCACTCCGACTTCGAAAGAAGCTCCCAATTAGTCGACTCTTACGACATGCTTTCGGGTAGGCAGTGGGTCTATTCTTGTTTTCCCTGGAACCCACACGGGGATGACGTAATATAATAACAAACTGAAAAAAGATGTTAATTTATGAGAAGAATGGGATAAGGAAAATATAGAAATGTTTACCATTTATAGTGTAATGAATGAACGTATGGCGAGTTCTTTGGTACCGACAGAGTTGAGAAAGCAGCGTACAAAGATTCCTCTTGAAAGGATATTTATGACTTGAAAACAAGAGAAATATTATGGAAAGAACGGCAATCGGTTTTCTGAGATCTTTATACAAACTTTCCTATTACCCTTAATCGTTTTAGAAACTATTTGATTTATTGTTTCTTTACAGAAACTACCTAGTTTGCCTCGGATTTCTATATAAAATATTTAGTTTATTTTTCATCTCTACAGAAACTATCTGGGGATAAGAGATTTATAGATCAAGTCTATGAATGTATCGACTTTTCTTCCTCCGCCCCACTTTTCTGGCTATGCAATAAATACGTCGGTTGATCACGATTCGATGATTTCACATTGTGATAAAATGACAAGTATAGCAGTATCGTACTCGTTTTTCGTCTTTAGTTGAATACACATTATAGAGCCATGTGTATATTATGTGTGCAGTGCAAACCCAAGCACTGCATTTGTAGACTTGTCGTCGCTAGATGGTAATGTCACTAATATCTAGCTCCATTTACTTTCCAGCAAATTAAATGCTACCCTTCGTGAGGGCACTCGGTCCATATCGAACTTCAGAAAAGGTTGTCGGGTATTTGAGTCCTCTTTGAGGGTTCCACAAAGAAGACTCAAATACCCGACAACCTTCAAGTATGCTACAGAACCAACGCCAGCACTTGTGTGTGTGTGTTTTTTTTTCATTGTTGCTCTAATGGCTTTTCTAGACACAGTTTACGTTTTGTAGTTTGCCATTACTCCCTGAACGGTCAGCTCTTGGTATCTCTGTCAAAATCAGCGTAAGACAAACAGTCCGCAGCTGGGATTGAACACGGCACCCCGGCATTATGAAGCGAGTTCGCAACGCCTAAGGAACAGATGCCGGCCACGACCCCGACAACCATACCAGAAGGAACATTTACTAACAAATGATCAAACCGTGGGTCATCGTTCTTGTTTTATAAGTGTCGCATGTTTGTTTAAACAAACCTTTTCTAGCAAGTGGGCAAACCGTGGGTCATCGTTCTTGTTTTATAAGTGTCACATGTTTGTTTAAACAATCCTTTACTAGCAAAGTGGCAAACCGTGGGTCATCGTTCTTGTTTTATAAGTGTCGCATGTTTGTTTAAACAATCCTTTACTAGCAAAGTGGCAAACCGTGGGTCATTGTTCTTGTTTTATAAGTGTCACATGTTTGTTTAAACAATCCTTTACTAGCAAAGTGGCAAACCGTGGGTCATCGTTCTTGTTTTATAAGTGTCACATGTTTGTTTAAACAATCCTTTACTAGCAAAGTGGCAAACCGTGGGTCATCGTTCTTGTTTTATAAGTGTCGCATGTTTGTTTAAACAATCCTTTACTAGCAAAGTGGCAAACCGTGGGTCATTGTTCTTGTTTTATAAGTGTCACATGTTTGTTTAAACAATCATTTACTAGCAAAGTGGCAAACCGTGGATCATCGTTCTTGTTTCATAAGTGTCGCATGTTTGTTTAAACAATCATTTACTAGCAAATGGGCAAACCGTGGATCATCGTTCTTGTTTCATAAGTGTCGCATGTTTGTTTAAACAATCATTTACTAGCAAAGTGGCAAACCGTGGATCATCGTTCTTGTTTCATAAGTGTCGCATGTTTGTTTAAACAATCATTTACTAGCGAAGTGGCAAACCGTGGGTCATCGTTCTTGTTTCATAAGTGTCGCATGTTTGTTTAAACAATCATTTACTAGCGAAGTGGCAAACCGTGGGTCATCGTTCTTGTTTCATAAGTGTCGCATGTTTGTTTAAACAATCATTTACTAGCAAAGTGGCAAACCGTGGGTCATCGTTCTTGTTTCATAAGTGTCGCACGTTTGTTTAAACAATCATTTACTAGCAAATGGGCAAACCGTGGATCATCGTTCTTGTTTCATAAGTGTCGCATGTTTGTTTAAACAATCATTTACTAGCAAAGTGGCAAACCGTGGATCATCGTTCTTGTTTCATAAGTGTCGCATGTTTGTTTAAACAATCATTTACTAGCGAAGTGGCAAACCGTGGGTCATCGTTCTTGTTTCATAAGTGTCGCATGTTTGTTTAAACAATCATTTACTAGCGAAGTGGCAAACCGTGGGTCATCGTTCTTGTTTCATAAGTGTCGCATGTTTGTTTAAACAATAATTTACTAGCAAAGTGGCAAACCGTGGGTCATCGTTCTTGTTTCATAAGTGTCGCACGTTTGTTTAACTTACTTACTTACTTAGTCGCTCCTCTTCTACATTGGGGTGTAGAGGTTTGCCAGAGAGATCGCCAGACGTCTCTATTAGCAGTTTTCTTTCTGGCTTTGTTCCATTCCAGTCCTCTGTCAGTTAGGGACTGTCGGATGTTATCTTCCCAGCGCACCCTGGGTCGTCCTGGAGGTCTGGTTCCCTGGTTCTTAGCCTTCCATGCCTGCCATGGTGGCCGATTTTCTCCCTTTCTGCATACATGTCCAAACCATCGTAACTGTGACTGATCCACTCGGGTTTGTAAGGACTGGGTATCAAGATCTTGACGTATTGTCTGAGTGCGGACATTGTCTCTTCTTGTCACTTGGACCACCTTTCTCAGATATCTCATTTCCGAGGCCTGCAGCTGGCTTCTGTGAGCTGCTGTCATTGCCCATGACTCACACCCATACGTTTGTTTAAACAAACCTTTTCTAGCAAATGGGCAAACCGTGGATCATCGTTCTTGTTTTATAAGTGTCGCACGTTTGTTTAAAGAAAAATTTACGAGCAAATAGGCAAACCGTGGATCATCGTTCTTGTTTTATATGTGTCGCACGTTTGGTTAAACAAACATTTACTAGCAAATGGCCAAACCGTGGATCATCGTTCTTGTTTCATAAGTGTCGCACGTTTGGTTAAACAAACATTTACTAGCAAATGGGCAAACTGTGGATCATCGTTCTTGTTTCATAAGTGTCGCACGTTTGTTTAAACACAAATTTACTAGCATATGGGCAAACCGTGGATCACCTTTCTTGTTTTATAAGTGTCGCACGTTTGTTTAAACACAAATTTACTAGCAAATGGGCAAACCGTGGATCGTCATTCTTGTTTTATAAGTGTCGCACGTTTGTTTCAAAACAAAGGGTGCCAATGCAAATGCACTTTATCACTGGTTATGCACCCATACAACCCAATACAGACTTACAACCAAAGTACGTAAAATACGTTCAGACTCAAGGACATACCCAACAACACATGGGTGTAAATGCATTACAAGCTAACCAGGATTCGAATATTGCGAACCCCATTAATAAAATCACTTGCTGAAGAACTGTACTTCGACCAGCATTCCCTAGCTAGCCACACTTTAGAGAAAATGAAATATTATTCGATTTACTAACTTTCTGAGCTGAAGGAGTTAGTTACTGAGAGGATAGAAGCTTAAAACGGCAAGAATACGCCAAGTCTGCACAGCATAGTGTAACATGTAAACATTTCTTTTAAATACTTCGATATTACCCATGTAACCAAGGATGTAAAGAGTGTTAAGCACATGACATCGCTGTGCAGACCAACACGGTGACGTCATAATGACAGTTTAATAATAGTCGCCATGCTGTTGACACGAATCAAAGAAGGGAAGCGTTTTGTTACCTACCTTGCAGACACTTTGCTGTACTGTAGCATGTCATGGATGAAGTGGTGCTCTGAACCTTGATTGATGTCAACATGCGTAGCAATGTTACTCACAGTCAGTTGGCGGTTTTGCAGCAGAAGCCTTCAACGGCTGCAGCCATCTTTAACCTGTCATTATGATGTCACAGTGTTCGTCTTCGCAGTGATGTTACGTGCGTACTGCTCTTGGCATCCTTAACAACAAGACTCACATGTTAAAAGATTATGACGTGGTTATTTTCCTTTCTGTCACACTTTTAAAGGTTTCATTTTGAAACTTTTGTATCAGTTGAAGCTGTTGGAATGTTTTTGGAATAACTCGATATGGGTGGAGGATGAGGCTGTCGCATGTACAGCAAAGCGGAGGTTTGAAAGGTAATCGATATGTTATCTGTTCAATCTTTAGGGTAGAAAATAATGCTAGAATCAATAAATGCTAGAATTGTATCGTGACTGACTGAGAAGTCAGTAAACAAACTAGACATTTAAATGGATAATGATAAGGTATTCGATTCTTCTCGTTAACAGCGCGTGATAGAATCGATTCCAACAAAATGTTGACATTGGTCGGTGTATGGGTCTATGTTTGACACGATGTTTTTCTTCTTCAGTTTTCAAAATTTCGACTTTAGATCTAACCTTTTATTTAGGAAGGTCGTCATCGTTATCAACACCCTCACCTTCTTCTGTTCTCTTCGTAATCATCATTGCCGTTATCACCATTATTATCTTCATTACGATATTAGTATGTTGGTCTCTCTCATTATGATAATAATTATTCCGTTACTGTCCTCGTTTACGACATCGTTATCACGACATTCACTGTCCTCATCACCATAGTTACCATTATAACTTTGACTTCTGACGTATCCTAAATGAGCATAACATTAATCACCGACACTTAGGGACAGTTTCGAATCCCACACACATCCCATATAACACTATCGCCTGGAAAATTGTGGCAATACCTGCTTTTTCCAACCCCTCTGTGTTTGTGATCTTGTCCTGCCACTTAATGCCAACTATTTTTCTTAGGCATCGCATGTGGAAGCTTTTTAGCCGTCTCTCCTGCTGCGAATAAGTTGACCGAGTTTCACTGTCATAAAGCAGAGTGCTAAAAACACAAGCCTTCTTCATCTTTTGTTCACCTGAAATAAGTTGACTTTATCAGCAATTGTTTACTGACGTTTTTAGTTCGTTCAGTGACTCTCCCCATGATATCTTTCCTGAATCGATAATTCCTTATCAAAAGAGTTTTTGTTTAAACGTGAGCTTTATATTCACCCAAACTCTTTTTGTTAATCTGCTCATTGTTTTTGCTGCCTTACCTATCCTGATGTCGATTATATATATATATATATATATATATATATATATATATATATATATATATATATATATATATATATATGTACGGATATATAAACATATTTACAATCAACTTTGACCTCGGGAGAGAATCCCAAGCACCGCTTTTGAACCCCATGTATGTCAGTTTTACTGAGATTGTTACACTTTCGAAGAATTATAACATTTTAACGCCTAAATTCATGCCTCCACTGAAATCTAGTTTTCCTGTCAGCATTTTCTGCCCTATCCAACACATAATAACAAAACAAAACAAACAATAAAAACAAAAACAAAAACCAAGGAGATCACGTAACTCCTAGAGTATGAAACAAAAAGTTCTTGTGAGGCTTCCGAGGGCTCATTGTAAGGAAAGAAAAAAAAATTATAAACCCAAGACATGTAAGAGTCGACGAATATTTCCGTCAAAGCTGACTGCTTTTGCGTCAGAGGCAGGGAGCCGGTAGTCTGCATACAAATAAACCCGGTCTGTAAACGGATGTGCACGCAAAACTCAATTTCTGGAGCAAGATTAAAGACCAGAAATGGACGAAAAACCAGAACCTTCCACCGGAGTTTACAGCAGGTGAACGCTAGGAGACATTAAAAGTAGGGAACTAAAAGCAATGAAAATAACTTAGCTAATTAGTAATTGTCAGGACCTTGACGAGTTAACTGTGTAGAGAAGAGTTAACTGTGTAGAGAATAGTTAACTGTGTAGAGAAGAGTTAACTGTGTAGAGAAGAGTTAACTGTGTAGAGAAGAGTTAACTGTGTAGAGAAGAGTTAACTGTGTAGAGAAAACTGTGTAGAGGAGAGTTAACTGTGTAGAGAAGAGTTAACTGTGCAGAGAAGATGTAACTGTGTAGAGAAGAGTTAACTGTGTAGAGAGGAGTTATCTGTGTAGAGTTAACTGTGTAGAGAAGAGTTAACTGTGTAGAGAAGAGTTAACTGTGTAGAGAAGAGTTATCTGTGTAGAGAAGAGTTAACTGTGTAGAGAAGAGTTAACTGTGTAGAGAAGAGTTAACTGTGTAGAGAAGAGTTAACTGTGTAGAGAAGCGTTAACTGTGTAGAGAAGAGTTAACTGTGTAGAGAAGAGTTAACTGTGCAAAGAAGAGTTAACTGTGTAGAGAAGACTTAACTGTGTAGAGAAGAGTTAACTGTGAAGAGAAGAGTTAACTGTGTAGAGAAGAGTTAACTGTGTAGAGAAGACAGCAGCTGTTCTCTACTGTAAAATGTCAGCAGCAAATTAACCTCGGCTCGTTCGGATCAGCGGCATATTGTGTGCGGTGTAGAGAAGAGTTAACTGTGAAGAGAAGAGTTACTGTGTAGAGAAGAGTTAACTCTGAAGAGAAGAGTTAACTGTGAAGAGAAGAGTTAACTGTGAAGAGAAAGAGTTAACTGTGAAGAGAAGAGTTAACTGTGAAGAGAAGAGTTAACTGTGTAGAAAAGAGT
>CAJHNH020001908.1:374291-441931 GCA_905116865.2 Candidula unifasciata | reverse complement strand
ATAATTTACAGAGGTGGTCAATATTCAGAGACGGTCTTCCATTAGGAATATGTAATGACAATCCGATCAATGAAAATGATGTCAACATAAGGAGGTGGTCAACTCTGGAGGTTCTACTGTACATACAAATTTAAAATAAAGTGTTTGCTGCTTTAGGAAATATATAATGCTCAAAAAATAAATTAAATTCCTATATTAATAAATCATCCCCGTGGTGGTTCCGAGCTCCCAGTTGTGGGAAAGGTAGATCTTATGCCATAAAAAAACATTTAATCAAATGTGATTAATTAAAGGTTTGCTGAAATCAAATATACTGGGCCTAAAGGTGCAGATATTGCAGCCTAGCTGTAAACCACAACACAAAATGGCTCTATTAAGGGTCGATATAGAAGAAAAACAAATCTTCAACCTAAATATCCGAGCTGGGGACAAACCTTCACAACCTGAGCGTGCCATTATACACTGTGAATGGAAATTACTATGATAAAAACAAAACACACCAAATATTTGTCGTCACGATTCTGGTAAGGGAGAAACCTGCCATGACTAGAATATACCAGAAACATTGTTCTTAAGAAAATAAGAACAAATCACTTTGACAAAAATACATCAAACAGTTGTGTAAAATTTGGCAAATGGGGGTAATTGCTACAAACAGAACATATCAAAGTATATTTTGTGAATGGGGATACCCTGTCAGACATAACATATCAGTAAAAGGAACCAAAAAACCCACAAATATAATGTATCAAATGAATGTGTTTGAGTGTGTGGTGTGCGTGTGCACTGTGTGTGTGTGTGTGTGTGAATGGAGATAAACAACCACAAACATAATGTATCAAATGTTTTTCGTGAATGAGGACATACTGCCATAAATAAATATATCAGTTTATAACTTTTTTTTTTTAAAATGAATGGAGATGAACTGCCACAGATAAAATGTATCAATTGTTTTTATGAATGGGGATGAACTGCCACAGATAAAATGTATCAATTAATGTTTTTATAAATGGGGATGAACTGCCACAGATAAAATGTATCAATTAATGTTTTTATAAATGGGGATGAACTGCCACAGATAAAATGTATCAATTAATGTTTTTAATATGAACTGCCACAAATAAAATGTAATTAATGTTTTTATAAATGGGGATGAACTGCCACAGATAAAATGTATCAATTAATGTTTTCATGAAATGCCACAGATAAAATGTATCAATTAATGAACTGCCACAGATAAAATATATCAATTAATGTTTTCATGAATGGGAATGAACTGTCCCAAACTGAATGTATTAGTGTTGCTACGAACGGAAATGAACTGTCACAGATAAAATATATGAGCAGTGGCTGACCAAACAGTTAGAATGCTGAGCACTCAAGCTGGAGACCCAGGTTCAATCCTCGGTAAGGCTGTGGAACTTTTTTCTGCGGTGGTGTTGGCCAAAAACTAAATTCTAAAATGCAGTCCGTAGCGACAGCACTAGCCATGTGGCCCTAAATCTTCAGGCTAAAAGACCCCCCTGCCTACAATGCAAAAGTGGTGAATACAGGCAGTAAAAGCAGTTTTTTGTTTTGTTGTGACATGATTATGTGAATGGTGACAAACTGCCACAATTAAAATGTAAGAAAAACTTGCTTTTGTAAAGATGGACAAACTACATTAGGAATAAAAAGCTTAGCTTTTGTGAACTGGAACAAAAGATCACTTTTACATATTCTTGCAAAAATACGGACACACAAACAAGAAATCAAATGTTTCATATCACAAACTTCAAGCCAGCAACAGAGGAATGCTACGGAAGGAACCCACTACTTCACATTTCCTGCACTTAGGTATCTACGAGGGGGTTTTAAATGGAAACCTTAGAAGTGTGATAGAAATTACAATAACCTGCCAGTAATGATGTTATGGATGTCAAATGTGTTAAGTGCAGGAGAATACTGTCACCTCGGTCATAATGACATTAAAATGATGGCCGCCCCACTATTGACATGCACTAAACAGAAGCAGTGCTCTGTTATCCATTTTTTAATCAGCAAAGGTCAGGACAGGCATGCTTCATGCTTCACTGCGGAGGACACGGGTGAGGAGTACTGTCTGGATTTTCTCACCGAGACACACCGATGTGGTGGGAAATGAACAGGCGTACGGACTGGCTGGCTCTGCACAACTTGGTGGAATACTGATGCATAATAAGGCAGACGTGTTAGTGCCTTGTGGGAGAGCGTGTACAGCTCGGAGGAGCAGATGGATCACCACAGTCAGGGAAGATTGATGCAGCGGGGAGTGACAAGAGGTTCTGGCAGATGCTCGAGGCTCAGAGAAAGGCAAGACGGACGTTTAATCAGAATGCTACTAGCACCATTAGTATTGGAACTCTTCACTGGCTGCTGAGGATGAGGACGGAGCTCTTATGGGAATGCCCTGAGTGCTGTGATGTCCGTTCTTGAATCAACTCAACTAATCAGCGAAGGGTGAAACCTATATAGATTCATAGGGGAATGAAGGTCCTGTACAGCGATGCATGCCAGTTAGTCCAGCAAGTGTATGAGTGAAGTAGGAAGTTTCAAAACTGCATGACTTTTGTGACAGACTGTTCACGACTAGGTCAGACATAGTCTGTTACAAAAGTCACGTTGTTTTTGACCCTCTGGAAACGATGCGGCCAAAATATCGGCCTGGCACAAAATAGCTAAAAGGACATCTGGGCCGATCGGTCGGCCTTATGTAATACAAGCCTTGAGATTGGCTGGCAGGTTTTCATAACAGCCAATCAGATTACTTCTCGGATTTCTTGCACATGTGGGCTCTTCATTGACGGCTTTTGAGAAAGTTTGATGTGTTTCTGTAATTTTACATCAATTTATTTTTGGGGTTACCTGTGCTCAACAGTGGGAAAAGGACTGTTGCATCATAGCAACCAAAACATAGCTGGAGGCAGGAAAATGAGTAGAACCATGTGCCAGAAGTGTCTGAAGGGCCTTACTTCCCAAAACATAAGTGTTAGGACTTATTCAAGCTTCATTCATAAGAAAATTCACCCACATTTGTTAGGTTAGTCATGTTTATTCCCAAGTTAAAAATAAAAAAAATACTTGCATAAATTAGGCAAATCAGAATAATTAATTTGAATAAATGTTGAGATTTCAGTTTGATTCATAAATATTATGTTAGCTCATTCAATTTCCTACACGAATATATAGTTTCTTTATACGTTAATGAAATGCTTCATTTTTTATAATTTTTTGTAAATAAACTGTGATGGCCCCTCCTGAAGACTTAGTCTTTTTGGCACTAAAACTCCAAAACTTCCTAATCCACTTATAAGCTCCATCTCTAGGTTAAACTTCCTAATCCACCTATACGCTCCATCTCTAGGTTAAACTTCCTAATCCACTTATACGCTCCATCTCTAGGTTAAACTTCCTAATCCACCTATACTGGACTAACAGGCATGCATCACCATACTGGACCTTCACAGACCAATAAATTTTTATAGGTTTCACCCTTTCAATGATTGAAAAAAAAATTAAAAAACAAAACCACACACAGAATGCTGCTGCTCTTCGGTGCATGTCAAAAGTGGAGCTGGGCTGTCATCTTTAAACTGACAACAGAACGTCCTACGTTTGTCTGCAGTGTGATGCCACTTAACATCCTAACCAACAATACTGACAGATTACCAGAAAAAGGCATGGTTATTGCATCACCCTTCTGAGGTTTCCATTTTAAGCCCCTTCATACTTTCTGCTGGGTTGAAAGGAATATCCATTCAAATTAGCGTTGGGACAGACATTTTATAATCGACCCGGCTTCCACCTCAACCCAACTTAAAATCAGTACCAGGAAATGCTCTTAAAGGTGAAGGCAGCTGGTGTGATGCTGACATCACTCATGCACCGGGTGCTGATAAATTTATACAAATGTGTTTTAAGCATCACATGCCCAATGAACAAGTGTATAAGGTCATTCACTTACTTTTTTTAAATCGACCTTGTTTTTTTTTTTTTTTTTTTTTTGACCATGTTTGCTTACTTGTTTTTACTGACGTTGTTTACTGACTTTTTCTCACTGACCTTGTTCACTGACTTTTTTTTTAACCGACCTCATTTACTTTTTTTTTTATAACCGACCCTGTTTACAAAATTTTGTCTTAAACCGACCTTGTTTCCTTATAATTTTTTTTAATCGACCTAGTTTATTGAATATTTTTTTGTTTAAACGACCTTGTTTATTATTTTTTTTTAACCGACTTTGTTTACTAATTATTTTTTTTTAAACCGACCTAGTATACCTATGGTGTTTTTTTACCGACCTTGTTTACTTATTTTTTTCCAACCTTGTTTACATTTTTTTGTTTTACTGACCTTGTTTACTTACTTTTTTTAAACTGACCTTGTTTACTGACTTTTATTTGTTTATTTTACCGACCCTGTTTACTTACTTACTTTTTTTGTACCGACCTTATTTACTTACTTGTTTATAATGATGACCCTGTTAAGTAACTGTTTATTTTATTTTACTGACCTTGTTTACTTACTTTTTTACTGACCTTGTTTACTTACTTGTTTACCGACCTTGTTGAAAAATTTTGTTTTCAAAATGACCTTTGTTATTTACCTTTCCCAATGACCTTGTTTACTTACTTTTTACTTGACTTTTGGAAAAGAATATTTTATTCCACACCTCTAAATTATTCTGCCTAAGTAATACACCACTGCCAACTGTATTCTGTACTACAGCTACTTTTCAAATGCAAGTCACAATAGTAAAAAAGTGCAAAAGAGCTCATTTTAATTGCAAATTATGAGGTAGATGTGAATTTTAAACATTAGCACACTAAATTAAGACTTCCATTTCAAAATAAAGAAGGGATCCCACCAATTCAATTTCAAATAAATTAAAAATATTGACGTGATACGTCACCTTTTATTTTTGGGGGGGGGGGGGGGGGGGGGGGGGGGAGAATATATAATTTATTTTGTCTCTGCTATCTTAAACATCTTATATGATTCTTCATAAGTTAAAAAGTTAAAAAAAAAAAAAAAAAGTATCTTTCAACATTCCCACAATTTATGGACAAAAGTTGTAACATTTGTTATTCAGTTACTCTGATGTTTAACAAATCCCTCTGCAGAGTGGCAACTCCTAATTCTGTCTGCCGAATGGTCAATTTTATCTCAGATTCTATCTACAGCATGCTATCCAGGAATCATCTTCACTCAGCTGCCATCTCCGCAAAGAACGCTGGCTGCAATAAATCTTGAACCTGTTGTGTCTTTTTGTACTGGTTGCACATTTTCTGAGGCTGCTGTTCATACATCTCTTAATGTTATACTCCCAACTTGTATCACGGTCTAGCCCTTTTTATTTCCTTCAACAACTCTCTTGTCATTCCTAGTCCCTTCAGAACCTCTGTATTTGATTGTTTTTGTCTGTATCTGTTTCACAAAAGTTCAACAATTTACGGACCATTTTCAACAATAAATGAATGTTCATCCATGACACATCCTGTCATCCAGAATCCAACTCCAATGAAGTCTTTACATGTTGTATAAATATCCAGCAGCATTCCTATGTGCTGTTTGTTAGATATTTATTGTTGTTGTTATTATTGCTTGGCGACCCTAGCGGAGACAGACGAGCGCTAGGGGAAGATAAGGGCTCTGTGGGTGACAAACTGGCTATGGTTGGTTCCATTGACTTCCAAATGTCGGACATCTGTGGGGATGATCAAGAGTAAAATTATTTGTTGTTATACACAATTAATCATCTAGAACAAAAAGCAAATACTTTTTCTTCTCCTTTGCGCTCACTGGCGCTAAACTTCAGCGGAAAGTTCTAGTTGCTCATCCACTTCTGGACTTTGGTCTTGTTCCAGAACTTGCTTGAGTTTTGCAGGCCCATCCATTTTACAGATCTGGTTGATTTGTTTGCAGACTGGTGATTCCTTGCCTCTCAGGCTGACGTACTCCCAACTTTAAAAGAAACGCCCCTAATTAGTTGTCTCCTACAACATGCATGTTAAGGGGTGCAGTGAGTCTAATCTTTGTTTTAAGCGCAGGTGAAATTAGTCATCTTTCAATTATAAAGTTACTGAGGAGATCTTGGAGCATCTGTAGATCTGCCTAAAGTGCTGTAATAATAGTCATCACTAATCAAGGAAGACTGGCTAATAAACAGCATCTTGTCTCAAAAGCTGAAATATTTTGGTCATAACAAGTGCGTGGCGCGGTGATTTCGGTCACAGGCATGAGGGGAAGTTAAGTCTGATGTGATGTGTATAAGGAGATATTCCGTACCCCACTCGGGCGCCAGTCCTTCACTGTTCTGGTTTTACGGAACCTCATGCAAGACTCCTGTTGCACGTCCCCGTCGTGCGCCACGGATAATGTCTCAAATGAGCATTAACAGAGTTGGCAGGGGATCTCGGAGCTGGCGGCCCCTAGAGGTGTAGAGTCCTTTCTGGCTCTCACCAGCCCGCCCCCAAACGCATAGGTGAAAAGTAACAAAACTCAAGGACTGCTTGCTAAATGTACCATCAAATGACAACTCTTGGTTAAAATTTGGGAGCGAATGGAAAACTGTGCTGCTGAGACTCAACCCTGACCCGCAGCCAAGACGAGTAACATCTCTTGTGGGCGACTTCTCGCAGCAAGATCCCACCTACGTACATCCTCTGTCAATCCTCAGTGTCGTCGTCACCGCGCTGAGGTACACCATGGCAGCAACTATTCATATGCTGGCTTGAAAACAATGTCCGACAAAGTTACACCCCATGGCACACATGCAAGCTCAAAGTCCGACGATCATAACGCGTACCGATTAGGAAAAGTCTGAATGTCCGTATCCACTGGTCCAACTCGCCCGAGTGTTGGGACCAAACAGGTGAAGCCACGCCTGACGCATTTTGCTTCCCCATTATGTCGTGCTAAGGGCACAGCTGAAACAACGTTAAAGGTGTCTAACGTAAGATGAAAAAGAATGTACCTATTTGTGTGGCCACAAACGTCCTGGACCTGCGGGCTGCGAGCATCATGTGTCGGCTCTGCATTTATGGAAGCCTCCTTGGATGGCGGGGAATGCCCATGATCTGCCCCTGCCTTCCCTTGAGGGCTGAAAACTCTACATAGAGCTGCCTTAAGGACGACATGCCGGGGGCCACACTTGTTAAAAGTCAAAGAGGACACCACACAAATAAGGCAACATCTCGACCCACACAAAACAATAGCCACAGTCAACCTAGAAATAGGCTTGACGTCTTCCTCCGAAGTCGGAGTACATCTGCCGGAGAGGCGGGGAACGAGTACTGCAAACAAATAAGCCAGTAAAACGGATGTACACGCAAAACTCAGGTCAAGGTAAAAGCCAAAAGTCCATTTTGGACGAACAACCGTGACTTACCGCCCGAATTCACAGCCAGTGAACAAGAAGAAGAAAATAACAAGTGCCATAGTAGATTGGAAAAAATAATAATAGTCGAAGGCATGGAGGGAGGAGCAGGGGGCCGACCAACATTAAGATGATATAAGTGACTCCTTGAATATGAAAGTACACAAGTACACCGAGTTTCTGTGATGACAGCAACATTCCGCAAAGGATCTGCTACATGATGATGAATCACTTTTTACAAAATTTATTTCAATAAAATCATGATCCAAATATTGCTAATGGACTCTGATATGTAATCAAAAGTTTAAACAAACACACACAAATAAAATGATGTGATAATCAGTATCAACTACAAATCACTTACATCTGCATTTGTTTTTGATTCCACAGTGGACAAACAAGCAACAAATTCATAAAAAATGTCCAGATGTGTGTGCACCAACTGAGTCTCCATCTGCAAGCAGTGCAAAGAGAAATAGTTCCGGTTCTCCATGTTCGCCAGAAGGTCCTCTTGCTAATGAAAAAAAAAATACGAATTCACGTTAGTCAGGCCAATGCTTTCTTGTCTTCCACAAAAAATATTTATTTATAAATTTCATAATTCTTTGCTCCTCTATTGAGAAGAGAGGATTCCCTGTGTGAATTCCGGAGCCTCATTGGGGGATGGGGCAACAAGAACAGACCCACTGCCTTCCCAACAAGCATGTTATAAGAGCCGCCCAACTGGGGACTTCCTTCGAAGTCGGAGTGCATCTGCCCGAGCGACAAGGAACAATCAAATGCACACAAATAAGTCAGTAAAATGGATCTACATGGAAAACTCAGGCCCTGGCAAAGCTAAAGTCCAAATGGACAAACAACCAGGACTTTCCAACGAAGCTTACAGCTGGCAAACAAAGAAAAAGAAGAAGGAGAGAGAATCAAAGTTGTACATTAAAAAATAAATCAGATACCGACTCCATGAAGACTGGCGGCTGCAAAGAATCTCCAACACCCTCTGTCCGCATGTAAAAATCGGACCACAGTATATCCATCTCTTGATATTATCTTCCCATTTGTTTTACTGTTTACCTTTTTTTTTCCAATCTAATATAGTTTTTACCTGATCACCAATCAATTTTTAAAACGAGGTCAAATTATTTCCCTTGCCTTTTTTAGTTTTTATTTTACTAGTAACCTAGATCTGCATAAATGTTTTATCCATTCGTTATTTCTTTCCAAATTTTTGAAGCAAGTCTTCCAATTAACATCCATCTATAGTACCTCAATTTGATTTTTCTAACTGCCTGTTCATTGTAAGGGTTACTTTACCATATAATAGTACACATATATATATTTATATATATACTAAATGTAAACGGACCAAGTAACACACCTTCCTTCCCTGTTGGGTTCCAGGGCCCCTTTGTGAGAGAGAAATAAAGAATATACTCTTTGCCCCTTCCCCCTAAAAAATGTGCATGCTAAACTCAAGTTCTATAACAAGACCAAAGTCTCAAAGTGGATGAATAACCAGAACTCTCCACCAGAGTTTAGAGCCGGTGAGCAGGAAGAATAAGAAGACACCTCTCCTAAAAAGAGGCTAATGAGTAAGGCTTCAGCGGGTATCTATATAATTTACTCCATTTAAAGACATTCCATCCAAGAGAATGCCCCTCTGATGGATCTCCACCAAGAAGTGGTAGAAGCATTTGTGTGTTCTAATACCTCCAAGACTTTGCTGATTGTAGTTTAGCTACTCACAGGATTTTTCATATTGGACAGGTCAATGGAGAGGAACCAAAGAGGGGAAAAACATTGCTGCCTTGCAGCAAAATAGACTGATATAGACGCTACGCCTATGAACTGAAAGGACAGCAAAAGCAGAAGACAGACTGATACAGATACTACACACAAGAGCTAACAGGACAGCAAAAGCAGAAGACAGACTGATATAGATACTACACCTATGAACTGATAGGAAAACAAAAGCAGAAGACAGACTGATATAGACACTAAACCTATAAACTGATAGGAAAGCAAAAGCAGAAGACAGACTGATATAGACACTACATCTAAGAGCTAACAGGACAGCAAAAGCAGAAGACAGACTGGTGTAGACATTACAGCTTAGAGCTGATAGGAGAGCAAAAGCAGAAGATAGACTGACATAGACACGAAACCTAAGAACTGACAGGAGAGTAAAAGAAGAAGATAGACACTTGAAAGCAATAGTGAAAAATGATGATGATACTGATTAAAACATCTGCTTACCTCCAGGATTTTCTGTTCCAACTGTTCAACCGCACTGGTCTGATAAATGTAATTTTTTAAACAATAAAAAAATTAAAAACAATACTGTTACAATTATGTTATAATTTTTAACAAAATCATCCCCGTGTTGGGTTCCGGGGCCCCATTGTGGTGAAAACAAGAATAGACCCACTGCCTCCCCAGGAAGCATGTCATAAGAATCAACTAATTGGGAGCTTCCTTTGAAGTTAGAGTGCATTTGCCTAATAGGCAAAGAACCAATAATCTGCATACAAGTAGGTCAGATCTGTTAAACGGATGTGCATGCAACATACAGGTTCTGGGTGTGGACAAACAACCAGAACATTCTGCTGAAGTTTACAGCCAGTGAACGCGAAGAAGAAGAAGAAGATGAAGAAGAGCAAAATCACACCTACTGAATTCTGAATTAACAACTGACTGGTACTCATTTCTACTGGTAAAACTAAAGGTAAAGGAAACTTGTTCATGTCATCGGCCATATGGTGCCAGACCCAAATTACTTTCTAGACCAAATGGCACTTGACGGGTGATGTGGCCAACATCACACTGGCTGCCTTAACTTCCCAGTATATCTTTTAGTACAGATTTTAAGCTGCATCAACCTGGTCACCAAGATCAGTTATAAATAAAAGTGATAAGGATTTGAACCCTTGATTTCCCTGTGTGGGTTTTGGGGTCCCACTGTAGGGAAATAAGAACAGACCCACTGTCCCCATAACAAGAATGGCCTCAAGTCGACTAATTTGAGATATTTCCTTTGAAGTCGGAGTGCATCTGCCTGAAAGGCAAGGAATCAACAGCCTTTATACAAATAAGCCAGATCTGTAAAATGGGTGTGTACGCAAAAACTCAGGCTCTGGAACAAGATCAAAGTCTATAAGTGGACAAACAACCAAAACCTTCTGCCAGAGATTACAGGCGGTGAACAGGAAGAAGAAGCAGCACCTTCGATGAACTGCGTCGTCACAGGTGGTGTCAACATCCACATGTTTGCTCTTGCTGCCCCTAACTCTTGCATGATTAGGACGTGCCCCTAACTCTTGCATGATTAGGACGGTCACATAAGTCCAGACAGCTGGTATATGTATCTTCAACACTTACTGTCAGCTCTAAGCCCGAATGAGAGGAGGGCTGGGCATGGGGTAAGCCTATCCACACTGTAAAACAACCACCCTGCTACTGTAAAACAACCACCTTGCTACTGTAAAAAAAAAAAAACCACCTTGCTACTGTAAAACAACCACCCTGCTACTGAAAAACAATTACCTTGCTACTGAAACTCATAACAATTATAAACAACAAGAAAGCAATAATGAAAACAAAAACAAATCTGCAAAGACTAGAGTAAAATGGAGGAACTGATTGTGAGCCCTATGTGATATACAACGACACAACAGTAGTGTGGAAAAAGATTTAATGAATTTCAAAGCCTATCATTAAGAGTACAGCCAGATCAAGAGATACTATTTTTTTTTCCTGAGGGTAAAAGGGAATAACTAATTACGGTTATTTCAGGAATATGTTCCTTGTGTGGGTTTCTGGCCCCATTGTGGGGAAAACAAGAATCGACCCACTGCCTACCCAAAAGCATGCCGTAAGAGTTGACTAACTGGGAGCTTACTTTTAAATCAGAGTGCACCTGCCTGAGAGGTAAGGAATCAACAGTCTGCATACAAATGAGCCAGATCTGTAAAACAGATGTATACGGAACACTCAGGTCCTGGAACAGAACTAGAGTCCATTAATGGATGAACAGCCAGGTCTTTCTGCCAGAGTTTACAGCTGGTGAATGTGTAAAAGAAGTGGATTTATCAAATATTACCTGAGCTTCCAAGTCAAGCCAATCTAAATATGGGCACCAGGAAATCTTCTGGAAAATAAAGGCAGCCGGTGTGATAAGACCACATCCTCCACCAAGTGTTGATGAGTCTAAAAAAAATATAGGGGCTTCAACCATATGTCCAAGACCTAAAGCAGACGGCAATGAACCGCCAGACAGACACAAAGAGCTATGACCTCTGCCCTATGCACCACGCTAGGTTCAAGAAAAAAGACTAGGTTGACAACCATTTGTACTTTTTTGTGCCTCTCAGCCACACCCAACCATAAACAAATAATCTATGCTTAGAAGTACTATAAGTCACAATCAGAAAGAGGCAATACCCATTTGGGCTCTGGGGGTCCTTTTTTATGGGGGAAAAGAAAAGAACCACTGCCACCCTATGAAGCATGTCTTAAAAGGTGACTAATTAGGGATATTTTCTCAGAAGTCAAAGCACAGATGCCTGAAAGGTGACGAACCAACAGACTGCACACAAAAAAGCAAATCTGTAAAACATATGCGCATAAACAACTCAGGTTTAAGACTTAAGTAGAGAAGTGGTATGAACAACCAGACCTTTCTGCCGGAGTTAACAGTCGGTGCATATTAAGAAGAGAAAAGAGGCAGCTTGCATTTTTTTCTTTAAAAAAAAGTTATAATTATGCAATCATTAAAGAGTGCCTTCAAAAGAATTCTGACCAACAGTCACTTACCTCTGAGTTCTGCACTGTTGCAGACATCCTCTTTTTCTTATACTGGCCCATTTTCTGCATGGCCTTTTGATGATCGTGTAAAACGCCTTTCTCATGTCGGTCACACAAGTCCTGGACACATAAATTTACCCAAACATGTAAGCAGATTGTAGACCTACAAAAAAATACTGAAACTTTAGAAAGGTCACTTACAACCCTCTCTCCCCAGGAAAGCCGTTTGTTCTACTTTTATGAGTTCTGGTTGACAGGATGTCTTTGGAAAGTGCACAGGACATCTGTATGATGTACTGTGGCACTGGCTGCAGCTGCATAGTGGGTAGATACTTCATTATGACATTAAAAAACTTCATGATTGTGTCACACAACTTTCTGTCGGAAAGTGACCAAAGCCATTTCTAAATGGTAAAGGGAAGGAAATCAGTAAATTGCTCCCTTTGCATTTAGTGATCATTTCCCTTAAGTAGAAATAAACCTTTTCCCGATTTATACATTTAGTGAATAGGAAAAGCAGTTTGATGATATAAATACAGCCACAAAATATAAAGCAGAACTTAAGCAAGGTCAATTTGGAGACATAAATACAGCCACAAAATATAAAGCAGAACTTAAGCAAGGTCAATTTGGAGACATAAATACAGCCACAAAATATAAAGCAGAACTTAAGCAAGGTCAATTTGGAGACATAAATACAGCCACAAAATATAAAGCAGAACTTAAGCAAGGTCAATTTGGAGACATAAATACAGCCACAAAATAAAAACCAGAATTCAGAAAGGTCAACCAGACTGTGTCTGTGTATACTGCATCTTTTAAAAAAACAAATTTGACATAATAGAAAAGCATTAAAAAAAAAAAAAAATATAAACTTCAAGTTCAAATTTGCTGCCATAGATACTCTTTCCACCTGTACCATTTCCATTTGTAAAGTCTCCACCCTGGCACATAAATCCTGGAATGATCCTATGGAAACTTGAATTTTTGAATCCAAAGCCCTTTTCACCAGTGCAAAGTGCTTTAAAGTTGGCTGCTGTTTTGGGAACTTCATTGTCAAAGAGCTTAAAAATCAATTCTACCAGCTGGAGAGCCACCAATTGCTATGTCGAAAAAGACTTGAGTCATCTTGATGGTTTGGCTAGAAGAAGCAGAAGAGCGATCCATCAAGATGACTCAAGTCTTTTTCAACATAGCAATTGGTGGCTCTCCAGCTGGTAGAATTGTTTTTAAGCTCTTTGACAATGAAGTTCCCAAAACAGCAGCCAACTTTAAAGCACTTTGCACTGGTGAAAAGGGCTTTGGATTCAAAAATTCAAGTTTCCATAGGATCATCCAGGATTTATGTGCCAGGGTGGAGACTTTACAAATGGAAATGGTACAGGCGGAAAGAGTATCTATGGCAGCAAATTTGAAGATGAAAATTTTATCAGGAAACACACCAAACCAGGTCTTCTGTCCATGGCAAATGCTGGACCAAACACCAACGGATCACAGTTTTTTATCACAACAGCTATCACTTCATGGTTAGATGGTAAACATGTTGTGTTTGGAGAAGTTGTCAGCGGGTACAGTGTGGTTGAGACGATGGAGGGTGTGGGATCCCAGAGTGGGAAACCATCCAAGCCTGTGACTATTACCAGCTGTGGTGTACTGTAAGATGGGTCTGCCAAGTGCATTGAGCTTCCAACCATTGATTTTTTTAGTAGTTAAGCACAGTAGAGTGCAGATTACTCAACTTAATTCTGTGAATTTGTGTTTGTTGATTGTCACTATCGTTATATCATTTTTCACACTTTACACATTTGTGTTTATTTTTTTTAAATTTTTGACCTGTACCTTTTTTTTCAGAAATAAAAATTCCTAATTAGATCATGTAAAAAAAAAAAAAAGTTTCACACAGCTAATTTAAGCGTACCATCGACAGGCACAGAAAAAAAAAATCCAGTACAAACAACACACTTTAATTAAAACTTACATTTTTAATCATTAATTATTAACCATTTGACCATCCAATTCCAGATTTGAATGCAAACAACATGATAACAAAACATGAAGTCTTACTTTGTAAGCTGTGATAAGATCCTGGAAAAATGACAACTTTTCCACAACGCCTTCTTCCTCATCAACAGCCTGAGATAAAAAGCAATAGAAAAATATTATTTCAGAGAGCTGACCGTGTGGGATTAGGAGAGATAGAAGAAGACAACAAGAGAAGATTCTTGACAGTCTTGTTGCATGGCATGGATGTGTGTCAGCAAATGAACTAATACATGCTGCAGGAGATCACAGAATGTGGAGAGGCATGATCGCCCATGCCAGTCTGCAAGGCACCTAATGATGATGATGGCTATGACCGGTTAGGTTCCAAGGGCACCATTTTGGGGGAAGAAACAATAGACCCACTACACCAAAAACATGCAGCAAAAGTCAACTAATTAAGGCGTTTCCTTCAGAGTGCATCTGCCTGAGATATGAGGAACCATCAGTCTTCTTACAGCTAAAGCTGTAAGGTGGATGTACACGCAAAACCCAAGTTCTGAAAAAAAAAAGACTAAATTCTGGAAGTGGATGATCAACCAGAAAAATCCGTAAAAGTTTAAACCAATGAATACAAAGAAGAAGTTTTGAAAAAAGACTAAAGTCTGGAAGTGGATGATCAACCAGAAAAATCCGTAAAAGTTTAAACCAATGAATACAAAGAAGAAGTTCTGAAAAAAGACTAAAGTCTGGAAGTGGAGGATAATCAACCAGAAAAATCCGTAAAAGTTTAAACCAATGAACACAAAGAAGAAGAATTAAACAGAGCACATACAATTTGCTGTAATTAAACTCTGTTAAAACTAGAAAACATATATACACGTTTCTAGTTGTTCTTTTTCTTCAGTATTTTCCTTGGAAAGGGCGGTAGGCAGGTTTTGTCAATTTACAGCTATCCTGCGATATCTGTGCCTTTCAACCTAACAAAATTATTTCAACAAAACAGCAAAACCTTAATTTCGATTTTTTAGAAGGCAGTCCCCCTCCCCTTCTCCCCAACTTCAAGGGGCTCTAAAACCCACACAGGGATATCTAATTCTGAACAACTCATCAGATGCCTAACAGGCTTCGAGTCCCAGGCAGTTTAGCATCAAAGGCCTAAGGGGTAGTCAAGAGAGACATAAAATCGGCGCATCTTGCTTTGATTGGGCTTCTTCTATGTAGGAACCTATAAACGTGTGATACCACCCGTGGGACTCAAAGAGTTAAGCCTTTCAATTTCCAAATTTCTTTTTTAAGATACAAAATATGCGTTCTCAATAAATTATTAGATTTTCAGCGTGGGTTCTGGGACCTCATGTTTGGGGGGAAAAAAACAGATCTACTGCGACCCCTCCCAAACAACAAGCATATGGTAAAAGGCGACTAATTAGGGGTTTGTTGAAATCGGATGTGTTAGGCCACAATGTGCCTAGCTGTAAACCACTAAACAATGTACTCAACACCCCTTTGAAGAGTTTGTTTTGTTGCCTTGACACCTGATTGCTATCAGTCGCAAAAGCAAAGCTGTCTATAGTCTCTTGATGTTGCTGTTGACATATTGGTATTTATGAGTGATTTCCACTGCTGCCAGTTTGCCTTTGGTATCTTGTGTCATTTTACATTTTTTGAAAAAATTTTCCCTTTAACTGTTCTTCTCGAAGTTCTTAGGTTGTCCACATTTCAAATTTTTACCATCAGCCATCCATCTGATAGCTTTCCTTGCCAAAGTGCCATTGGCATTCTGCAAACATCTCTAAGAGATCTTGAATTTTATTGTGTTTATACCTCTTATGGGTTTTAGGGCCTCATTTCAAAGGCAAGGAGGTGGGGGGAACAGACCCATCATTCCTTAATATGTTGTAAAAGGTGGTTAATTAGGCATGTGCTGAAATCGGATGTGCTGGGCCAAAAGGTGCAGTTATCATAGCCTAGCTGAAAACAACAACACCCTCCCCCTCCTCTACCCCCACTGGGTTTTTGGGGACCCATTGCAGAGAAAACAACAACAGACCCACTGCCTCCCAAAGAAGCATGTCATAAAAGTCAACTAATTGGGGGCTTCCTTAAAAGTCAGAGTAAATTTGCCTAACAGGCAAGGAACCAGCAGTCTGCATACAAGTAAATCAGATTCTAGAGGTGGATGGACATTCAGAACTTCTTGCAGGAGTTTATAGCCACGTGAATGCGAAGGAAGAAAAAAGAACACAAGATACACTGCTTTTTGAAAGATGCTGAGAAAAGTCACTGACCACCACAACTTTACACTGTGGCCTAGATTGTGTTTTAGACCTAAAAATTCATATACAAAAATCTAAGTGGCTGATATGAGACTAACCTTTACAGTAATGCTAAATACTAATACAGATGATACAAAGCAATTTACCGCTTGCATGGACTTATCTGCAAGAGATGCAAACTCCACAGACAAGTGCTTGAAACCCTTCTGAAGGCGCCCCCATGTTTTACTGGTGCCTGTTGTCCAACTGCTGAGTGGTGTGATGTCGTTGCCAAGAATGCTGTTGATACAAAAAAAATACTGGTTTCTTGAGGAGTATGTCCTCACTACTACAGATATGCAACAGGCATCAGGTAAATGTAGTTTTAACTTCATAGCAAACAGGTCAACCCATAGTTGCTCAGTTCCTGTGCCAATGAAAACCATACAGAACCTTCAACACTGTCGCTTGCGAAAAACCGGACACAGACTGCAATCTCAACAAAAAGCCAATAGTATACACATGCATCAAATGCAAAAGGCAGCCATCAGACATAATGGGAGCTGTGGTAGCACAGTGACTGATATAGGTTAGAAAATTTGAACAAAAACAAAATTAATTTCTTTTTACTCTGGCAGTGCATCAGATTCATATTTGTAAGAACCAATCAAACTCAGTACGGTTGTGCGGTCAACATCATGCCAGCCACCTTTACTTCCTAGAACATCACCTCGTGCCCATTTTAGAGTCAAGGCAACCAATGTCAGTGTTTGGAAAAAAACCAGCCTCTATGTGGATCTGGACTCAACAATCTGACCTGATTTCATTCAGCAATGTTTCCTTATATCTAAACTTCTATTTTACTTCTTGCTTCGTTTTTTTAATTATGTCATGATATTCTCCTTACTCACGAATATACTGACCTCTCACTGATACGCATGTGTCCAGTCAATCTGATCAATGACAAGTTAATAAATGTATGATCTGTCTCTTCTCTTCTGCCCTTCAACCCCTCCCCCCAGCTTAGATCTTCAACCAACTGGCACCAAGAGTCATTCTATCCTAAGGTGCAGCTCCCTATATATCCTACAAATCTTTTTCACTTTAATTTCTATTTCACGTTTTTTTTTTTTCCTGCTTTTATTCTGTTGACCCTCTCTGTTCCAGTGCAAAGGCATTTATTATTATGAAGTTTTCTCAGCGTATGTCCTATCCAACACCAGAATCTTTTCCTCACCTCTTTATTCACAGGAATTTGTTTAGTTCTCTTGCAAATACCTAAGTGTCAATAGCAATCTGGAGATAATATATTCAGCTTTGCTTTTGGGATTGGTAGCACACAGGTGTACAACAACAAAAACTCTTCAAAGGGGTGGGATCATTAGTGATTCTGTCCTTTTAATTAAGTCCCTATATTCTGGACAGGCATCAGTTAATCAGCATGGCATCAGTTTATGAGCATTTAAAGTTTATAAGTATTTTGTAAGGCATTGTCCAAGTTTACCTGTCCACAGCAAGACTAAATTGACAATTTTATAACCTATCAACATATTAACTTCACAGTAAAGTGTTAAAAATATTGCTGTCAGGATAAAATATTTCAATTTTTGAGGAATTCCAAGACAGATTCTACAAACTTCAAACAGAATATTTTTTAACTGACCCAAACTGGCGGCCCATCTGTAGCATGTCTGTAGCAAAAGTGGCTGACCGACACACCATCCTTTCTGCAACATCTTTTAGCTTGCTGACACATTCAAACACCACTTTGATATGCTCCTTACTATTTGCTAGCTGCATCTGTGTATCCATCGGTACCAAATCCTGTAAGGCAATGGGAGCGAGAGCAACATTAATTTAAAAAAAAATAATATGCGATTAGGCAGTTAAGTGATTGTTTTAAATAGATGTTGAAAGACAAACAGACAGGTAAAATATTTCAGGCACAAGAAAAGATATAATACTGTTATAAAGACTACACTGAAGGTAAATCATGAAGGCAGGTAAGCAGGAGACAGACAGACACATATACATTCATAAATACTAGGGTTGTACCGAATATTCACTTCGTATTCGCTTCGGGGCCGAATAGTGGACCTAATAACTATTCGGTATTCGGCCGAATAGTTGCGGTCGGGCCGAATACGAATAGAGGATACCTTACACCTGTTTCGTGACTGGTGGAAAATGAACATATCAAAATTTTCCACCTTAGTTCATACTGTCAAGCGTTATCTTTGTGCACCACCTACAAGCGTACCAAGTGAACGTCTGCTTAGTACAGCTGGAAATACCTTCAATGAGACAAGAAGCTGCCTAAATGCTGATAACATAGAAAATTTGTTTTTTTAAAGCTTAAGCCGCTTTCATGGATTAACTAAGCTGTCAGTGACAATTTACAAGTTTACTTGTTATAAAACTAAGAATACTTTCATTCTTAGGTATTAGTTACCACAGACTGACTGACTGAAGGGTGCAAAACATAACATGTTTTTAAATGTTTACTATTCTGTGCTACATTTTGTGAAGTAAAATATCAGCGTACATTTGACATTACAGTTTTTTTTAAAATATCTATTTTATACACTATTCGAAAGTGGAAGAATGGGCCTCAGTTTGAACAGCGGGAAGACAGAAGTAATGGTGGTATCAAAGAAAATAATTTTTCCTAAATGTGTAATAAATGTCAATGGTTTTATTTGGGGACAAGTACAGAAATTTATGTATCTGGACACATGGATAACATCAGATGGAAGATGCATTACTGAAATAAGAAACAGAATAGGACAGGTAAAACCTGAATTTTATAAAATGAAGAACATCTTATGCAATATATCTTTGTCATTTAAGGTAAGAAAATAAATTCTTGCTTGCTATATACATCCAGCTTTAACATATGGCTGTGAGTCCTAGACAATCGGTAGGCAGGCCAAATAATTTCTTGAGGCCTCAGAGATGTGGTTTTACAGAACAATGTTTAAAATACCTTGGACCACGAGGTTTTGAAAGAGGCAGGAGCCCGAAGACAACCACTCACAGACAGCAAAAGGAGACAGTCGTCATTTTTCGGCCATGTTATAAGATGAGGGAAAATGGAACATGTGGTGAACACAAGAAAGATATGTGGAAGGAGGGATAGGGGAAGACAACGAGATTCTTGACAGTCTTATTGCAAATCATGGAGGTGTGTCAGCACACAAACTAATACATGCTGCAGGAGATCACAGATTGTGGTGAGGCATAATCGCCCATGCCAGTCGGTAAAGCACCTGATGATGATGATTCACTATTCGTATTCGGCCAAATAGTTGGTCCAGCTATTCGTATTCGGCCGAATAGTGAAAATCACTATTCGGTACAGCCCTAATAAATACACATACACACAAACATACATAGATACTCGCACACACACACAATGATACAAGTGAGAGAATGAGATAAAGGTGAACAGTAATCTGAGAAATTATACAGTCATGCAGAGAGACAGAAATGTTGCCGACTGCAGCTGACATTCACTGTGAAGACAGCATTTGACTGACTCACGGGAATTCTTAACCTTGCTTGCATTTTGCAGAGAAAGACTGCCTTTAAATATCCAAAGAAGCCATGATAAATCTGTGTCAGGCCAAGCCAACCACAGATAAATGTTTAAAATATTATTTATCCTCATCTTTTCTTAGCGTTCAGTGGCTGTCATTTGGGGAGGATAGCTCTTGTTGTTTGTTTATTTCCAGATTTTGTTTATGTTGCAGAACTTGAGTTTTGTATGCACATTAAATTGACAGATGTTGATTATTTGTATGCAGGAACTCTTGACTTTGAAGGAAACCTAATTAATCACCTTTCACAACTTGCCTTTTAGGTGGTAATATGTCTTAATTTTTCACCCCATAATGGGGTCCCTGAACCTACAACAAATATGCAAAAGGCTATCAATTTATGCTCTTGAAGTAATTAGTACCAGGTGATAGCTGCAGCCTTTCATAGTAAACTGGAGAGAAATGTTTAAAAAAAAAAAAAAAAACCATACTAGCCCACATACAATACTTTCATCGTGTGAAAACAACTTGGTGCACCTTAAGACTTGTAAAAGATGTTCATGTATTTGGAAAAAATAAAAACATCAACCAGTCTCACCTTAGCTCTACTAGACATATCACTTGTCATGAACTCATCAGGAATGTTTCGGAACTGCTCACGAATTTTCTGTTGAACGTCCTAGAATGACAACAATTACAATATTTCAAATTTGCACACCATTAACACACAAAAACACACCACAAGCATAAACTGTTTTTTGCTACTGGTGTTTCCACCATTTTCTGGGGCGGTGTAGGGATTTGCGCCTGGGGATTTAGGGCCCTATTAACAGTACAGTAGCCACAAACAGTTTGGATTTTGATTTTGCCCCCCCCCCCTCCCCTATGTCTCTATAAGCACAAGAAATTAAAATATAAATGCTAAGAATAGGGAATAGTGGAGTGACATGATCAAATAAATGCAACATTAGTCTCTGGACTATCTAACTTAAATACTAACTAAAAGATGAGCAACAACTACAGTAGAACCTCGCTTAACGAGCATAATTCGTTCGAGAATCATACTCGTTAAGCGAAACACTCGCTATGCTAAAAAATTTTTCTCATATAAATTAATGTAAAATACAATAATGTGCTCCATGTCAAAAAAAATACTTACAAAATGCTATGTATAACATTTATTCAATTCATATTGTTAAGGAGAGTGAAACATCTTCATCTTTTCTTCAAACGCGGAACGAACCCACCTTGAATGCGAATTCGATTTGGAAAAAACAAAAGTCAAAATAATTATGATATATAGCTAATTATTTTTTTTACTAGAAAGATGTCCAGAGACATTTGTTTTTGCCGACGCTTCAAAATTTGGTGAAAATTCGACACCGCATTGTCATTAAATAAATTTGCAGCACGCATAGCCACTTCTTTATTAGGGTGATGCTTCTCAATGTAAGATGCAAAAGTTTTCCATACTTTCAGCATTTCTTTAATTTGCCAGAAGATTGTTTTTTGTTACCTCCTCCTCCGACCAACTTTGCTCCAAAACTTCTTGCTGTGAAACACAATGCAACTCCTTAAGCTCCTCGGTGGTCAGCTCTTGGCTGGGCTCTTCCACAAGGTCTTCAATATCACTATCCACCTACTATCCTATGATAGTGGCCAAAGACACAACCTCATTGACTCAACCCCTTAAAGTCACAAATCGACAACTCTGTCCAGTCAAAGCTGCTTCCAAGAAGAAGTTAGGGTTCTCTTGGTAACCCCTTCCAACGTCTTGTCAATCATCTTGAGGCAGGCAACGATGTGGAAGTGATTTTTCCAAAACATGTATCGCAATATAACACAAGTTTGAGAAAATGTGTGATCACAAGCGACACTTTGATGCTACCGGAACGAGTGCTAAACACAGACTGATGTAACATGCGCACAATCTGGGACTCCCCCCCCCCTGCCACTCATTATGCAAAAGGTCGCTCATTAAGCAAGTCATTCTTTTACAATTTTTTTTTTGCTCGTTATACGAATTACTCATTATGAGAGGTGCTCATTAAGCGAGGTTCTACTGTATATAAAAGTGTATGCATTTATATGTTTTACAGAAAAACCACAGCCAGATAAACGTTCTATGGTAACAACATACATTTCCGGTGAAAGTTAGGAAAAACTTCAGCAGCTTGTCATCAAACATCTGTGGGTGTCGAGCTATTATATTCAGATATCGCCGCAAACTTTTCTTTCTCTGTTCAATGAACTCTCTTGACGCTGAAAACAAAACAATCGGCACACGTATCAGGACTAAAGCGAGAAAGAGTAACTGTTAATTTACCTGTTCTTTAAATATATATACGTGTGTGTGGGCATGCACACACACATATACACACATGCATACATAGATTCACACACACACACACACACAAACATACATACACACATTCATACTAACACACATACACACAATATACCTACAAACATACACATACACATTCATACATACAAAGATACATATACACATACATACAAACATAGACAGACACACACATACATATATACATACACAAACACACACATATATACACACATACACAATACTCACATATATACACACATACAAACACAGACAGACATATCATGGAGAGATACATGGTGCAAGGCAGCAGTATTTGCCTACGACACATACAAGGGTTTCCACGAGGGAATGGAAATGGCTGCAGCTGCTATTGTCTTAGAAGATGTGTACAATTCAATAGCATCCCATACAACAAGCTAATCAGATTGCTGCTGGATATGCACACAGAAATCAAGTGGGTCAACTAGATCGCAGCAGCCGTATTCGAAACAACAGTGTCGCTGCAATGTGGTGCATGGGCACCAGAACCTCAACGGGTCCTAATGGGTTTGCCCCAGGTCTCCCCCAAATGTCACAGGTGCTCTTCAATGTTTTATGCAGCAGTTTTGTGCATAAAGCGTAGGTCTAGGCTTAGGCTGAAGATTTAATCCAGCAGGTATGTGACCTGGACGAGATCTGTCACGGAAAAAAATGGACGAATACACCAGTAGATATGCATGCCATCTCTAAGGTTGCCATCATACAGGGAACAGACTCCTGCAGCCATAGATGATACATCAGCATCTACAACTAGAAGACATCATCATCTACACAGATGGATCTGTGAAGGGTGGATCAAGTCAGCATGGGCATGCACAGCACAAAGGTTGGAGAAAACAATAAAAGAGGACAGTGACGCTTACCAAGCAACTACATCAAACAAGAACATGGAGATAGCTGCTCTAATAGAGCACTAGCATGGTCAGCAGAGCAAACAGCCACACACACAGTAATTGTATCAGACTCCATGAACATGCTGCAGAAGATAGCAACAGGTGGTGTGCGCTCAGAATGGGTAGAAAGCATTCGAAAAATCACACTTAACTTCCCTCACCTGTATCTACACACCTGGTCATGCTAGCATAAAGGATCAGGAGCAAGCAGACCAACTGGCAAGCAATGCACCAAAGTATGTGGGAGAAGCATGGACAGATCAGATATCATCAATGCTGCATGGACTGGGCTAGTAGATAATGAAGAATCTCTGACACAAACATGAGAGTAAAGCATGGTGAAGCCTCAAAGGCTGAGACAGGAGACATTATAATCAACCTCTCATGAAAAAATGTGTAGAAGTACCTTGGAGTGGCTGCTGCATCGGAGGACTGAGCATGCACGGGAATGCCCAATGTGCACTGGCGCTGATTGTGATAACATCACATAAATATGTTTGGTTTAGGGTTATGAAATCAATTATAAGTAACAATGGTAGATACTGCCATCTGTGTGAATTATCAAGGCTTTGCATATTCTGGGCTATACGCAGTCCAGCTTCCCAATTTATAAGGAACATATTGAAACAAGATCCTTTTGTTTTCACACACAACTGCAAGTGTTTTGTTGTTCTACATCCTAAAGTAGAAGAAAGAAGAAGACAAAAGAGGGGCAAAAATACATTGATATGTAAAAGCACTGCTAATAAAAAAAATGAAGAAAAAAAATACATTTATAACACATACCTCCAACTTTCTTTGGAGGCAGACGTGGAATTACTCTGTATGGAAACCTTGCCGAAAGAAGTTCATGGAGGGCAACAAAATCATTATATCGGCGTAGAACTGTAGCCTTGTTTCTCTGAGGGTTAAGAAAGGTGTTACATTCTTCAGGCGAGATCAGTTGTATATTCAAAGATATTGTATATTGTGATTCAGGGGTGACAAATCAATTTCACTATGTTATGAACAATATTCTATGCAATCTTTTTTGTCAATTGAAAAAAAGAAAGAGAAATAATAATTCCTATCCTGATATACTGAAATGAATCATGGACAGTTGGACGATTAGCAACAATGTATCTGGAAGCAGTGAAGATGTGGCTTTATAGAGAAATTATGAGAATACCCTGGAGAGATAAAAAGAGTAATGAAGATTAAATTACTCATAAAGAGAACTGATTGATTATTGTCATTAACCATGTTCCTATGTTAGATGTAATTTTTCGTTATTTTGAAGTCACACACCCAGTGTTGCCAGGAGCCCTAATATAACAAAAACTATGGGTTCAACAGGGTTTCTGGACCCTGTCTTCTGTGATTCTCATCTGAATGGTGGCACTTTGTTTCACAGGGTGTTTATTGCGCTGTGTGATGACCTGGTGGGGTAAAATGTCAAGTCATCAAGAGAATTAATTGCCTACATCAGAAGAAGACATTCTTTGGTCATGTCATAAGGAGAAAACTGCAATATTTCATGACTGGGAAAGCTGGACGAAAAAGAAAAGAGACAGAGAGAAGAAATCTGACATCATTGCATGGAAGATCATCTGTGATCCAAATGACATAAAGTACATGAGACAAGGTTTTGGACAGATATCTAACAAAGCCACATGGCACAGACTATAAGAAGAAGTTTGAGGTTCAAAAGCTAACTATAATTAAAGAAATTCTACTGACAAAATGGGAATTAATGAGTGATTTGGCCAATATCTCACTGGCTGCCTTTACTTCTCACAACAATTTATAAAATATGCTATCATGTAATGATTTTAGGTTGCCAGTTTGTTACCTTGAGCCTTCCCCATCTAGATAATCGCCACTTACAGGAAATTCTGTGTCATTCAATTTTTTTGAGAAGAATCTGGGAGCTGAACATGGTACAAAGTGACTAATAATTCAAAACAAAACTGGCCAGCACAGAACAGCTCTGAAACATTGCCAGCATTAGGTATGAAACACACTGAGAATATCTGATAACAATATAATTAGAACAATCTGGCACTGGAACCATAGGGTCAAAAGAATAAAGGCAGACTAAAAGAAAAAAAATACAGAAGAAAATTAGAGAATGAGGTGGGGTGAAAACACGGGGAAGACGTGAGGATGAGCACATTATTTTGGTAAAGGAAAAGCCAGTCTGGCATAAGCTGGGCAGAAAGGTCTTGCTCAGGATGAGATGCTAATGTCAAGCAAGGAGCTGTGAGGCTTAAAGGTTTTTTAAGTAACATTAGAAAACCCGGTGAACCAAAATGGAACCTGATTGATCAGCCATCGCAAATACACAGAAATTCTGAAGGGTAAATCTGAACATAAACGAATGTTTTCACTGCACTACAATAGTAAATCTTCATGTCAGTTTTAAAAAAAGTGTTGCTGTTGGCTTCCTACACTTTCTCTATAAGTGGAGACATTGGTAAAAATATGTAGCTTCTATACCCCTCTTTATGTCTACAGTACAAGAAACCACAGGTCAACAAACATCATGGCCAAGGGGTCAGAAGAATGTCAGCAGTACATTTAATGGAACACGCATTCAAAACTGTTAAGACCTGAGGTTTAAAAGAAATCCTAGTCTGTACATATCATGACAGCTTTGGTATGCAACCTTAATTCAACAGCCTGTAATAATCTTTCCTGGCATACAGTGGTATGCATTTGGTAAAGACAGAAACAAAACAAAACAACACCTGCTAACATATATAGATATAACGGCACAATAATTAACTGCCTTATATCTGCATCTGTGTGGGTTAAAAAAAAATGTAGTGAGCTGGGGGGTATGCTTCATTGAATGTAACCTCCCTGTGAGGGTTCCGCGGCCCCACTGTGGGGAAAATAAGAGTAGACCCACTGCCTACCCAAAAGCATGTCGTAAGAGTCAACTAATTGGGAGCTTCTTTCGAAGTCTGAGTGCATCTGCCTGAGAGGCAAGTAACCAACAGTCTGCATATAAATGAGTCTGAAACAGATATGCGTGCAACACTCAGTTTCTGGAACAGGACTAGAGTCCAGAAGTAGACAAACAACTGGAACCTTCTGCCGGAGTTTACAGCCCGTGAACATGAATAAAAATGTAGAAGTATGTTAACATTTCATCATCGTCTTCGTCAATTTCCATACAGCGTTGGGGTGGGGAAGGGAAGGAACAGTTTGAGACCCATTTCTTGATGGGCAGCAATGGCTACTGTTGATGTAGAAGCTCTTTAATGTCATCAATCCATCTTCTCCTAGGCTGGCCTCTTGCTTTCACTTCAGATCTTTTCATGTGTAGTGCCTGCGTTGGTTCTGGCTGCATTCTTATTAAATGACCAAACCATCTGATCTTCTGTTTCTCAATAAATTAGCTGCAGGGTATTGTTCCTACAGTATGTCTTAGTAATGGTGTCAGTTGGTATATAAGTGCACTGGTTCGTTGGCATCTTGTTTCTATTTCCTGATCTATTCTTCCCTTCTCCGAGAATATACTTAAAAGATATTTAAATTCCGTTACTTGGTTCAGACATGGCCGGCTCTAGCTGACAGGCCGTGCTGCTGACGTCACTATGTCGGGCTAACGATGCGTTAAAGCAGCGGTTCTCAAACTGGGTGCCGAAGCACCCTGGGGTGCCGTGATCGTATATCAGGGGAGTCGCGGCAATAATCAAGAAAAGTCGGCTAAAAATTGTGAAATTATTGAAGAAGGCATGTAAATACTTAAAAGTTAAAATTTAAGTAGTCTTTCCTCGCCACTGTCGACAATAGTTTATTTATTGTTTGAGAACCACTGTGTTAAAAGCATCGTTAGCCCGACCCGATGACACCAGCAGCACGGCCCGTCAGCTAGAGCCGGTCATGGTTGAGACAAGTACCATTCAGTCTGATAGAAAGTGGACTAGGAATTTTATGTCAACAACAATCATTATAAAACCTGCCATAACTGCCAACATTATCATTGTTCGGGCGGTGTAGGGGGTGGGAAGGTCTTTGAGCCTGATGAGGACCGTGTGGCTAATGCTGTCACCATGGACAGCGCAGGTCAGGGTTTTATTTTTGCCCCAAATGCACAACCTTACTGAGGATTTGAACCTGGATCTGCAACATGAAAGCCCAGCATTCGTAAATGTTTGACCAGAACTTCTTCATGCAAACAACAGTCTTAAATTTTGTTATCTATTCCACCATGTTACCATAATGAAAAGATAAAAAGGAAATAAACAAACACAAATAAATAAATAAACACAATGCTTGATAACTGATATGACTAGATAGTTAAGTGCTCCATATCTATATTTCAAAACAGTGGTTTTCAAACTTAAGTCCCCCCCCCACCCCCCTTTCAGTTGGGCACAAAGAATTTTTAGGAAGCTGTCAAGAAATTTTGAAATTGAGTCCTTTGTACTTGTATTAATCTATTATACTAAAAATTATCTATAAAACAAAAAGTTAAGAGTATTTTTTTTTTTTTTGACACTTCTATTTATGTGGATGTATTGCTCCAACATCTCCAACCCCCAGGTTTAAAAATAGGCACAAGTAGGGAATGTCTGAATGTATTTAGTTAGTGGGTAAACAACACCGTTGTGTGTTTATCTATTCCTCTATCTTGTTCATCAGAGACAGATAATGACTGCAGCTGGTTCTCTATTAACAAGTCTATGCAAATCTGGTGAGCTGTGGCATTTTGTTTTCCCATGCATGGGGTTGTCAGTTAATACAACCTAGACAACTAACAAAACATATTTCTTCTTCTTCTTCAGTATTCCGAGCCCTTGAGGTTCATTGCTGCAGATATCACCCACCCCCATTCATCTCTCTGGTTGGCCTTCTCTTTCCAGTTGGTAACACCAAGTGTTTGCAGGTCTGCATGGACATTATCTCTCAATCGTCTTCTTGGTCTGCGACTATTTATCTCCCTTGTGTATAGAGTTTTTACTTCTCTGCCATCTGACATTCCTTCAATATGCCCCAACCATTTCAGCTATTAGCTTTCTTGATGCCAGTGATCAAAGGTGATTTAAACAGATTATGAATTTCGTTCTTGCTTCTCACTCTTCATTCCCCGCTGTTTGCATGTTTGATGGGTCCAAAGATTTGTCGTAAGACTATTTTTTTGAAAACCTGTAATAAGGCTTCATCTCTTTTAGTTGTGCTCCAAGTTTCAGAGCTAAAAAAACATATGGCTACATAAAACCTTTATTAACAACTGAGTTAGCCTACCTGACTTGTGATTTCATATTCAACATGCTTCAGAATGATTCCTTTCTTCTCCGGCACTAATTCTACTTTTACTGTGTCAATTTCACATAGTTCCTTGTAGTCAAGACACAGGACATTTGGTGTACGCTGCCTTCTCAGACGCACACTGGACGCTTTCAAATCTGACAAGTCACCAAGAGACGGCTTTGGTAGTTCTAAGAACAGACAATTTATATTAATATAATTAAGCAAAATTAATGAGTTAAAAAAAAGGAAGGATAATTTTAGCAAAAGAGTGCAACTTGATTTTCACACCCCCATCCCAAAAAAAAAAAAAAAACCTACATGCTTTCAAGTGTGAACAGAACCGTAATTAAACCACTTAATGTTAACTAAAAAGTGCTTAGTCTCACTAGGAAACAGAAAGGTGTGCAGGTTAACTATCACTGCAACCACAATACATCTATCCACCTAAAATAACACTGTATTCAAAATTCTATCAATGTACAACTAGTTAATGTTTTCAAATATAAGTCATTGTTCAAAGCTAAGTCTGTATTTTTTCTCTTAGTTTTTCATTCCTTTTGTCTTCTTCATTTATTCTGCCTATTATTCCACATCATGTGGAGCAAAAGTAAACAGGCCAAATTCTGAAACAAATCAATATAATAAAAGTATAGGTACCCTTCCTGATAAAGCCAGACTTTTAAAAAAAATGACCTTGGCACCCAGGTCGACTCAGTCTTGAGAGGGTACCAGGTGTAATCTTGGGAAGTAAAGGAGGCAGGTGTGGTTCTGACCACTTTCACCCACCAAGTGCCCATTGGTTTATAATAGATGTCTAGTTCTATATGCCCATATATGCGTGAAGAAGGGTCCTTTACTTATTTAGGTACCCTTGTAACACATGGAAGATGTATTACAAGTTAAATGTAAAATAGCTCAAGCAAAAGAAACATTTGACAGGATAAAGAATATTCTTTGTAATCTATCTTTGTCAACTGATGTATAAAAGAGTTTATAACCAAAACAGACACAAGACGATTACCATTTTATGGACAGACAGGCGCAAGTCATTATTCTTCGCCTTAGAACAGGACATATTATCGACTTTGAATCCAAATGTACACATAATTTAAGATTGGCAAATCAGCCATGCATACATGTGGATTAGCACCTGAGACAACAGATCACGTCTTCCAAGACTGTCCCAAAATACAACGCATCAAGTCATGAGACACATCGGTGCAAGCCAAACTTTACGGGTCGCTGACTAAACTACATCAGACAGTGAGGTTCATACTAGATACAACATTGCAGATAAAGACAATCTATTTCAAGCGATCGAAAGAAGAAGAAATATTTTACAACCCTATTACCCCAGGAAAAAATTAATGTGTCGTGACCCAGTTGGAATTTAAAAAAAAATCCTTTAAACATTTTCCATCAGTTCATTAATAAATGAGTTAACTGTATTTTCCTAAATTTTCTTCTCTTCTAAATATATAAAGCTTTAAAAGGTTATTTAGCTCAAAGGAAAAACTACCTTAAATTATATTTTTTTAAAGTTTTTTTCATCAAATCTTGACTTTCTAAATGTTTGCAGATGCTCAAACTCAACTAACAGCATTAACTATGTGTCCAGTAAACAGGTCACTACAGACAAGCCAGAAAAGTGATATTTGAGAGATCTGGGCCCAACCGGAAGTGTTGGTTTTGAAACTTCTTAGACTTAAAGGGTTAAGAACTCAATACAGCCTAATGTGTGGAAGTGAATCATGGAAAGCCAGCACATTCGTGAAAAGTTATGTGGAAGCTGCAGAGACACAGCTTTACTAATAAATATTGAGCAAATCAGAGCAAAGAACAAGGGAAGTATTCAGCTTTACAAAAATATAAAAACAAGTAATATAATGAAAGTTGTGGCTAGAAGGCCTTCATCAGGAAGCAAAAATAAAAAGACAGATGCAACTATATTTAAAAATAACACTAAAGTTAAATAGTTTTAAGCACAGGTTGTAGAAATATCTGAAAGTGTCAGTTTCCTTGTGCTATATGAATCTGACATTAATAATCAATTAATCATGAGTGGCCACCACAATGAAGGCTGCTTTCAATGTATCTCTGACATGCTCCATCTCTCATCCTAAGTATACACCCTCATAGACTTGTTTGTCAAACTTCTGATGAAATTTTCCCATTTACATCATTGTCTTCCTTCATCATTTTCCCTTTCCAGTATGGTTTTAATATTCTGTTATGTTTTCCGATCAGCATCTGTGGCTTAGGCGTTGCGAAAGCTCTTCATAATGCCGGAGTGCCGGGTTTGAACCCAGTTGCATACGATTTGTCTTGCGCTGGTTTCGACAGTGGTACCGAGAGCTGACCGTTTAGGAAGTAATGGCAAACTACTGAACGTAAAATTTGCCTAGAAAAACCACACAGCCCAAAATGCTGGAATTGGTTATGCAACGTCCTGCAAAGGATTTGCAACTAACTTTTTTTAAAAATGTTTTTCGGTGTGACTAAAATATTTAACTCAACTGTTTTTTTTTTTAAATTCTTTTAACAATATTGTTTTAATTTTCAGTCTCTTCACAGCTTCTGCAATAGCCTGTTTTGGTTTCCACACAATCTGATATTTTTCTTCAGTAAATCTATATTTACAGAACCTCATTTTGACTTTCTATTTATTAACTTTTCAAGTTTCTTTGCCATACAGTAGTGTCGAGGACAATTATAAATTAGTCATTGTCTTTAATAAGCTGTTTATCTCTCTAGATGTCAATCAATGTTGTTTTCACGTTCTTGAACCAGTCAACATAACCTGGGTTAAATGTTTACATGTATCTGTTCAGGGTTTGAACTCCGAACCTGGCCAGATATGTTATCAGGAAAGGTAACTAGATTTAGTGAGACACATTTAATCTGCATTACTCAGATAACATATCTGCAGAAGCCTAGACCACGTTATCCCTAAATACAGTCCTGCTGTTTGAAGAAAAAAAAATATGGAACACTGCAGCTAAATGCAAGGAAGCCACAGTTCAAATATATTAGACCAAATTTTGTGTTCAAACTATGAGATTATCGCTCTCAGTTATTCTCAGCATGGCCCATGTTGCACTTCTAGGGGGCGACAGAAAGTGGCAGGACATTCAGGGTGAGCGACTGATTAGCACAAATCAATAAAATTATTATATAATCAACTGTCATGAGGAGGGGGTGGGGAAGAAAAAAAAAAGAGAGATAGACACAACAGAGAAAGCAAAGGAGACAGTGAGAGAAGAGACAGAGTGAGAGAGGGAAGAGGGGAAAGAATGGAAGGAAATGGAGAGAAATACAAGCAAGACAGACATAGAGCAGGAGGGAGAAAAAGTTGGAAGGATGTAGAGAAGGGGGGGAGCGAGGGAGGTGCACTAAGAGGGTGAGAGAGAAAACACAAGGACAGAGAGAGGTAAGGAGTGAGACAGAAGGAGAGAGGTTGAAGGAGGGAGAGAGGAGGAAACTGAAGAGAGACTATGCACGAGCCCGGTATGGAAATGTGTGCATGTGTTTTTTTTCCCTCTCCACCTGATGCTAAATAATTAGAAGTCGGACACCTAGATGTGATGCCACAATGAGATAATTCTGCAGACAATATACAAAAATAACAATTATAATGAAAGAATTCATATTAGCAGCTAACAGGAGGAGTAAGAAATACACTTCTTGGGATAATGATGATATCAAAACATAAGTATACTTATGAAGAAACAGTAAAGGATCATAAAAGATAAAAAGTACAGGTTTCACAGCAATAAAAAAATAACACACGTGATAGATGTTTATAAAAAAAAAAATAAAGGCAAGAATTATATGAAAACTACAACCACATATTAGAAGAAAAGGAAGTCATCATTTTTGGCCACAAAATAATAATAGAAAGAAAGAAAGAAAAAGAAAGAAAGAAAATCTGATAACATGTGGAAATGGAAAAAACTTCAAGAGATAGAGGTAGACAATGAAAGAGCTTTTTGTCATGACAAGGAAAGGAAGGGTGTCAGCACACAAACTGATATATGCTGCTAGAAGTCGGGTTTAGATGTGGATTAGCATGATCACCAATGCCGGCTGCAAGGCACTGAATGACAATTACTTCAATTATTTTTTTTAAAGCACATACAAAAATTTTTTAAACGTTCTAAATGCAATATTAGCACTGAGAACAACTGAAAGCTCAAACAGAAAGCCGGCACAACATTTTCTTCTGGGAACAAAATAAACTGAATTTCAGATAATACATTTAGTTAAATTTGTAGGCCCCCCTACGGAATGTGCAACCATATTCACACAAAGAGGGATTAGCAATGATAAGGTACACATCCTACTTCCTTGTTTATCAATAGCATACATGCAAGAGTCTTTAATAAAAGTCAATATAAACAACACTGCACTATAATAGTAGCAAGTGTCTCTACAAGCTGCCCTGCCTAGTACATAATTAAAAGTAGATCATTTATTTGCAGAATTAAATGTCTTTGTGGAAAGGTGGGGGGGGGGGGGGGGAGGGGGGAGAGAGACTTTTGTTCAATAACAGATGTTAGACAATCACTTTGTTAACAAATGTCTAGAGATGCTAAGAAATAACAGATATTTTGGCAACACTTAAATTTTTTTTTTATATAAACTTGATTGGTTGAGCTATTCAATGAATGTACTTATTTTCCACATCCTGTTGTAAAATTAGCAATCCACAAAAAATGTATTCATGTTTTTTTTTTTAAAATGACATGGCAATCCATGGGAGAGCGGTGTGAAATCCTTCCCTGCTAGCCTAACAGAACCATGTTTGAGTTCACTGACATTCTTTTCCATCCAGGTCAATTTAATTTAGTAGCAGCTCTGTGTGGGTTTTTCCATTCAGGTCAATGCTATTTAGTAGCCCTGTGTGTTTTTCCATCCAGGTCAATGTAATTTAGTAGCAGCCCTGTGTGGGTTTTTTCCATCCAGGTCAATGTAATTTAGTAGCAGCCCTGTGTGGGTTTTTTCCATCCAGGTCAATGTAATTTAGTAGCCCTGTGGGTTTTTTCCATCCAGGCCAATGTAATTTAGTAGTAGCCCTGTGTGGGTTTTTTCCATTTAGGTCAATGTAATTTAGTAGTAGCCCTGTGTGAGTTTTTCATCCAGGTCAATGCAATTTAGTAGTAGCCCTGTGTGGGTTTTTTCCATCCAGGTCAACGTAATCTAGTAACCGTATGTGGGTTTTTCCCATCCAGGTCAATGTGATTTAGTAGCCCTGAGTGGGATTTTTCCATCCAGGTCAATGCAATTTAGTAGCCCTGTGTGGGTTATTTCCATCAAGGTCAATGTAATTTAGTAGCCCTGTGGGTTTTTTCCATCCAGGCCAATGTAATTTAGTAGTAGCCCTGTGTGGGTTTTTTCCATTTAGGTCAATGTAATTTAGTAGTAGCCCTGTGTGAGTTTTTCATCCAGGTCAATGCAATTTAGTAGTAGCCCTGTGTGGGTTTTTTCCATCCAGGTCAACGTAATCTAGTAACCGTATGTGGGTTTTTCCCATCCAGGTCAATGTGATTTAGTAGCCCTGAGTGGGATTTTTCCATCCAGGTCAATGCAATTTAGTAGCCCTGTGTGGGTTATTTCCATCAAGGTCAATGTAATCTAGTAGCCGTATGTGGGTTTTTTCCCATCCAGGTCAATGTGATTTGGTAGCCCTGTGCTGATTATTTCCATCCATGTCAATATGATTTAGTAGCCCTGTGTGGTGTTTCCTGGAGTGAATCTGTCTGAGAAGTGAGGAACCAACAGCCTGCAACAATAAGCCGGATCTGTAAAATGGATGTGCACACAAAAACTCAAATAGATCAAAGTCCAGAAGTGGACGAACAAGCAGAAGCTTCCGCCAGAGCTTACAGTCAGTAAACAAGAAGAAGAACATCCTTAAAAAAATACCATGAAATGTTCTTGGAATTAAAGGAGGTCATAGGTCTGACTATAAGTATATCAGCCATTAAGTGGCGAATGACTTGTACAGATACTGATTAAGCACAATAATCCTAACGGCGTGAGGGTAATCCTTTTATTTATTAATCACATACTGAGTAAATCACAGAATACTGCAAATATAAAGATAATTTACATTTCAGATGGAGTATATTATCAACACAAACCAGTTAGGGGCTGCGAGGTCTCGAGGCATGGTGTCCACCTCGAGTGCTAGAGGTTCCAGGTTCAATCCCCAGTAAGGGCTGGGATTTTTTCCAAGTAATTCCTCCTGGTCTCTGGATAGTGAGATCGGATGCCTGGGTGCATTGTTGCGCACATCAAAAATCCCCTGGAGTTGAAAATAGAAAAGAGTAACCTAACGGGGCTGCCCGGGCAAAATTTGGAGTTGAAAATGTACCCTAAGTATTTCATGATTCTAGCCGGTGCTACAGAGCCTGTGCTGAGCTTCTTTGGACTCAGACTTGAGTAAGAAGAAGAACGGAGCATTAATGGGTTACTACCTGTGTGCCATGATGTTGATTCAATGTTCAAACTTCCAATTACAAAAGAAAAACCAAAGACCGGACAGAACATTAATTTATGCAAGTAAGCAGCATACCTTGACCAGAGTATGTCTCCAGCAACTTATCACTCAAGACCTTCCCTTGCTGAGCCAGAGCTGTCAGAGCCAATGCCTTGTACAGGCCATTTCTTGTCATGAATCCTTGGTTTGTGTCCACAAGATCCCATATCTGATGCCCAATAAACAAAAAGACAACATGGTTCAACCAACTTTGTAAGTAAACTTTCATATCTTATACTTATGAATTCACCATTATAAGAAAGGTAGTTGGCTGTGTTGTGGCTTACAGCTAGGCTGTGACATCTCGCCTTTCGGCCCAATACATCCAATTTCAACAAATTCCTAGTTAGTTTCCCTCTTTCATGTGACATTTTTTTAGGGACAGTGGATCTAACACCCCCCCCCCCCCCCCCACACACACAATCCCCCCCCCCCCCCCCCCCCCCCCCCCCCCCCCCCCCCCCCCCCCCCATAAAAATTAGGAATATGCCCATCAACATACATGATGGAAACTTTCAGGCAGAAGATATTATCGAGCAAATATGCAGCCTAACTGACATCACTCCTGGTGCAGAGTGATACCTATGCAAAGGGAATACCCGAGCCTGATGCACTTTTACATTTTTCTGTATTGCCACACTCGATAGGCAATGCAGGGAGCAGAATCCTGTTGCTGTCAATGCAGAAGTCAACGAACGATTTCATCAGTGAAAATTCAGATGAAGCTGATGTACTAACATTGATTGAAATGAAAGAGCTGATAGATTGGCCAGATCCGCTATCACTATCGACAGTCATGCTGATATTATTAATGCTGTCAGAGAAATAGAAAGGGTGGAGGTCTTTGGGGTATTGAATCCACATCATACAACAGAATAACAGACTTGGGAGTTGAGATCAGCACAGCAAAAAAAAATAGACGCATACCAGGCACATCTGAGGACTTGTTAATCAACATAGATCTGGTACTATTAGCCACCGGACGCTGGGGTTAATACTGAGGGGAAGATCTGAGCAGATATGGATGTGTCCAGAGTGCAATGATGACAACCGAACTAACTTACTTTCATAAGAACATGAAAATCAAACCGTCAGAAAGACTTGAAAATCAGTCTAAGAATCAAACTATTATAAGGACTTAAAATTAAACTAAATTTATTAATAAAACTATACAGATTTGTGAATCAAATTAAACAGACTGAGAATCAAACTTTCATAAGAAGTCAAGAACCAAACTATCAAATGGACCTGAAAATAAAATTTTCATGAGTATCTGAGCATCAAACTATCATTAAAATTTGAAATCACATTTTCATGATGATCTAAGAACAAAAGCCTATTCAAATGTCAAACTTTATGTTTCATGAGAAAACAATAACAAAACTTGCAATGCCAACGACAATTTCTGTTTCTACAACCCCTCAAGCATGCAGCTATTTTGTGAGGCAAAATATTATTTATTACAGCAGACCTATTTTGTGTGATTTAATTATATTATAAATTTGCTTGTTTATTAAAATTCTTCCTATTTAACTCTTTGAGTTCCAGGAGGTTTAGCATCACAGGCCCAAGGGCTAGTCAAGAAAGATGTAAAATCAGCGCATCTTGCGTTCATTGGGCATCTAGGTAGGAATCTATGACCGTATGACGCGCAACTTGGGACTAAAAGAGTTAAAGAATAATGTCAAGCTGATCAGAAGACCTGCACCGAATAACAGACTGACATCAAGCACAAACTATTTATTTCAATTAAGTCTGAAAAGTAGGTTTAAATTATTTACTTTAATATTTCAGTATTCTGAATTAGGTCATTGTGCGTGTGTGGAGCTAAGAACTGACATCATAGCACACAGGACATTGCCATGAGCACCCCCGTCCTCATTTCCAGCAGCCAACGAAGAGTTTCAGTTTTGATGGTGCTATTCTGATTATATCTCTGTCTTGCTTTTCCCCCCTGAGTGTAGAGAAGGGCTATTCAACTAGCAGCATGCAAAGGCAAAGCCAGATCATTGCCAGTTTTACTGTGTTAATGATCTTTCTAGGCTGAGATCAGGCCTCTGATATCCCTATTTTCAAAATTTTGGCCACTGAGTAAACGTAGTTGAACAGCTCTGGTGCAGAGTGTCGACCAGATCCCCTATCACTCCCACCCCCACCATTTTCTCCAAACTGTAATGATCAATTAGTGCATCTGTTGAACTGATGAAGGCTTTCTAGCCGCAACATTTACTTGTCGTCTGTGACTGTGATAATATGAAGCTGAGTAGTTCTGCCTTTCATTTGGTTTGATACATTTTCATGATAACACAAGTTGCAACAATGCACATCTCAGACATTTTCAGGTAATTTAGCATGCCACAAAAGATGCATTTGAGTTGGTTGTGTATCCTTTACAGCATGCTGCAGAGCCAACCCCGCACATTTTGGCTGTTGTGGTTTTCCTAGGACAATTTACATTCAGTAGTTTACCATTGGTTTCTGAAATCTGAATGGTCAACTCTCGATAACACTGTCAAAACCAATGTGCTAAACTGTATGGGCACTGGCTATAGTAAGCTGGTCAATGGAACAACACTTATGAAGTCAGAACCAGGTCGAGTGGTGCTTTAGAGAAACATTTCTGTTGACAGGCAAAGAAACGGTCTCTATTTACTTTTACTACTGTTAGTACTATTACAGACTTAGGCTCTCCTCTGAACTTCTACCCCCGCAGTATTGCGGCTTGAAATATCCGTTCGGGGCGCAGTCCAATTAAAAATACGGACTTGTCGGAGTTCCCGCCGAGGAACATATTGCGACAAAACTAGGAGTTCCTTACAATGTCACGAGATGCAACATTGCAGACGATAGTAGCAGACGATAAAAGCGACCGTTGACAATGTCGAGCGTTTTCTGCAGACGATACTAGCAGACGATAAAAGCGACCGTTGACAATTTTGAGACATTACAGACGACGACAGCGATATGGCGGGTAGACCACGTGCCCCACGCAGATTAGCAATACTTTCCTCCCGATTGAGGATTTAGCAGCAGTAGATGTCAGACTTGTCGGCATGCGCAAAACGCGATTTAACTCACCGCCGAGGGTATCCCCAGCGCCGCGACGCGCGGATGGGGGGCTAAACTAGGTGCCTGGGACTCACAAGCAAAGTAATTGGAGGAAGTTGCAGGAGATGCGGTAGCTGCCGCTTGTGAGTCCAAGCCATCTAGTTTAGCCCCTATCCGCGCTGTGTGTAGCGGATACGCTCGGCGGTGAGGCATAGTCACAGAAACAGGTCCGCAAGTAACATATCGCTGAGACCCTGTTAGAGCATTTGTTTCGTTTTTCCGAGCCGATCCTAGATTTGCCGCGATTTTTTCATCGGCAGAAAGTTCGACAATGGAAAAAGTCAACGGTCGCTATTATTATCGTCTGCAGTGTTGCGTGCGTCTCTTAGAAATGTCAGGTAATCAAAAACAATAAAAAACAGGTCTGCAAGTAACATATCGCTGAGACCCTGTTAGAGCATTTGTTTTGTTATACGAAGCTGGCATATTTTTAATTGGACTGCTCCCCGAACGGATATTTCAGACCGCAATACTGCGGGGGTAGAAGTTCGGAGGAGAGCCCAGACTTAAATCACGTTACTTGTGATTGATCATTCAGTTCTACGTCTACAGTCCCCACCCACCTCTCTGGTGATGGTAACGATTTATCTTGAATATTAACTGAAGTAATATTTATGTGACTAAATACAGTATCCATCATATACATATACTTCCTAAATTTAGTTTAGTATTTTAAAAAATTAGACCTTTGCTGCTTTGCAATTCTCTTAGAACACAAGTGCCACGCAATTAACAGAGAATGTACATTAATGTCGCATTGTCTCAACGAACCCTATACACAACAGACTTTAATTATTTACATATTTTCGTTATTTACAGTTTAAGTGTAGTAACCCTATTATTGCGTTTCTTAACTTAACATAAAACAAATACGTACCTGCATAACAGTTTGCTTCGGCAGGCTTGACTGAACCAACAACTGCACGAACAACTCCCGGTCAACCTGCTCTTGGTTAGGACACACGATATCATACACCTCCCGATAGAATGGGGGAATCGAGCCTGTAGACAAACACAAATAATTGGCCATCATCAAAGAAATGCGGCACCACGTTAGGGACAGATAATATTATAACTAACACAGCGGCATGTAACACATTACAACGGAACCACCCACCGAACGACAGGTCGGCCGCCATCTTCAATGAAAGTCATGTGACACTGGTGTTGTGAAGTGAAACTTGTTGACATCTTCAAAAAGCCAACGCCGTGTTTAAAACCTCAACACGAAACAAGCTTAATGTTTTACTTGGTAGACTCTGCAATACCAGAGGACTGGGCTTATATATATGATCAGATTGTGTTAATTTAACTTTATAAATGTGGATAAAATGCAAAGTTGCTGTTTTAAAAGAAGTAATAGTAGTAATATCCTTCAACTATACTATCACGGTTATTTTTTATATATCACTGAATAATTCAGTGAGTAGCAACTAATGAGTCTAGTAATGGTTATTCAATTGCGTATCTTTACAGTCAACAGCCCCTGGCTGTTGTGTGGTTCTTCTATGCAAATTTACGTCCAGTAGCTTGCTATTGCTTTCTGGACGGTCGGCTTTCTTGTGATACCACTTTCGAAACCAACGCAAGGCGCATAGCCCGCACCTGGGATCGAACCCGGCATCCCGGCATTACGAAGTATTCGCATCGACTTAGCCACAGAGCCGACACAATAAAACTAATAATTAGTAATAATTATAATAATATTATTAATATGATTAATAATTATTAGTTTTAAGAGATAAGATGGCGCTATATTGGACTCGTTTTGAGAAGAGATAAACAGAGAATCACCAAACCGGCACTGCAATTCAAAATAGATGGACTGGGGAAACGGGGGTGTTCAAGAGAAACCCATCGATGAGAGAAGCCAGCGGTGTTGGACTGGATTCCATCCATGATATCGAAATGATCGCACAGGATAGAATGGAATAGAGAAATAGTCTGTGAGCCCTATGTGACATATAATGGCACAGTAGGGGGCTCTACTGGCAAATCCGGACGAAGAATAAACAGCCTTGGACGACTTAGTCAGAGTTATCTCCCGTGTGCGCACTCCAAACAGTGATCGGAAAAGCCATAACGAAACAAAGACGACAGTCACGTCGACATCAGGGCTGCCAATGCTTGGTTGTTTCCCCCAGATGTGGGTTTTTTTTTTCGACGCTGCAGGACAATTCTGGGTGTTTTTTTGGGTGTGTTTTGTTTGTTGGTGTTTGCCGAATTGTATGCTTTAATGATCGATAAATTTGCGTGGTTAGGGGGTAGGGGTTAGGGTTAGGGAGTAGGATTAGGGTTAGCGGTAGGGTTAGGTTTAGCGTTAGATTTGACAATTTTGACGCCGGAGTTCCCTATAATCGCGCACAGTCCCATACACACACACAAACAATCGAGGGCCTCTGGATGCTGGTCAAACGCACAAGTCGCCAGCGATTGGGGGCACGAGCCGCACGCTATTGGCGTCATATTTGGCAGAGTTTCAGTGGCGCCACTCCCACAAACATCAGATTGTCGGCCAGTATTTCGAAATCCTACGTCAAAATTGTCACATCTAACCCTACCCCTAACCCTACCCCTTACCCTACCCCTAACCCTACCCCTAACCCTAACCCTACCCCTAACTCTAATCCAACAACCGCATGATGATGACTACACAACCATTCACAATGCCTCACGCAACCGTACGCAACCCTGCATGCAACCATATGATGATGCCACGATGCCTCACGCAACCGTACGCAGCCCTACACGCAACCGCAGTATGATAGCTAAGTGTGTCGTTTGTTTCGTTTGTTTTCCGATCACTGTTTGGAGTGCGCACACGGGAGAGAACTCTGACTAAGTCGTCCAAGGCTGTTTAGTCTTCGTCCGGATTTGCCAGTAGAGCCCAGTAGGGTAACGAGTGAATAGTAGTATACTTGTTGCGTGTCGAAATGATTGCACAGGATAGAATGGAATAGAGAAATAGTCTGTGAGCTCCTTTTTTCTCCGCCAACCATTGCAGATACAACCAGTCTGTCAGCTCTTTCATTTTCTTTCACCCTGACATTGTTTCTTGAGACTGGACTTCTGGATGCTTTCAATCAAACTATTTTGGTTAGAGTTTGCCAATTTGGATTTTGTCACTGCCAACACATGACTTACTTTCACACACCCCCCCTCCCCTACCCCCTCACCATGCGAGGATCCATGTGACAGCTGTCTCCATCGTCATACCTGACTATCTTCTTTTATTGTCTTCCCAAAGATCTCAGCTGTATACTACCACCCATGCTGCACCCCACGAATCACTGAGCCATCTGTATAGATAATGACATTACCTGGCTGAGTATGCTGATGGATAAGGACTCTTATTTCAGCAACATCGGTGTCGAGTTCCATTCTCTGCAATACTTGCCCAGGGTGGTTATTACCTCATTGCTCTCATGCATTCTTTTTAGTGTTTCTATCCATTCACTACCGTGCCTGACACATTCCAGTGAGCAAATGTGGCTAAAGGTATCATCTGCTTCTGCAATCTAGGACCGCCTCTTTTTAATCGTTTACCTCTGTTTACCTGTAGGCAGTGTAGAGGGTGTTTTTATGTCAGCAGCAACTGACCAGTCTGACAAGTTCCTGCTGCAGGGCTTTAGCTGTCTCCTCTCTGACTGTACCGTGTCTTTACATCAGTACATCATCAAATGACTAGGCTGGATGTGTGTGAAACCCCTGTTGTGTACATATTAAATAGAACAGGTGACAGCGGTGATCTCTGAGGTAACATTGGCATGATGGTTCACACCTTCAACAGCCATGCCTATGTCTCGCACTTTAGCACTGCTGTTCTTTTTAGAAGTGCACCACAGATACAGTTGATCAGGATTGGATCAGTATTCATGTCTAACAGAAGTGTCATGAACTGCATTGAACTGTTCAGTCCATAAATGCTCGGACCCCTCCTCAGTTTACCCTGCTGGATGTAGCAGCTGACAACACCTTTTCTGTGTTGGTTTCTAAATCTTCTTTGACTTCCTGCATAGTACTCTTGTCTGGCGACACCCCCTTTTAACATGTAGCTCATGCAGTCTGGTCTCGGTAGCAGATTCACAGTCATCATTTAGTTCTCGCAAATGTCTTAATTCTGCTAGAGCATGAAGAATATCATCATACTTTGGTCGAAACATTCCGTTGTGTTTGTATGTGTCTTTTCCATTCCCTCCGTTGTGCTTTCTAGTCATATTTTGTGTTATTCTTAGCATTAAAAATATAAGCCTGGCCCATGGCTTGTCTGCCCTTCACAGTAGTTTTTACTGCAAACCTATCAGCCTGCTCATTTCCTCGCATGCTGTCGTGCCCCTGGCATAAATATAAAACTGATGTTTGGCAGACCCGACTGCTTACAGTCCCTCCCCTTACAGTAGTGCTGACAGATGACGCCTAAAAAATGTGCTAGCCCTGGCTAGTACCATATTGCCTGTAGATATCAAGGCATGAAAACATGATTTTTAATTTTTTTACATTTATCCTAAATAGAAACATTTAACATGATGTTACTCTATAAATACAGTACCTCTGTATATCACAAAACATGTAATTTCTGTTACCTTATTTAAGTCTCTTATTAACAAGGTACCTGAAGAAACTGAAAATATAGGTACTAGTGATATGCCTAAATGGACATGTCAGTCATATTATTATTTTATTTAATTAATTTGGGTTTGACCCAAATACTCTTTACTTTAACTATAGATAAACAGGAATGAATTTTTAAAAAAAAAGGGAGTAAGGAGTATACATCATATGTCAATTCAAGCTGTACTGAGTGTGGTAATTCAACACTGATTTCTGTGTACCCCGATGTACATTCATTCGGACAATGTTGTATGTACAGTCAGCAAATGCATCACAATCATGGCGAGTTTTCAATGTCGTCATGTGTGTTTTCTTTTCATTGGCAGCCTATGTAAATGTGAGTAATAATTGCCCTATTGAACTTTTTTTTTTAAAACTACATTAATCATTAAATTTGTACCATGTCACAATGGAGGTTGGTTGCAGTTCATACACTGCTGGCTTTAGGAATATTACTTAGTCAGGCCTGATCTCTTCCTTGGTTGGATTCTCATTCTACTGTCTGAATGCCATGAGAATGGTCGTTGTCTTAAGTTTCTGTTGTATGCATCTTCTTCTTCTAAAGTCCATAACGTGCAGCCTTAGTAGTCATACCTATCCACAACCTTCTGTCTCGTGTACTTTCAGTCAGCTCTGAAACAGATGATCCTCCATGCCATGATGTCAAACTGTCCAGCATCTTTTCTCTTAGTCTCTGCCTCTCCTCCCCTCCCACTTTCCTACTGTCACGATGTACTCCTGTTTTTCAACTGATCCTGATAAATCAAGAGATTGATTATGAAATCATTTAACTTACCTTTAAACTACAGAATTAAAAAGCTATTTATTCGTTGTATTAGATGACCTTCTCTCTCATCAGTTTTATCATAATTTCTCTTGAATGTTATGGGTTTCTTAGTCTCTGCCTCTCCTCCCCTCCCACTTTCCTACTGTCACGATGTACTCCTGTTTTCAACTGATCCTGATAAATCAAGAGATTGATTATGAAATCATTTAACTTACCTTTAAACTACAGAATTAAAAAGCTATTTATTCATTGTATTAGATGACCTTCTCTCTCATCAGTTTTATCATAATTTCTCTTGAATGTTATGGGTTTCTCAATCCATTTATTTCCAATTGTAGTACATTCATTTTTTTTTAGCTCAGAATGTGCCTAATATGTCATCTTCTTTTTTCTTCGAAATCTTGATATCAGTGGTTGGGTAAAAGTAATGTTAGTCTCCCCAGACCCCGCCCATTTACACACTAGCTCACTTCTGATTGGTAGTTTCTGAGCCCCACGAACTTTGCACAAGGTTACAGGGGTGTTCCGCAACGCCGTTGATCTTGCGTGTTGTATATTTCAGCACACCAGCGCTTTTAACACTCCAAAAACATGGAGAAACTGGGTCTATCACAACTCCCTAGAGAGTGCTGCGCAGAGAAACTCTACAGCACTATGATGTGTCTGTGGTTAAAGCAGCCAGAAGAGCACGAATATATCTCCCTGAACACCCAAAGTAGTAAAAGAGGATATAAAGAAGAAGATCAGCACTTTTTTCTCAGAAAAAAGCCCAGGTATAATGATTTCCCCACTTATTTTAATCTTACTGTTTGAATATTAAGTGATTTTTAAAACAGCTTTAATATACATTTAAAAACTAAAACACACAACATACCAACTTATTTAAAAGTAAGAAGCAAAAAGTAAAATTATATTTGTTCTTTTTTTTTTTCATTTCACTTTCAGTTCAATGATGATGACTGGTATATTTGGGTGGTAAGTCAAACTCACTGACATTTTTAAATTCTTTATGTTTTGCAGTTTTATAAATCATGAAGACAGCAAATTGTGTGTAAATTGCATATCAAGATTCCTGAGAAAAAAAAATAACTTTAGTGTGCCATTCAGTTTTACAGTGTGATGGTGATAATGATCTTCTTTTTTTTTCCTAAGCCTTCACTTGCTTTAAACTCCTGCAGAAAGTTCTGGTTGTTTATCCACTTCTGGTCTTTGGTCATGTTCTAGAAGTTGAGTTTTGTGCGCACATGCTTTTTACAGTTTGGACTTATTTATTTGCAAACTGTTGGTTTCTCATCTGTCAGGCAGATGCACTTCAACTTGCGAAGGAAACACTTTTAATTAGTCGTTTTTTATTACATGCTTCGGCGTAATGCTGACCACATTACCCACCCAGTGCTTATTGGTCTGTAAAAATATGGGACACTTCCCATATACCCGATGTGCCTAGGGCGTGAAAAGGGAAAAGGTAAGGTAAAGGTACGACATTTTTGGTAGGAGGGCACTAAGTCTGTTGTTCTTCTCCCAAAATGGGGCCACAGACGCACATAGGGAAATGATCTCCAGATTGTTGGGGAAAATCTTAGACTTATAAATAACGAATATTGGAAACAACATAATATAATTCAGTCCTGTCCATTTCTTTATGTTGTCATTGCAGATTCTTCTTTGGTCTCCTCTTCTTCGACTACCCCCCAATGTTCCTTGAAGCATAGTCTTTGCAATTTAATTATGTCTCATCATGTGCCCGAACCTAGTTAGCTTGCGACGTTTCACCACTGCCAAGAAGGGCTCCTGATGTCCAGCAAATCTTTATATTTAATAATGTTGGAAACAACATGCTGCCATTAGAATAACAGCTATTCAAGACAGTCGTGTGGAGTGTTTTCATGATCACTGTATAATGAAATTATAATGAAGCATTAAAAAAAGACACGAAGGAGAAAACTGGCGTACATAATGATGGTGGAAAATAGGAGGGGGAAAGAGGCAGAGTAAGACCCAGAGAGAAGATGCTGTATGGTTTGACATCATGGCAGGGAAGATCATCTGTGTCAGAATGTCAAGAAAACCATACATGTTTGCACACATGTAAACATGTATCTTAGAAGTCACATTTCCTCTCTCTGTGTGTCTGTCTCTCTTTCTCTCATCCTCCCTCCCTCTCTTTCTCTCATCTTCCCTTTCTCTGTCACACAGACACTCACATGAACGCACACACGTCTGCCCATATAAATTCATTCATTCATTCATTCTGTTACCTATCAAGCAATCAGTAATGTCCGGAGTGCAATGAGGATAACCCAACTAACTAACTAACTAACTAACTAACTAACAGTAATGATCCTTTTATTTTAGACTTGAATAATAAAAAGGTATATTGTCTGGGGTTTTTTCTTAATACATTTGTCACTGTCAATTAATTTCTAACTCTAAATTCTGGTAATTGCCCACAGCCCATATAACACGGTACCTGCACTTTTGTCTGGATTTTTTCCCTAATACATTTGTCACTGTCAATTAATTTCTAACTCTAAATTCTGGTAACTGCCCACAGCCCATATACACAGTACCTGCACTTTTGTCTGCATCTGTTGCCATGAAACCAAGTCTTGCTGGTAGGAATTTTGTACATGTAGTTAAAAAAACAAATGAGTACCCATTGAAATTAGTAGACTGTTTTGTCTGTCAGGTTTTCTAGTTATATTTTTACTTTATTTTACCTTTATTATTTTACATGTAATGTTAGTGAATCAATGTTGAATTAAGAATTGATATCACAGCACTCAGGACACTCCATAAGTGCTCCGTCCCCATCTTCAGCAGCAGGCGAAGAATTCCATTTCCGATGGCACTAGTAACTGTCTGATTGTACATCCCTCTCGCCTTGAGTTTTAAGTATTGGGCCAGATCCCATGGTAACTTCCCACATCGCCATTCTCCTCAGACCATTATGATTTTTGAGGTGCCTCATCACCAGGTGTATAGACTCCTTTAGGACATCCTCTGCTTCTTCCTTAGCAAGCAGGCAATACTAGGATGACCGTTCACTTCCTGCATTGATAGAAAATATCCTGTGGATTTTGTACTTAATAATAAAAAGAATCATTGATGGAGCTACAGAGTGCATGCTCTGTGATTGATACCAACTTGAGGTGGCAATGGAGAGAGTTGGAAGAAGAGAAGATGAGGAAATGGAGAGAGAGGAAGGCACAGAAATAGGAGAGCGGGAACCCGGAGAGTCAGACAGAAAACATAACTCTTGGGATTAAAGCATAGAGAGGACCTGTACTGGAGAGACTGATTTATGATTTTGATATCATCATGCTGCAGGAGCGGATTTTTATCGTGGTATGGGACGTCGCAGGTCGACCCAGCCTAAAATGGGTACCAGGATGGGCTGTCCTGGGAAAGTAAAGACAGCCGGCGTAATGCTGACCACATTACCCACAGAGTGCTGATGGTCTGTAAAAATATGGGACGCTCTGCCCATATGCCCGATGCGCCGAAAGGCGTGAAAAGGGATCTTTACTTTACTTTACTTTACTTTACATGCTGCAGGAATTAAATATAGAAAGATAAGAGTGTCCTGGATACATTAGTTATACAAATTCTACTGGATAGGAAAGACGCTGGCAATGTCTGCTGCTGAAGAATGGGGTGAAGCATGTGATTCTTAACCTGGGCCAGTGGAATCATAGAACACTAGAGATTGAGGGTATACAGATAGTTAATGGAAGCCCAAGGTGGAATTAAGTATATGTTTACACTGCTGTTGACTCTCTTGTCACAAAGGAACATTGGGATTGGTTCAGATAGTTGGAGGAAATCCCAGGTAATGGGCTTCTTATTTGTGGAATTTTAGTGTGTGGAACAGAACATGGGGCAGTACTGGGAACAATCGCAGAGCTATGGTAGATGCAGACATAGTCTTTATAAAGGACGGTAATAAATAAATTACAGGTGAGATTGAAATATTATATCCAAACTGTATTTAAATGTAAATGCAGGGACTGGCCAGCGGGTGCTGCAGAATCAGAAGTTTAATAAATGATTCTTGACAATTCCTGTTCGAGTGATGCTGTTATCTATACAAATGGCTCTGTGTTAAGAGGCAGGCAAAGTGCATTAGGGTTGTAGAAAAGCAAATGGACATTATTTAGTGCAATAAAGTCTGACATACAGTACCACAACATTTAGTTTGAGAATGGAGATGGAGGCAGTCATTGTAGCCTTCTGCTGACTTGTGAACAAGCTTTACACACATGTCGTAAAGACTGGCTGGTTCTGGACCACTTGGTGTGAATGTATACCTGACAAGCTAGATTTTGTAAGGGTCCTTCAGGGGCGAGAGAACAGTGTGGAGGCACAATTTGAATGTTAGGGTCTGAGAAGATGACACTGCAAAAGGTGATCAGGCGATCTGGCCACCGTTTAACACTCAAGCAAAAGGTGAAAGGATATATATTCAGACTGGTATCATCAGAATTGGAACTCTGCACTTGCTGTTGAAGATGGGGATGAAGCGCTTATGGGAATGTCCTAAGTGCTGTGATATCTATTCCTAATTCACCATTTTATTTAAATGTTTTAGTTCGTTATATTTAATCTTAGTAACATTAAACAGTACATGGCTTCCTGATACAGAAGTTTAGGTTACATTTCCCAAATCATATATAATTTTTCATAAATCGAGCAGATATTTCTGTGAAAAGAGCTGGTCAACTAATTTTGCAGTGATGTATATGTGCATATGTAACTTCACACCTCAAGAAAGTACTTGTCATTGCACATTACCCTAGCTCATGAACACATAATTGTCACATCAGAATTTAGTTCACCTGTTTAGCTACTGACTTCTTGAAAGGACCACAGTTATATTTATCACTCCACACTGCTCGAAAGCCTTATGGATTGAGCTATTTGCAAAACACAGCTGTTATCTCAAACTACCAGAAAATGTTTCTATGCTTTGTCTGTTATTTTGCCTCATAATCTTTTGTGCTGATAATGTGTTGTATTTTTTCAATGTTCTGTGTTTGCAATTATCTTGGTCGCCATTATCTTGATTAATTGCTGCTGTCTTTCTTTGTTTCCCCCAGTAACATGCCTTAAGTTACTGTTCTTTTTAAAACACCTGTTGTGAAGATTTTCTAGTGATTAAACAATTTTTGTCAAGAGTCTGTGCCATCTTCACAATGCTGGTTGGATTCAGTGTTCTACTGCTGTCTTTTGAAATGTTACACAGTGAGACTCCAATCTCATCCATGGTGTGACTCTCGTTATTTGAAAAACACTAGAACATTTTTTTCTTTCAAAAACAGTCTACCGAGGGATTCAAACCCTCGTACTCGACATTCATAAAATTGTTCTCTAGATGGGACAATGTGTTTGGTGTATTGACACTAAAAACAGGGCAGAACAGACTTTGCCAAATTATGTTCACATTGGTCAGTGTAGGAAACACAGAGATGTCTCCCTGCAGTTTAGTACCAGAAAATGCTGAGCATGTGCTCTAACACTGTCGACTGTATAATGCCAACATAGACACAATCTGACCTGTTCCTACCTCAGGCAAGACAAAGCTGTATGGTACACAAGGACATATGGACTGCACAATAGCTTTCATAAAGGCCTCCGACAGAAAGATAGAAGAAGAAGAAAATAAAATTGTTAAACTCTTTCCCTAACCTTCAAGTCAAAGAGCCACACAGTCTTGTCACTAAAGAATGTAAGAAGTTACTCCTAAGCCATCTGGATGATTATCATGAATAAATGGTAAATATAAATGGTAAATATGTTTCTTTGTTTTTATTCCATACATCTTCAGATATTTAGCATTGCTCATGCTATCTTTCTCATTCTATTTAATAGAGAGCACGTCATGGAATAAGTTAGTCAGCATTGACTTCATCCTGTGCTCTCTCTATAGTTTGTACCAGCTGTTTGCATTGTTTAAAAAGATGCCTAGTAACAATTTGGAGAACCCCTTAATTCACGAGGAAGGAAGGTGAGTTCTAAAAGCTTGGAACCAGATGTTAATTTATAAATGGTAAGTAAAGATCCCTTTTTATGCTTTTAGGCATATCAGGTATATGGGAAGAGCGCCCATATTTTTATAGACCGTCAGCACTAGGTGGGTAATGTGGTCAGCATTACGCCGGCCGTCTTTACTTCCCCAGGAGAGCCATCCTGGTACCCATTTTAGGCTGGGTCGACCTGTAACACCCCATACCTTGATAAAAATCCACGCAGCCAACAGTGGATTTCAGTCGCGGTACGTTGGAATTAGGAGTCGGACTTGCAACGCCTAAGCCACGGATGCCACAATTTATAAATGGTAAACAATTTAATTGCAACTGTTTCTGTCACAGACAGATGTTTGCCTTTAGATCAGGGATGGAAACCCTTTTTTTTATTTTTCCATGTGCCATTTGCATATTAAAACATCATTTATGGGCCATACGCCCGGCTCTCTAGCGTAGTTGGCTAAACCGGATTGCGCGGAGACCGGGTGACGAACTCCTTGTGGTACGGGTTCAATCCCGGGGGTTGGCAGGAAAGCCACATTTTCTCCCAGATTTACGGTATTTACAATGGAATCAAGGCTGAAAGGTTGCGATATCCATAATACTGAGCCTAAGGGTTAAAAACTCATGGCTTCTGGATACTAAAACAAACAAACATGGGCCATACAAAGAATCTTAACTTAAAAATTAGCCTGCTGTATTTAGTCAAACATGTAATTCTCATTGCCTTGGCAGGAACAGACCAAATTATTTTGCAAGCTTTTTGCTCTGTGGGCCAGGCATTCCCCAATTCTACTTTAGAAAAACACATTTTTGCTTCTGTTAGTGAAAATAGAGTGACACTTTATCAGATGGAACAAGTGTGAGTGAAACTAGACTAACTGAATGTGTGAATTGTAATAAAAAGACCACACTTTAAGATTCTTTTAGCAGGCTCTGTTTAAGCAGTGTTGTTTTTCATTTTGTGACAAACTACATATTGTCAAATGTTCCGTATGATATTACTTTTTTCACATTCTCCTTGTGAGGGGAAATTGTTACACTAAGTTACACATCTTAGGGATCACAGCGTCACTTCAGCAAGTAAAAGTAATTATGTCAAGTTTATTTTCTCTATACTAGTGTTTCTCAACCCCTTTAAAATCATAGCCCACCAAAACAGGGAAAATTGTTTCACGCCCACCTGGTAGCTACATGAGTTAATTGTCCTTATTCCTAGCCCAGACTGGAGTACTTGTAATGTAACCCTTGGAAACCCTAATATAACTTTCTTATGTGGTTGTATGGGGTTTCCGGGTTTTGTACCTGTTTGATTCTTATTTTTGGGGTGGTAATCGTAAAGATTGCAATCCTAAAAGAGAAAAACTATCTACTAGGGCTGTATTGAATATTCGCTTCGTATTAGCTTCGGTGCCGAATAGTGGACCTATTGACTATTCGGTATTCGGCCGAATAGTTGCGGTTGGGCTGAATACGAATAGTAGTTACCTTACACCCGCTTCTTCATGCCTTAATGCTGACAACATAGAACTATTGGTTTTCTTGAAAGCTGATGCAGCTTTCCTCATTAACTATGCTGTCAGTGACAATTTCCAAGTTTAGTTACTTGTTATAATACTTAGGATTCTTTCATTCCTAGTTATTAGTTACCACAGACTAACTGAAGGATGCAAAACATAAAATGTTTTCAAATGTTTACTATTCTGTACGAATACTAACTAGACATGGAAAGAATATAAACTCCGGCCACATCGAAGTCGATAATATGAAAATCAAATGAACGGAAACATATAACTACTTGGGTGCAAACTTCAACTGCTCCAACATGCTGAGAGAAGAAATACAATCTAGAATACAATCTAGAAATAAAGTATACTATGCCCTTCAACATCTGCTAAAGTCAAAGTGTCTGTCTCGCAACACCAAGATCAAAATATATAAAACGTTGATAAGACCAGTCGTTTTATATGGCTGTGAAACTTGAAGCAGAAATAAAAGAGATGAGGCCTTATTACAGGTTTTCGAAAACAGTCTTATGACAAATCTTTGGAAGATGCTAACAGCGGGAAATGGAGAGTGAGAAACAACAACGTAACACATAATCTGTTTAAATCACCATTGATCACTGGCATCATGAGAGCTAACAGACTAAAATGGTTGGGGCATATTGAAAGAATGTCAGATGACAGAGAAGTAAAAACTGTATACACATGAGAGAGGATAGGCGTAGATCACAAGGGAGACCAGGAAAACGATGAAAAGATAATATCCAGACAGACCTGCAAACACTAGGTGTTACCAACTAGAAAGAGAAGGCTAACCAGAGAGATGAGTGGAGGTGGGTGATATCTGCAGCAATGAACCTCAAGGGATCGGAATGCTGAAGAAGAAGTAGAAGTATGTTATTGGACTCCTTGTTACACTATGTGGCTTATTGGGTATTTGTTGCCTGTATCATATTATTTGACAGATCAACATTCTGTGTGTGATACGATTATCATGTTGGCAGACAAAAAAAGACGTTCGAGAGATAATGTCTAGCCAGACATGCAAACAACTAGTGTCACAAATTGTAAAGATAAGGCCAGCCAGAGAGATGAATGGAGACGAGTGATATCTGCAGCAGTAAACCTCAAGGGCTCAGAATGCTAAAGAAGAAGATGACTATTCTGTGCTACTTTATGTGAAGTAAAAGTTCAGCGTACATTTGACATTGTAAATGTTTTTTAAAGATATATTTTATACACTATTCGTATTCGGCGGAATAGTTGGTCCCGTTTACAAAAATCACTTTTCGGTACAGCCCTAGTTTAAATTACATCGAACGAACTGCCGAGCGAACAATGGTTTTGAAAGAGGTGGGAGTGTTGACCACTGGAAAGATCTGTGGAAGGAGGGATAGAGGAAGACACCGATAGAAGATTCTTGACAGTCTTTTTGCATGGCATGGAGGTGTTTCAGCATACGAACTAATACATGCTACAGGACATCACAGATTGTGGTGGGGCATAATCGCCCACGCCAGTCGGCAAGGTACCTGATGATGATAATGTACTATTCGTATTTGGCTGAATAGTTGGTCGCACTATTCGTATTTGGCCAAATAGTGAAAATCACTATTCGGTACAGCCCTACTATCTACCATAACCCATTAAATGATTTGGCAGAGATTTTTGGCGGCCCACTTGGACTTTTCTGCGGCCCATGAGTTGAAGAACACTGCTCTAAACAGATTCCATTTAATGGCAGCCTCCATCTGCCTTGGTATAAGTTATTTTTCCAAATGTTTCCAGGGCAGTTGTATTGAAGCCTACTCTTTCACAATTTCTAACATCTATACAAAAAAAAAAAAAAAAAAACTTTATTTTTAGAGGGTTACAGTTGGGCACGCAGGCCTATCTTACATTCGGCCCTTCCAAGCATTCACCTTTCAGATGGCAGTTGCATTTTATATTTCAAGCATATTATGCTAATATGTCAAAATTAATTGTGTTTAGTGTAAATAAGAAATACAAAGGTATGGATGATAAATGCATACCTTAAAATATACATGCAAAAATATTCACTCATCACAGACACACGCAAGCACATGCATACACACTACCCTTACACACCCAGAGGCGTACACATTGATGGTTAGTTGCGTATCCTTTACAGGACGTTGCAGAACCAACCCCAACAGCCTCTGGGCTGTTGTGTGGTTTTTCTAGGCAAATTTACGTCTAGTAGTTTGCCATTGCTTTCTGGATGGTCGGCTTTCTTGATACCACTGTCAAAACCAACGCAAGGCGCATGGCCTGCAGCTGGGATCGAACCCGGCATCCCGGCATTATGAAGCGTTCACATCGACTTAGTCAGAGAGCCGACTTCACATTGATGACACACACAAAATAAACAGACATACACAGTCACAGATAGAACACATAAACACATAAAAACACACAGACATGACATACACACAGACAACACATACCGATACAACATGTATACAAACAGGCATACAAACTCAACATATACCGATAGATGCAACCAAAAGACACACACACACAATGCATACACACAGACTCAACACAAAGGAACAATGTTTGGTTACAGGTCATCTGTTTCTGTTCTCCTTACTTGAGAAGACTAGATCTCTGATCTTATTATCCTAGATATCAGCATTCTGTGTGATTTCATTGCAACGAACAGTTCTTGATAACATGCCCAGTTCTTAGTAATTAAAACCAAGATAATATTGAGCTGCAAGTGAATTCTGTAACGCATAAGTCATTCTTATGCAAACCCATATCCAGGCTGTGTGCGTCTTAAATACTTATATTCTTGTGAAAACACCACATATTTTGCTTTACATAATTTTGTTGTAATTAAAAAATATTATTAAAGTAAAAGTTCCAGAAAATATATGGGTACCCATTTTTAGACAGAAACATATTGAGAACCATGAATCAAGTGTATGTGCAGTCCTGTCACTTCACAGCCAGCGACAACAAAATTGTATGCTTTGAACTATTCAGTGTTCTCTTCAGATGAGCAGATTCTCTTTCGAGGGAAAAAACCTCAATCATACTGGTGCAGTAAAACCCTTTCAGCTTTAAACATTTCCTTAACTCTTTGAGTCCCAAGTAACGCATCATACATTCATAGGTTCCTACCTAGAAGCCCAATGAATGCATGATGCACTGATTTTATTACTTTCTTTACTACCCCCTGGGCCTGTGATGTTAAACCCCCTGGGCCTCAAAGAGTTAAATGAGTGCCAAAGCATTTTAAAAGGGGTACAGTAGTTAACATAGTATCGACTACACAGCTCACTGGTCACAATAATTTGAACTCAGCATATCAGAGTGGCAGCAGGCTTCTACCTTGCCTAATGATTTTTTTTTCTTTTCTTCTTCTGCCCTTCTAACCCCCAATAGAGCCTAATGATGATCAGTTGTAAATCTATGCTCTTAGCAACCTTATCACTGAATATGTGTATTACTAACTGATTTCTTTAAGAGAACTTTACTCTGTCACATTGGGTTCATGAAAGTAAAGTGTCTCTCTTATTCACTTGTAAAGGTAAAAAGAACTTTGTCCACGCCTCACACATGTTGGGTCTCTTTGTGGATTCTGGGGTTCTGTTTTGCGGGGGGAAAAGAACTGACCCAGTGCAACCATATCATAAAAGTTAACTAATTCTGGGTTTACTTAAACTGGATATGTTGAGCTGAAGGGGGCCCTTATAAAGGCATAAGAAGAAGCATATTGGGCATATGCACTTGTCTAAACCTCAATGATGCAGTCAGTTCAAATAATTTTATTTTGTATGATTTATTGTTTGCTGTAATTTCAATGTGCTAATTATCCGTGTGATACTGTTGTTTGCCTTTACCTATCTGTTTTAATGAGACCTTTTTGTTATAACTTTATTTTGATGATGTCATGTATTCAGAGAAATGGGTGGTTTGCTCGTCATCCTTGCATGGGCAGGTATAGCCAGATACATGTCGCCTGAGAGGTAGGTATATTCATGCTGTTTTCCCAAAAATATTAATTAACTCTTTGAGTCTCAAGGAACGCATCATAAGTTCATAGGTTACTGCCTAGAACCTCAATGAACGCATGATGCACCGATTTAAGTCTCTTTTGACTACCTCTTGGGCCTGTGATGCGAAACCCTCTGGGGCTCAAAGAGTTGAGCGCACTTTTATTTTATTATTTTTTCCTTTCTAATTTCTTCTCTGAGGAGTGGCTGGCTGAAAAATTAAGAAGGCTGGGCTCTCATGTGGTAGATGCAGGTTCAAATCTTTCTTAACTTTATGGGTTTTTAAAATCCTAACCTGCGCAGTCCATGGTAACTGCGCTAGCCATACGGCCTTAACTCTACAGGCTCAAAGACACCTCCCCATCCCCTGTCTACACTGCAAGGTTGGTAAATACAGACAATAATGGCTGTTAAAAAAAAAAAAATAGGTAGTATATTTCTTTATAGGGAGTCGCCATGGCATTGGCGGCTAGATGCTCCTCTGTGGGTCGGAATGTCGTGGGTTCACGTCCTAACAGAGCCGGACTTTAAAAAAAAAAAAAATTCTTCTTCTTCGCGTTCAGCAGCTGTAAACTCCAGTTGGTCCACTTCTGGACTGCAGTCCTTTTCCAGAGTGTTGCGTGTGCATTTCTTTTACAGATCTGATTTATTTGTATGCAGACTGCTAGTTCCTTGCCTCGCAGGCAGATGCATTCCGACTTTGAAGGAAGCTCCCAATTAGTCGGCAGTGGGTAGGCAGTGGGTCTATTCTTGTTTTCCTATAATAGGGCCCTGGAACCCACACAGGGTTTTTCAAAAATGACCTATGACTCCCAGATCGACCCAGCCTTGAGTGGGTATCAGATGCAGTCCTGGAAAGTAAGGGCGGCCGGCATGTTGCTGACCACATCACCCACCAAGTGTTGATTGGTCTATGAAAATATAGGTCTAGCCCTATATTGCCAGTACTCCTAAAGGTGTGGAAAAGGGTCCTTACTTATATTTCTTTATATATTATATTTACTTTAAAAACTCTAAAATGGGAAACAAATGGTCTGAGAAAAAGAGGAAGCCCAATGGAAACATTAAGAAGAACATTATTAAAAAAAAAGCTAAAAACGCTGGGCTGAACCCCATGTTAGAAATCAAGACAGATGAAAATACCCTTGCTTCATGAATTTTCGGGGCCAAAATGTCTCAGTGTTCTGTGTCTACCTTGATGCTGGCTGACCCCTGTCTCTTTTTTTGTTCTGGAATTATGTCTTCCATTGGTGCTTTCTCTAACTCTGTAATGTTTAATTTGGCTAAAGTATTTCAGTTTCTGAGACAAAAAACTAATTATGAGCCAGTTTGTTTTTCTCCATCAGAGATCAGATGGTGTAAATAAAATATAAATATACATTTTCTTTTAGGTACACAGAATTTGAAGCAGTTTTTTTTTTTTTTAGTTCAGAAGACTCAGTTTTAATCTTTAGTGATTAAAGATAGCATATTCTACAATATTTTAATTTTATTTGCACCCTAATGCTGTACTATGTGGTTTTCACATTTTAAGCGTCTTCCTCTTTGCAATATTTTATTAAATTTATTTTTGTTTGATAATATTGTTTTTACACGTTCAGAAATAGATGTTTACTTTGTCTTTTCACACATAGAGTTAACTGATTTACCTCTGCTGCACATTTTAAACTGATGACCTGGTCTTCTGAGTTTTCTGGAATTGGATATCCATTAGTATGGGTAAATAAAACAAAAGTCATGTACCTTTATTGTTGAAATTTCTCAGTACACTTTCTGTGTAGATGTAGAATAGTTATAGAGAAAGAATGCTGCTCTGTCTTTCTCCCTTTTGCACCTTAACCAGTTTGATGTTTCACTGGCTACTCTGACAGCAGTTTGTTTATAAAATAATTTTTAAATTAAATTGTGCTTAGTGATCCAAACTTTTTGTTCTGGAACTTGGTTTAAAGTCTTACTGTTTCTGTCAAACATATATGAAATATTAAAGAATTGTTATATGTATGTTATAACTGATTTATATTCTTCTTCTTTGTATTCACCGGCTTTAAACTCTAGTGGAAAGTCCTGGTTGTTCGTCCACCTCTGCACTTTACTCTTGTTTCAGAACCTGAGTGTTGTATGCATATCCGTGTTACAGATCTAACTTATTTATATGCAGACTGTTAGTTTCTTACCTCTTAAGGGGTCACTACACCAAAAATTTTTATTTTTTTATTTACAGACTTAGAGAAGTTATTTTATAATGGCCATTTGTAGGGATATATTTTATAACATTTGTATACTTTAAGTGTTAAAAAATCATAGTTGTCATGGCAATAGCCGCCATCTTGTAAAAAAAACAATATGTACTTAGAATCCTTAAATTTTAAAAGCGAACATAGGTATTGAACAATAAATGATAGATCCATGACCTTTCGTCCTATTTAGAGGTACTGGTCTAGTTTATTTACTTTAAACATGTTTTTAAATATTTTTCGTAGAATTTTTAAATGTAGGTTTATTGAAAAAGTCAAAAAAATCTAGCATCATTAGACAATAATCAAATTTTAGAAACAAAACCTTTCTAAAATCTACTTTTAGATAGACCAGTCCCTATAATATTGTTTATGGAGTATGCATACAAAATTTGATGATTTTACTCTTTATATTAGCTTAGATTTTAGGATTTCACACACACAGCAAACTGAAATATAAAGATTTGAGAAAACTGACTTTTAAACTTTTTTTTTATCTTCAAAAAGTGCACGAGGTGGTGTCATTAGTATTAACTTTCCAATGCTAAATTGTTTACAAATGACATAAATTTTTTGTGTCATCTATTGTACGAATGCCGAACTTTACAAAAACGAACACATTGAAAAAGTGATATTTTTGTCATAAATTAGGAAAAATGTCGTGCAGTGACCCCTTAAGGAGATGCACTCTGACTTAGAAGAAAGCACTGAACTAGTCAACTCCTACGACATGCTTGTTGGGGAGGTTATGGGTCTGTTCCTGTTTTCCCCATAATGATGCCCCGGAACCCACATGGAAAGTGGTAATTTATTATATTATTGATTTAAATGTAGACAGATATGTATAACCTGTGATATTATTTCAGGGTCAAAGGTATTGAAAGCAGTCAGAGGGCCGCAGTAATCATCTTTTGGTTTATAACCTTCTTGGCCAGTATTCCACTCCTTTTGTGGTCACTCTGTTTTATTGATGATTGGCACAAAGATTATGGACATTGTAACGGCATGTTTCAGAAGTAAAATTGTATATGGTGACTTTTCTTCATTATAATGTCATATATTCAGAGTTAATGTGAATTCCGGCATGTTCTTTATGTGAATTCCAGCATGTGAAAGCGACTTCTGTTTACATGTTCATGCTTGATAAATGCTTGCTGCTAAATCAATGTTATCTCAAGTCAGCCAATGATTCGTTACCTCAGTTTCCGTTGAAGTCTGATCACATCTGCCGGAGAGGTCAGGAACAGAGTACACACATATATGGCAGATCAGTAAAACAGCTGTGCATGCCAAGTTGAAGCCTTGTAACAAAATCAATGTTTAGAAGCTGATGAGCAACTTGGGCTTTCCATTGGAATTTACAGCCACTGAAGGCAGAAGATGAAGAATTACTTTAACTATGATCAATGCATGAAAGCAATGTTGAGAAACCATGCAAATTGGCCTGAAATTTAGCATGCAAAACCAGTTGTTATTGATGTACATATGTAAGCAATATATGTGGTGAAATATGAAAGTTTAAAGATGATTATCTCAAGTCAGCAAATGGTTCATTACCTCAGTAATAACTATTCCTTAAAAAGCTGTTTGAAAACAATCAATATTATATCAGATGGACAGACATTCAACGGATAATGGGAGAGAGCTCAAATTTATCTAAATCAAGGGGTGGGGGATAGATTGCACATTGAGAAAACCCATAATAATAGCATAGCTAGAGTGTACTTGCACTGGAACCCATAGGTCCAAAGAAGCACAGACACCACATTGAGAGAGAGAGAGAGAGAGAGAGAGAGAGAGAGAGAGAGAGAGAGAGAGAGAGAGAGAGAGAGAGAGCAAAATACACAGAGAAGAAAATTTAAGACAAGGGTAAATAAGATATGGCAGGCACGAAGTGATTGTGAGCTGCAAAACATAGCAAAGGATAGAAAGGCTTGGGTCGGTTGATTGAGGGCTTATGTTCCATTAGGAGATGATGGGCAGAAGAAGGAAAAGAAAGTTGGAGGCTGATCAAACAGGTTTCAGAACAGGACACAACAGACTGAACTTTGATCCCTCAACAACTGTACACTGGAGAGCAGTCATGATTTAGTGACTAAATGACCCGAAGGATGTGGGTTCAAATCTGTACAATGCTAGACATTGGCTCCCATGTTGACCAAACCTGTTATAGATAACTTGGGAAGTATATGTGGCCAGCATGATGGTGACCGAATCACCCACTAAGTACCATTTTATCTTTAAATTTGGGCCTAACACTATATTCCCAAAGGCATGGAAAATGGTCCTTTACTTTACCCACTGTGCCCAAGTGGACGGACAGACAAGAACAAGCTGAACATATCCTTCAATACTGCCGTAAATTGTGCCAACTACAAACTGTATTTTAGCTCACAGAAAATAACCACCCATTCCAAACTATATTGGTGTCTCAAAAAGTACAGTAAATGACCCTTTTCCACAACTTTAGGTGTATAGGGCTAGACTTATATTTTATAGACCAATCGGCACAAGATGGGTGATGTCAGCATCACATCAGCCGATTGGTATATACATGAGTGCTAAAATACACACCAAAATACCAGGCTTGTGTAGACAGTAAACAAGAAGAAATTGAGAGGAAAGCTGACACACTACCCAGAATCACACTGCTATTTCAGTTAAGAGAAATAGATGTACAGAAAAATCTTGTTGTGTGAGTTGTGTTTATTTCATTGGTGATTTTCACATTTGTTTAGCTCTCAGAAAATCCATAATGACATTGTTGTATTGAATCTGTCACATTTGATCACCATTATTTAAATTTCAGATTAGAAACATTTGCAATGATTTGATTGGTTAATTTTGTGAGTAATGATTAACATTGTCATAATCTGAAAAACAGACTCGAAGTAACAAATAAAAGCCTTGTTTAATGGGTGGCAGTTAATTCTTCTTTATTTTTGTCAGTTAATATTATATTCTCACAATTTCTTGGGCTCTCTGTAACTCTTTCAGTCCCATATCCACAAAAAGAATAACTGCCACAAAGGATTTAGCTTGAATGGATTACTTTCACAGGGGTACCATACATACACCGTTATGTGTTAAAATAACTGGCCACATTTCTATAGTTTCTTTTTCTGCCTTTCTAGCCCCATAAAAAAAGAAGTTCCTTATGTTGCATAAATAAAAGCATATTGTTGTACTGTATTGTGTTTTTAGCTCTTTTCTTAACTTTTCTGCTTGGAGAGCAGAGTCTGTGTTACTACTAGACGCGTCCACTGGGCGGCGGATGGTGGAGTGGTCCTCTAGATATAGAGGTTAGCCCAAATTAAATATTGAATAAGCGGACATGAACCAATACAGGTTGAGAAAAGAAGAGTTAGTTATTGGAACAACTAGCTCTATAAAATACCTCAAAACTACGTGGCATGGCCATTGATGGGAAAGAGGCATCATTAAAACCTCTTCTCCCTGCTACCTTGCAGGGTACGTCTGTTTAGACAAAGGCTATTGGAGTCAACCCATACACAAACCGGCGAAAGATTAAAGGAAACCATCGCCGTATTTTCTCAAGAAAATCATGTCTTTAAACAAATTGTATTCAGTCTGATTTTACATGATATTGAAGATCGTAGTTTGTGGAGAGGCGTGATCGTCCTTGCCAGTTCGCAAGGCACTTGATGGTGACGATGATTTTCTGATGAAAACTATGTCTTTAAATTTTCTTGTGTTAATTTAACACATGATACTGAAATAAGACAGATACGCGACCACCCTCCGTGTCTAAAAATTTTCTTGCCTGCACGTGACAACACCTAAGCATACAAAAGCCTACTCTGACAAGCGTCACTACCCCCAAATAGGCCTAGACAGTACCTGGCAATCCAGTCTTCCACCTGTTTGTTACACACCTGGTGGGTAAACATCGATAGATGACGTGTAACATTACAAAATGAAACCACAAACTACATTAAACACCCCCGGAACTTTAAATACTTCATTACCTCACATGTGGGTTTTAGGGTCCTATTTTGGAATGAAAAAGAACATACTCCCACACAAGGATGTCGTAAACAAGAACTAATTAAGAGTTTTATTAAATCAGATGTTTTAGGCCAAAAGGCGCAGATAGCACAGCCTATCTGTAAACCACAACACAACGTGCCAACCACCTTTTAGGGTGAATACGGAAAAATAACTCTAGTGATTAATCTGTACTCCATTCAGCTCACATTTTGCCACTTGTGACAACTATAAAAAGATTTACTGTAATTTAAAATTAAGGTAGAAAAAGTGTTTGGGAGGGGGAGGGGGGCTGAATCTATAAAACATTTAGTACTCAAAGAATGCCTAATGTGCAGATAACCTAAACAGCGCCCTCTAAGGAGCGCCGTATAAAGAAATCAGGAGCCATCAACAAGTTTTCTAGTAAATAAACAGACGGGAAGCTCTTGAGGTCGTAGGAATATTATATATGTAATAAACAGACAAGGTATTGATTGGCAATCGTAGAAAGATATACTAGACAACATAAAAATCGCCGTGCCGGGAATCGAATCTGTCACCTCCATATGTTTTGATTTGATTTGGTTCAAGAACCGACATCACAGCACTCGGGGCATTTCCATAAGCGCTCCGTCCCGATCTTCAACAGCCAGCGAAGAGTTCCGATACTAATGGTGCCAGTAGCATTCTGATTAAACGTCCGTCTTGCCTTTCCTCTGAGCCTCGAGCATGTGCCAGAACCTCTCGTCACTTCCAGCTGCATCAATCTCACCAAACTGTGGTGATCCATCTGCCCCTCTAACTGTACACGCTCTCCCACAAGGCACTAACCACGTCTGCCCTATTATGTATCAGTATTCCACCAAGTTGTGCAGAGCCAGCCATTCTGTCCGCCTGTTCATTTCCCAACATATCAGCGTAACCCGGGTAAAAAATCCAGACAATACTCCTCACCCATGTCCTCCACAACGAAGCATGCCACTCTGCACACCTGTTCTGATCTTCCTCAGCATGCTTTCTGAATCAGTTACAATCACGATGTGTGTGTGTGTGTGTGTGCGTCGTGTTCTCTAGCCAGCGGAAAGTTGCAGTGACCGCCTCCACATCCATTCTTAAGCTGGATGTTGTGGTATCATATGCTAGGCTCTCCTGCACCAAATGTCGACCATTAACTCTTGCTAAGAAACCCCAAGCACTTCTTTTGCCTCTTGAAACTGAACCGTCTGTGTAAATGATCAAATCCTCTGAGCGAGCATTATCTTGAATTAATTGATAAATTTCCCCCTCCGTGGCACCCGCTGGCCAGTCTCTGCATTCCCTGCTCAGCGTGATTATGACTCTACACAAGTCTGACTGTTCAGGTGGCACTTTGACCTATCCATGACCTCCCTCTTATCAGCCGCTGACCCTAAACTGCACACAGAGCTTCATGCAGAGGGTGGCCTGTGTCTGCAGCTACCCTGAGATATGACTTCGCCTGCAGCACCTTGTGCCTACCTGCAACCGTCGGCAAACCAAGAATGTATTGCATACACACCACTGGGGGGTCTCTGGTGCAACCCAGAATGACCCGCATAGCCGCGTTCTGTCTTAATGTGTCAAGCGCAGAGCATATGGCGTGTGCTCCTCGCTAAGGAAACAAGCGTACTAAGAACAAGACCAATTAGACACTCCTAAAAAAAGTGTCTTCATGTTTGTCTATGCTAGACAAATCATTACGGTCTGCTGTGCTTGTAAATTTTTGCTGTTTTGTTATTCGACCTATGCTTGGTTAATATAAATTTATGTAACCTATAGTGCCATTTCAGTAGTATGAGATTAATTCTGTCCGTATTCAGTAGTTGTGGATTTCATGTTGTACGATAGACATGGCGAATAAAAACATCCTTTTTTAGGGGTGTATAGTTAGTTATGTACTTAGTACGCTTGTTTTTATAGCGAGGAGCACACGCCATTTTGAGGTGACAGGTTCAATTCCCGGCACGGTAATTATAGCTTTTATGTTGTCTAGTGTGTCTATCTATCTTTCTAATTCTTTATACCAGTGCCGATCAACACATTGGGCTGTTTATTATATACATAATATTTCTACAGCCTCAATGGTCCACCCTCTGTGTATTTACTAGAACATTTTATGCTGAAGGTGGGCTGAGGGTCCCCGATGATTTCTCTATGCGGCGCTCTTGCCTATTCAACAATGGTTTTACCTACATTGTTATGCTTACTTTTGTCCAAATAATTTATTCTTTGGTTTGCACGACCAACAAAACCACATAACCCGCTGACACCTGTCAGGACGGCCCATAACTTGTGTATTTGATGTAGATAGCACTTAGTCGCTACAGAGGTGGGTGTTTGAATATAGCCTCGGGGATCATCTTGTCTGATCAAGCGACACACTTTGGTCTTATTGTTTTTATGGAATCCGTAAAGTGTTTTTTAGTACACAAATGAAAAGGTATACACAAGCAAACCGCTCTCTCTCTCTCTCTCTCTCTCTCTCTCTCTCTCTCTCTCTCACACACACACACACAGAGTTCACACACATAAGTGTGTGTGTATGTGATGTGCGCGCGCGCGTGCGAGAGAGAGAGAGAGAGAGATGCAATTTATATTTTCTACATGAACTCTAATTCAAATAATAGGCAATTAAAAGGATGGATTATAAGTATTATTCCAAAGTTTATGCTGTCGAGTAATGTAAATGCTAATAATAATAATAAATAATTAGTAGTAGTAGCAGTAGTAGTGGTAATGAGGGTGATGGTGATGGGGGTAGTAGTAATTTTATAGGATATATTTTTTTCGGTCTTCCTGGGTTTTAATTGGAGTATAGTCTTTTTGGATACTGAATATTCATGTTTTGCCCCCATTACATTGACTAGAACAGTATACTAGCTTGAGTTGGTTATAAATTTTAACTGACTTCTTTACCATAACTTACAGTGAAGTTATTGCAGTGAAGTTAGTAAAAAAGTAAAGAACCCTTCAGGTGAAATGGGCATATAAAGCTAGACTGTCAAGGACCGGGTATCTACACTACTTAACTACAGCTCGTTGTACGGCCCTGTGACAGACACACTATACTAGAACACACTTAAAACACACACCTATTGAGTACACACATAATCCTTAATGAACAAAGAACAATACAACCTAAAGCAACCTCAACAGTTATGGACAGTCCCTTATCCGAAACGCCAGCAGTGGCAGCATTCATATTTACTTATCCACCCCAAGCCGTTCCCATGGATGTACCATAGGACTCGATTCCTCCTCCTGCCGTACAGCGCTAACTAGGCTGCGGTCCTCGCCATGCGAGACTCTGTGGCACACACAGGGTGAGTGGTTCAAGTATTAGCAGGCAGTGTCAACGCCAGCACAAAACGCAGTTAAACTAATAACCCATAGACAAGAGCACCTACCTAAGCACGATATAACACCAACACAACTGTCTTAGCATACTATAAGCACACGAGGAATACCAACAGCTAACCAACACATATGACGACAACGCTAACAGTCCCTATCTTTCAACTCCTAACACAATACAATCTATCACGTCTCTATATGTCTTCAGCCTCACACGCCCATGTCTAACCGCCCTCCTCCCTCCCCGTTCAGCTCCGGGTAAAAACGTGTTAGTACCGGTGTTCAAGTTTTAATAGGTTTTCCCCATATCGTAAATTCAGCTGGCTGACCGCTGGTGCACTTTTTGGTCCGTCAAACACAAACATGAAGTTACAAGTCGTATCGTGTTTACTCTATCCCATACCCTTCTTACAGGGCTATGACATAGACCTATATTTTATAGACCAATCGGCACTTGGTGGGTGATGTGGTCAACATCACGGCGACCGCATTTACTTCCCGGAACTGTACCTGGTACCCACTCAAGGCTGTGCAGTGAAGTGGCGTGTGGAAACAGGGGGGGGGGGGTGTAGGTGGTCCTGCGCTAGAATACTTAGTGGTACTGGCTATCGTCAGTCCGTGTTAAATTAGCCGTGTCGGCAATGCTTCTTCTTCGCGTTCACCAGCTGTAAACTCTGGTGGAAAGTTCTGGCTGTTCATACACTTTTGGACTGCAGTCCTGTTCCAGAACCTGAGTGTTGCGTGTGCATCCGTATTACAGATCTGACTCATTTGTATGCAAACTGCTGTATCCTTGCCTCTCACGCAAATGCATTCCGACTTTAAAAGAAGCTCCCAGTTAGTCGACTCTTACGACATGCTTTTGAATAGGCAGTGGGTCAATTCTTGTTTTCTCTATAATAGGGCCCCAGGACCCCCACGGAGAGGTAACGCATCAATCCATCTTCTTCCTCACCTTTTGTAACTGACTCACAGAGCATGCTGAGAAAGGTGAAGACAGGTATGCTCCGTGCAGAGTGGCAAGCATCACTTCAGAGGTCCCGTGTAGTTAGGATCCTTTGGATATTTTCTCCAGGTCTCGCCAGTGTGTTGGGAAATGAGCAGGCGGATAGACTAGCCGGTTCTGCACCACTTGGTGGTGAACTGATATATGACAAGCTGGATGTTGTGAGGGCCCTTTGGGAACGAGTGAACAGTGCCGAGAAACAGATCATTACGGTCTGAGGAGAATGGCACTGCGAGGAGTTACAAGAGAATCTGATCAACTCTCGAAACTCGAGGGAGGGGCGAGACGGATATACAATCAGACTATTACCGGTACCATCGGAATTTTAACTCTGCGCTTGCTGTTGAAGACGGGGACGGAGCGCTTATGGGAGTGTCCCAAGTGCTGTGATGTCGATTCTTTATTCAACATTCCATCTTCTTCCATCAGCGCTTCGTACCCCATCAGCTAGTGCAAAGTTCCCATTTCGATAATACCAGACTGACTGACGTTCAACCACACTAACACCCCACAACGAGCGATCAACCCCCGGTGATACAAGGTGGCACCAATCAGATGAGAACCATTCAGGTAAAAGTCCTAGAAATCCAGTTCAACCGCTAGGTCATATTGGGACTCCCACAACAGCCGGGGTGGGGCTTTAAAACAACAACAAAAAAACATTGTTTCTCGTGCTGGGATAAAGTTGTTATCGATGTTAACAGATGATAGCGTTCAACTCGCCTGGGACTTCACAGCGAGCGATAAACACCCAGGGACACAGAATATACCGGACTCAACCTTTATTGACGCCCGTGTGTATTGAAGCGCACGTAAAAAAAAATACCTCGGTAATTGGAAATCGACAAAGAGTAGCCTAACGGCGCTGCATGGGCAAAATTTTAAGTTAAAATCTACCCAAAATTTTTCAGGATCCTCGCCGGTGCAGCGGAGTTCGTGCACTGCGCAGAGATTCTTCAGACTCAGACTTGAGTTAGAAGTAGAACGGAGCACTTATAGGTTAAACATTTGCGTGCCATGATGTTGATCTGCTAAATAAACATAAACATGATTTGACTTATTTTAAATCTGAACGGATTTCTTTGTTTTGTTATACTAACTTATATTTTTGTTTACCGATTTTTCAAAAAGTTAGCATACATTTCCATAAACAACGAAACGGAATATGGTAACTCTCTATTTCCTGGCGACGTAACACTTCTATTTTATTTCTGTAATGTCCTGCAGCAGGGATTTAAGAAAATCAATGAGGTGAACACAGCAGCTTATCGCGTGTAAGTCTCATCTATTTGTAACATGATTTATGGACTGCATGAATTGTTCTTTAACGAAGACCAATTAAACACACAACCAGAATGAACGCGATTGCGAGGTAGTAGTGGAAATAAGAATTTGAATGGAATTTAAATGATCAGTCATGCATATTATGCATTTATTAGTATATTAGATTACTACACAATAGAGTTTTCATTGTTCAATATTGAATCCTGGTGGATGATTCAAAAGACATTTCAGCAATGAAATAATCATATTATTTATTTACTTATTTCAGGGGTTCAGCACTTTTCTAATTCAAGATGATAGTGTTATATTGTACTATGAGGAGGCATGGGACTCGCAGCCCATGGCTTCCACATTTAAACGATAGAAAGCCTTTTGTGATTAAGTGAACCCAAAGCTGTGATAGTAGTAGTATCACCACTGGTAGTATCTCATGTTGGACAGGTCATGGGATAGGAGCCAGATAAATAGAGACACAAACCCAGTCTTGCAGGTAGACTTAAAAGACCAAAAGCCTTTTAAAAAAAAAATTGAAAACAAGTCTGGTCAGAGGTTTGACAAAAGAACGAAATGTTACATCCTTTTTTTTTTCAAGGTACTGACAAGTAGCTAGAGAGATTTATAAGTATGCGTAAAGTAAAAGACCCCTTTCTGCGAA
>CAJHNH020001908.1:137604-370104 GCA_905116865.2 Candidula unifasciata | reverse complement strand
AATGGTTTGTCTATTCTGACGATTCAAGTTTTGGTTTAATGCCTCTGTTGTCCAAAAATAGATCTTCTGTGTATTCAGTCCACATTTTAATTATATCATTCTTATTAACAATAATTTCTCAAATCTTCCCTAGAGCCCTTTCCTGTTAAAAAGCTTGTCTTGTTTGTGAGTCTTCTCGTGTTTTTAAACACTTCTTTTGTGTGGCTTTTTTTTTTCTTCTAGATCCTATATTTCCTTATATTTCACCTAAATCCATGTCTCTTTAGTCAATCTGCCCATGTCTCTACATATTTCCTGTCTATTATCGCATGCTAGGAGTTTGCTCGTTTTCTGTTTAAAAAAAAATCAAGTAACCCTTACTTGAGTGTTTCTTTCCTTTTACATATAAGACTTGCTGTTTGTATATTGCTTTTAGGACACTCCTATTTTTTTTCTGATTTTCTTCTCTAGATTTTCACGCCGATATTTTTCTAAATTTTTAACTGTTGTCTTTATACGTTCAAGTGTATCTGGGTTGAGAAGCAGAAGAAGAGCATGGCGGTTCGAAGCAAATGGACGTCGTTCTGTACAATAAAGCCTTGCATGTGATACCATTATACACATGTTATACCTGTATCTGACTCGCAAAGCATGTTGAGAAAGGCGAAGACAGGTTTGTTGCGTGCAAAGTGTCGAGTATCGCTTTAAAGGTCCCAGGTAGTTAGCGTCCTTTAAATATGTTCTCCAGGTAATTTCGGTGTGTTGGTGAACGAACATACATATTGATTGGCGGGTTCTGCCCTTGATTGTGAATTGATACTAGTCGAGCCAGATGTCGTGTCTTTTGGGAGCAAGAGTTTATCAATTTTATGCGCATTTTTATAGCCACAAGGGTTTGATCCGAGTTAATATCTACACCAGGCTATGCTTTGGCATTCTTAAAGCTGTTTTAAAACCTGTTTCTAATCTTAACATAATCAATTTGGTTGTTCCAAAGCTTTTCTGTGAATGCAGTTTCCTAGATGGATGTTGAAAGAATTTGTAACAATGAATTGGTTCTCGTCACAAAACTACAAAACTGTAATAACAGTTTATCTTCTCTATCATTCCTAGTTCCAATGCCACATTGCCCTACAATCTGCATGTTTCAATTTTCCTATCTTTGCAAATATATCTTCTGTCTGTTAAGGCCTCTGATGATTGTACTACTTTTGGTGCTTTGTTATAGGTCTTCGTAGTATTCTTCCACCTGTTCATCATTATAATCTGTTATTGGCGCACAATTATGTATAACAACTATGTCAAAAGGTGTTGCTTTAGTTGTGATTAATAATTATATAATCTTTATATCTATATGACCTCAAAATGCTCTAAAGATGTTCTCTATACTTGGTCCTACTCCACGCTTATGATGCTCTGCTCCAATATTCATAAACACGTAGTCATCTCTTTTAATGTAGTTAGTATCTGTCCGTCTTGTTTCTGATTCTGCTAAGATTTCTAAGTTCATAATTCCCCCCTCGGCAATAAGGCAATCAAACTGTCCTGCTTGGTGCAGCGTTTGTATGTGCCACGTTCCGCAGTGTAGATAATTTTTCTCTTCTTTTTTATAGTTAAGTGTTGCCAGAATGCATTTTTTTCAAAAGAATTCAAGGCCACAATAGATGTCTCTGTCCTGTTTGTATTTACAAAAAGGGGTTTGCGAGTTGCAGTGTCAATGTTTATATTTCTTTGTGATTGCATTGTTAACTTTGGGCCTGTCGAGTTCATTTTATGTCCCGAAGACGCCGTATGTGTCCCACACACTCTATTGTTTCGCTTTACAAGCTGCTGAGCATGTAGACTCTTTCGCCTTCTTTACCGTCACAGACTTCGTTTACCGTGGATGTAGCATATAATATGAAGGATATGTATTATTTTAGGACTAATCCTGTGGCTAATAAAGGATTAATTGAAACAAAGAAGGAAACTATTTAGCCAACTGGTAACCTAATTATGGTGGCTCGTTTTTTTTTTTTTTTTTTTTTGGGGGGGGGGGGGGGGGGGGGGGAGAGGTTCCTTTACAGTGGTTAAAAAGAATTTTGGTGGCTGCGGGTTTTTTTTTTTTTTTTTTTTGTCTAATTTATGGTGGTTTACTTGCTTTGAGATCTTCAAGTCAGTAACGTTGTCTTTCTAATTTAAGTTCTTCCTCTCCAAACCTAAACCATTACATTCTGTAGAAAAGAGTCTAGTCTAAAATTGAGGCATGGCGGAATGTTAAGCTTTGAGTTTGTGTTAGCTTCTTACAGGGCTTTGCTAATGCAGTTTTCACATATGGACGTAGTCTACGGTTTTACTGCCTAAGAAACTGAGTTTAGTGCTTGGTGCAGCCCTGTGAGCTTGTTTTTCCTGTAGATGTGCCTTTCATTTGTGCAGCAGTTGTGTCGTAGTATCCAAAATGACAGATAGACGGTTCTCTGTGAGCTGGTGATATACCTTTCGTAATAATTCAACATATGTATAGCCAGCTTATGGTCCCCGACTAATTCCATCAATGACAGACTGATTTCTGGTGGTGACTGTTGACTTTGCAACTGAAATAAGCATTTACTGTGTATGCAGATTTCCTGGTTTGTGTCGGGAATAATTGTCTGTTCGCTATTTTTGTAAATGCGACAGTGATGGATGTTTTGTTTGATTTTCACTGGCACAGGAACAGAGCAAGTATAAGAAAACTCGATTGCAGTGAAGCTGAAACCTCGACTTCAAGTTATAGTCTACGCTGGACAAGGATCAAAATTTCCAAGAAGCGACAAGTGCTAAGGGACTACGCCTTATACAATGAAAACACAAAAGATACGCCAAATACTCTTATCTGATCATATTGTCAACGGAGCACATCTTGTATAAGTGTTGGCCCATGATCAACTACCTACACATTTAGACCACAAAAAGACCACTGCTTTTGTCACCAACAAGTACTTCACTACCAGCCAGGTTCAAACTAGGTCAGTCTGTCCTACAGCGGGTTTGGGGTGGGAGCTTTGATTATTTTGACTCGTTCGGGTTCCCACCTTTCTAGTCCAACATTAAAAATTGTATCCAGCACCACACAACCAGACCCTCAGTTACAACCCTCATGGCTTACAAGACTTGCAGAGCAGCGCTTGCGGACTGTACGTTATTTATTGTATGTTGCCAGCCTACAAATATCAAATATAAAATATACTTTGATGATGTTCCCGACAACTGAACTTTTACCTATTTAAATGAAACAGCGAGGAACTATTGGCCACTTGTGAAGAATAGTTAGCTACTCCGACTTTTGATGCAACACGATAAGTGAAAGAATAACTGACTGACTTTCTACCCCACCAGGACATCACACAAGCGATTAACACCCGATGACACAAAGTGCCACCATGTGGATGAGGGTCACCGTGGAGAGATCCCAGAAACCGCGTTCAGACAATTGGCCATATTTATGGCTTGCCTATATTGCGGCCCCTGGCAAAAGCCAGGGTGGGGCTTCAAATAACAATAAAATACATCCTAAAAAGGACGTAAGAATTTAATGCATCATGTGAAAGAATGACTGACTTTCTACCCCACCAGGACATCACACAAGCGATAAACACCCGATGACACAAAGTGCCACCATGCGGATGAGGATCACCGTGGAGAGGTCCCAGAAACCGCGTTCAGACAATTGGCCATATTGATGGCCTGCCTATATTGCGGCCCCTGGCAAAAGCCAGAGTGGGGCTTCAAATAAGAAAAAATTACGTCCTGAAAAGTACGTATGTATGTTTCAGTTAATTATAATATAAAATGCTAAACGTTGGATAATTATATATGTATGTTTACCGGTAAAGAGGGTGATAATATTATATACAAGGTCCGACAACTAAGTAATGAGGTTAATTTAATTCCATAACAATTAAAATAATCAATAGTTGAAGATATAATCTGTATTTTATTCAAAGTAATCCCCTTGTGCATTGATACAGCAAGTGGTATGATCTAATAAGCACTGGGACGACCTATGTAGTTCTTCTGTTGTTATGGCCCTTAAAGCAGATGTTACGGCCCTTTGGATGCCATCAGTATCGTCAAAGAAGCGTCCTTTCAATGGTAACTTTAATTTTGGGAATAGAAAATAACCACAGGGAGACAAATCTGGGGAGTAGGGTGGTTGGTTGTGAGCACACACTTGTTTTGGGACCAAAATATTCCTAAACAACTACCGCCATTTCTTCTTCTTCTTCTTCTTGTTCACCGGCTGTGAATTCCGGCGGTAAGTCGCGGTTGTTCGTCCAAATAGACTTTTGGCTTTTACCTTGACCTGAGTTTTGCGTGTACATCCGTTTTACTGGCTTATTTGTTTGCAGTTCTCGTTCCCCGCCTCTCCGGCAGATGTACTCCGACTTCGAGGGAAGACGTCATGCCTATTTCTAGGTTGACTGTGGCCATTGTTTTGTGTGGGTCGAGATGTTGCCTCATTTGTGTGGTGTCCTCTTTGACCTTTAACAGGTGTGGCCCCGGAATATCGTCCTTAAGGCAGCCCTAGGTAGAATTGTCAGCAGGGGCAGATCATGGGCATTCCCCGCCATTCAAGGAGGCTTCCATAAATGCAGAGCCGACACATGATGCTCTGGTTCTGGGCTCACCCAAGGAATCGTCACGTCCTGCCCATGACTGCTTAACCTCCCAACCGTGTATTGAGCTTCCCGCGCTATAAGGCTGCACTCTTCGGAGATCAGCGGGGAGCAGCCCGCAGGTCCAGGACTTTTGTAGCCACACAAATAGGTACATTCTTTTTCATCGCACGTTAGACACCTTTAACGTTGTTTCAGTTGTGCCCTTAGCACGACAGAATGGGGAAGCAAAATTCGTCAGGCGTGGCTTCACCTGTTTGGTTCCAACACTCGGGCGAGTGGGACCAGTGGATACGAACATTTGGACTTTTTCCTAATCGGTACGAATTATGATCGTCGGACTTTGAGCTTGCATGTGTGCCGTTGGGTATAACTTTGTCGGACATTATTTCCTAGCCAGCATACGAAAAGTTGCTGCTGTGGTGTACCTCAGCGCGGTGACGACGACACTGAGGATTGACAGAGGATGTACGTAGGTAGGATCTTGATGCGAGAAGTCGCCCACAAGAGATGTTACTCGTCTTGGCTGCGGGTAAATCTCTCGGTCATGGTTAAGTCTCAGCAGCACAGTTTTCCATTCGCTCCCGAATTTTAACCGAGAGTTGTCATTTGATGGTACATTTAGCAAGCAATCCTTGAGTTTTGTTAGACTTTTCACCCATGCGTTTGGGGGCGGGCTGGTGAGAGCCAGAAAGGACACTACACCTCTAGGGGCCGCCAGCTCCGAGATCCCCTGCCAACTCTGTTAATGCTCATTTGAGACATTATCCGTGGCGCACGACGGGGACGTGCAGCAGGAGTCTTGAATGAGGTTCCGTAAAACCAGAACAGTGAAGGGCCGGCGCCCGAGTGGGGTACGGAGTATCTCCTTATACACATCACATCAGACTTAACTTTGCCTCATGCCTGTGACCGAAATCACCGCGCCACAGCTACCGCCATTTAAGCCGGTGCATTGTCATGAAGAAGAAACAGATTCCCTTATGTTGAATACAAACCAGCAAGCAACTTTTTTCTTGCCCAAATCTTCCACTAAAATTTTACGAATAGTCTCTGTAGTAAGACCGAGATCATCTACCATCATCCTCACAGTCGAACAAAGATCTTCGTGAATCCGTTCTCGGAATTTTGCAATGAGTTACTCATTACGAACAGAAATTGGGCGTCCGGGTCTAATTGCATTAGTAATCATTTCCACACCACTTTTGAATCGTGAATACCAGCTGAAAATCTGTGGACGAGATAAACAATTATTCCCATAAACTGTCGCATTAATTCAAATGTTGCAATGGCGCTTAATCTGAGTTTTAAACATAATGTAATGTCAGTTTTTTTTTTTTTTTTTTTTTTTTGGGGGGGGGGGGGGATTTTCCAGACTGATTACGTAACAATGCACGTCTGACTAGGTTAGCAAAATGGCGGCTTGTTTGTTGTATGCTTATCGGACTGCGTTGAAAATTTGCCAGATCATAGACAAAGGTTGCCTCTTTGGATTCCATGCTGTGATAGATGGCATTTTTGTCTTAGCCATAATAAAATCAGTCTTATTACTTAATTGTCGGAATTGTAGAATCTGTTTTGCTGTATGGCAGCAAATCTTGGAATGTCACTGAACAAATTAAGAAGAATTTAGAAGCAAAATAAATGTGGTTTCTGCGATGTTACGAATACCAATGACGGTCAAAGTAACTAACAACGATTGCTTAAAAGAGGCTAATGAAAGTAGATCTCCATATTCAGCAATGAGAAAGAGACAAACACTGTTCTTTGGTCACATAATAAGAAGACAGACGTTGGAGAACATCGTGACAACTGGAAAGATTAGTGGAAAAAGGGGTAGAAGCAGACCAAGAGAGAAGGTGCTGGATGGGCCGAAACGATGGAACTGAGGGATATAATCAAGAATGCTGTTCCATACAACCAGGGATCGTGATCTGTGGAGACACATGAGCACCTATGCCAGTTTGCGAGGCACATGATAATGATGATGATGCTTACTTGTAATAAATATTGTATACTGTGTGAATAACTGTTTATATATATATATATATATATATATATATATATATATATATATATATATATATATATATATATATATATATCCCTTCGTAAAAATGTACGACTTTCTGTCCGCCTCTACATATAAATGTAAGTACAGCTGTCTATTCACCTATGTTTTCATCTAGCTATATATTATTATATACGTCTGTTTTGTGAAAGATCGAGATAACAGAAATTAATCAGAGTCCCGGGATTAGGATAAATTATGTTGCCTAATAATATATTTAAAACCATCTTATATTTAACAAAAAATTAGCGATATACTTACTAAAAATACACTTCATTTTGGACCTGAACCAACACCACTAGCATCCTGTACCACTACCAGCTGGCATATTTAACAGCCATTTTAAACAGGCACCAAGCACTTCAACTTCCACCAATAGGTCCAAAAAAGAATATATGCCGCACTAAAGACCCTAAGCCACCGTAACAGACAAAGGGAAGAAACAAGCTAAGCCTCCACAATAGACCCGAGCCTCCATCAATTAAAAAAAAAGGCCAGCCTCCGCAGTGAACGAAAAGAAGAAATAAACTCAGCTCCCATAAATATCACCAAAGAAAAAAATACTCTGCAAATATCCTGAACCATCATGATAGACACACGGAAGAAAACCAAAACCACCGTAATAGACACAAAGAAGGCGGGAAAAACTCGAGCCACCACAATTACCCAAAGAAGAAAATATTCCTCACCAAAGACCCTGAACCACCATAATAAAAACAAAGAACCAAAACCCGAGCCATCCTAAATCTAGTAAACCACCGCAATATAGCTATAGACGAAAGAAACCTACCCACTATAAACTAAGGAGGCCTCCGCAATAAGACAAATAATCTAACAAAAATCAAACCATCATGGGTTCGGCAGGGATATATTAGGGCTTCGTAGACAGTCCGAGTCAGTGAGCTGCAGCCAGAAAACTAAAGCACTGGGGAAGTGCGGGTGTAGTACTCACCCTGCACGATAGTGCTGTACGTCAGAGTGAGCGAGAGAGTCAGAGTCCGAGGCAGAGAGAGAGAGAGAGAGAGAGAGAGAGAGACCTAGTCAGGGTCAGTGTCAGTATCTCTCGAGTGAGACAGAGTACCGTGTACCCGTCAGACAGCAAGGTCTGAGTGAGAATCTCGGTCACGGTACTGGTCGAAGGTATAGTCCAGCTGGCGAAGTAAGGCCAAGGGGACTAGATACTCCAATATTGACTGCTCTGTGTGACAGCGCAAGTAGACGTAGGATCACCATGGAAACAGAACAGTAGGGATGCCGACCAAAACGCATAAGTCCTGTCGGTTATTGGAGTCCTTCGATAGGCTGAGGTGCTGTGAGCACATGCTGGAGAACGAAGTCCGTTCCAGTCAGCCGAAGTGTCTGCTGAAGTAATATATCAAGGTCCAGTTGATAGGAGAGTTGTTCCTGTTCTTCTGAACAGCGAGTCCAGAGTTGTGGGACGCTGTAGACCTTATGAGCTGTAGTGGTCATGGAGAGGTCGCTGCAAGTTGAGAGAGAGAGAGAGAGAGAGAGAGAGAGAGAGAGAGAGAGAGAGAGAGAGAGAGAGAGAGAGAGAGAGAGAGAGAGAACTGTGTTCGAATGCCAATTAGGATCCGTGTCTACGTCTCTGAATATGCCGTGCTGCTTGTGAATACCCTCTTGTGTTCTGTCGAATAAACCTATTGTATGACGGTGCTGGTAGCGTCGTGTCGTAACTGAATGTTTTAAGTGAATATCCTTACCTGTGGACACTTGGTCGTGTGGACTTCCGGTGTAAACAGCCTCAATGGCGATAGGCTTTTTTCGTCCGTTGAGGCGAATAGCGCAAATTTGCTATTTTTGCTCACTTATGATGTAAAAGTTTCATCGAAATGGGATCTGAACCGTGCAATAGAGTACATGCACGTGAGTTCAGACTTCCCTCAGGGTGTATTCGACGTCCGATGGCGACTGTTTACCCATTCAAAACAACCCGTAGACGGACAAGGAGAACACGAACAGGCAAGCATGCTGGCGCCTACAGGAAGCGACTGAAATGTGAGAGACTCAGCAAAGTATGTTCGCGTTCTCTACTGGAACTGTGCTTCGTTCAGTTAACGCCGACCCATTTTCGAGAATCTCCTTTACAGCAATGACATCGTTGTCCTATATGTAACACAACTCGGTGACAAAATCGTTAAAATTGCGGAATAGACTGCACCTCGGACAGCTCATTATTGTTCGTGACAACATACCAGTGATGGAGGTGGACATGTTTGAGTGGAATAGTGACGACTTACAAGTACACGCAGTCAGAGTGTTGGGCCCGGCCCAGTTTGTGATTGTCAATGTGTACGCCTGCAATGGAAAGGTGGACAAAACGAAATGGCAGAGTTTGCTCCAGACAGAGGAAAAGAAAGTCCTTTACTGCGGAGGTTTCAACGCCAGAGGAGACCAGTGGGGAAATGCAATCACTAATAAACAGGGAGAAGACCTGGAGGATGCCCTAGTGTCTGTCGATCTAGTGTGCTTGAACGACGGAAAGATTACACGAATGGCAACCCGACAAGGGGATTCTGACAGCGTAATTGACCTGGCCGTAGTGTCTCCCTCCATTGCATCAGGATGCAGGTGGAGCACACTGGGATACCAAGACAGTAATCACTTTCCTTGTGTCGTCCTGGTGGAGAAGAGCAACAACAAAGGTCATGTAATCAATGTGCCTGCTTTTATATATGACCGTACAGGGCAAGATGTCATTAGCAAAATCAAACAATAGCTGATCACAGACGGCGGGAGAGATGGGCCCAGCCACCATTGTGGAATGCAGTAGTCAACGTGGCGTGGCTAGAAAAAAGGAAAGCTGTCAAGGCATGGCAAAAAGCAAGGAAAACTGATCCGTCACTTTCTGAACGCCGGATCAGTCTGAAAGGTGAGGTCAACAAGCATTCAAGTTTAGTGCGTAGGAAGCCAAGACCGCGAAATGGAACGAATTCTGCAAGAGCGTTTGCTCCGAGGTTCTTGTGACATTCTGGAGCCTTCAACGGAGCATGCACGGCGCCGCACGACAAAAGGGTACCCCTGATTTTCAGGGTACATACCTGACATGGCAGAGAACTGATGCTGATAAAGGAAAAGCTCTTTTTGCGTGCTACTTGGAGCACACTGACCAGAAAGACGAAGCTGCAAGAATAGGGGTTAAGATGAAACTGTCGATGCTGTGCGAGAACACTGTGCTAGGCACTGATTTTACAATCACTGCAGATACCTTACGAACTTGCCTCAAGAAATCATGCAGCACTACTCCAGGCCCTGGCGGCATCCGATATGAAGACATGCTGCTTGTGTCGAATGCTGATTTGAAAAGCGTGGCAAAGGAATTCAATATCAGCATCCAGAGTGGCCAGATGCAAGAGGAATCGCTCCACAGTTATTTGTTCCCACTACCGAAGCCGAATAAAGACCACTCAAAGATCTGCGGCTATAGAATCATCTCGATGCAGAATACTGTTGGCAAACTTTTGGAGAAAATTGTCACACGAAGATTGACCACCTACTTGGAACTAAGTTCCCAACAACATTTGGAGGGTACAGGTTGAATAAAGAGACATATTTCAATGCTGCAGTTTTCGATGTTTACGAGGGATTTCAGATTAAAGAAGAGACATGTGCGTCAGCGGTTAACTTAGAAGATGCCTACAATAAAGTACCATATGAATATTTAATGCAATTACTGTTTAAATTAGAAGTAAATCCTATTCTGATTTACTGGATTGCTGCGGTCCGGTTCCAGAGGAAGATAGTACTCAGATGTGGTAGCTGGTCCTCGGAACCGCAAACGATATGTCCAGGCTTGCCACAGTGAAAATGCGTGATAATGTATTGATCAGAACTAACGTTATGACGTTTCTCAGGGTGAGTTTCGATCACAGCTTGTCATTCAGGGAACATGTTGACCATGTGATAACAAAAGCACTCAAAGGTCTATCTGCAATGAGGATTATGGCTGCTTCCAATATCGAGCAAAGACTACTAATATTTATATTCCTTTCCCCCATTGAATACGCTCTGGCCATCCTCACTGTCAGTGCTACACAGATTGAACGACTTGAAAAAATGCAAAATGAAGATATGCGCATTATTTTGGGATGTACAAGAGACACATTCTGTGGAGCAATGAGGTATCTACTTGACTTTCCAACTATGAACCAAAGGATCAGGATCTGGAGGGCTCGGGCATACCTTAAAATATGTGCTGATAAGAAACACCCACTGCATCAAGCGCTTTTTAGTGAGAAGGGTGACAGACTAAAGAGGGGGAAATCATGGCTAGGTCGGGCAGAAGATGTTATTAGGCAAATATGCAGCCTAACCGACATCAGCCCTGCTGCAGAGTGAATACCTATGCGTTTATTTGTACATTTTCCTGAATTGCCTCACTCAACAGGAGATGTAGAGAAGAGAATCCTGTTGCTGTTAATGCAGAGGCCAACGCTACTATCAGTGAAAAATCAGACAAAGCAGATGCACTAATCTACACAGACGGATCCGTTATCCGCCAAAAAAAAGCGCATGGGCATTTACAGCACGCTCAGCGGGCAGAACAGTCAAAGAAGCCAACGGCGCCTTCTCCATGGCAACTAGCAGATTGACGATGGAGATGATAGCAGTGACGCAAGTGCCTAGCTCGAAATACAAAAATACACCCGCGTATGTATACTCAGTGATTCAATGAGTATGGTCCGGAGGGTTCAGGCAGATTCGGTGCGAAGACAATTGCTTGAATCATTACAAAAGTCACTGTTCGTGGAGTCATCTTTATTTTGTTCCCGGAAACGCAGCCGTCGATTGAAATGAAAGAGCTGACAGGTTTGTTGGATCCACATTCCGAGCCCTTGAGGTTCAATACTGCAGATATCACCCGCCTCCACCCATTCCTCTGGTTGGCCTTCTCTTTCCAGTTTGTGTCACCAAGTGTTTGCAGGTCTGTCTGGACGTTATCTCACCATCGTTTTCTTTGGTCTGCCTCATGCTCTACGACCATTCAGCTCACTTGTATATACAGTTTTTACCGCTCTGCTATCTGACGCCCCAGCCATTTCAGTCTATTAGATCTCATAATGAAAGTGATCGATGGATATTTTAACAGATTCTGAATTTCGCTGTTGCTTCTTTGATGGGTTCAAATATTCTTTGTAGGACTCCGTTTCCGAAAAATTTAAATATGTCTTTATTTCTTTTAGTTGTGCTCCAAATTTCACAGCCACATAAAAAGACTGGTCTTATCAACGTTTTGATCTTGGTGTTGCACGAAAGAGACTTTGACTTTAGCAGATATTGAAGAGCACAGAATACTTTACTTCCAGATGGTATACTAGATTGTATTTCTTCTCGGCAAGTTGGAGCAATTGAAGTTTGCACCCAAGTATTTATATGTTTCCGTTCGTTTGATAAACATATTATCGACTTGTGTGTGGTCGGGGTTTTATATCCTCTCCCTCCTATTTTTGACCCAGACGGGACTCAATGTGTAGCAGGACTGATGTCGAACGCAGAAGAAGAAATATCCTCTCCCTGCTTGTTATTATCATGTATTCTGTCTTACCTTGATTGATCACTAGCCCCATTTTCTGAGCTACTTCTTTTAAGAGAGTCAATGTTTTAACAGTCTCTAGTTAATTTTCTTCAACGATATCATTGTCATTTGCATAACCAAGTATTCATGTGATTTTTCCTATATGTCCACAGATTTCTGTCCCTTGTTCTCTGGATCAGTTCCACCGATGATATTCCTCCGTGCCACCGTCGCAGTCCATCCGTCATCGTCTCTCTTGGTCCGCCTCTCCCTCTTCTACCGTTGATCTTCCCAGTCGTTAGAACATTCTCCATAGCCTTCCCCTTCATGACAAGGCCGAAGAACAGTGCTTGTCTTTTCCTTGTAGCTGTATATATTGATCTGCTTTCATTAGCTTCCTTCAAACAATTCTCAAGTTACTCTGGCAGTCCAAGGAATCCTCAACATATGTCTGTAAAAACACGTTTTTGATTATATTGTCATTAATTGTGAGGTTTGGAATATTGACTCTTACCATTCTTTGTCCAGAGAGCACCTCAGAACAGACGTCTTTCTGAACTGATGACAGCACCCATTTCTGAACACCAGTCAATCACTTTGTCTACAGTTGCCTGTAGCTCTTGGACTATCCGCTGCCTATCACTCCCCTGCGTATAAACAAGAACATCAGGGGCAAAAGTGAATATCCTTCCAACACCTGGTGCTTGAATTTTGCTTGAATACACATTAAAGAGCACGGGTAAAATTGCAGAACCCTGGGGTAGTCCCGGGGCGATATTACACACGGTTATGGTTTCCATGTACCCTGGCGTAGGGCAATCATATGTAAATGCAGGACAGCTGCTATCCAGTTTAAAAGCCAGGGACAAACCCCTTTCTCCATGATCGCAGATATCAAAATATCATACCGGACTCTATTGTATGCATCCTCGAGATCAAGTGCTGCCACAACCGTCTCCTGTCTGTTCTGGAAGCCCTCATAAACATCAGAAGAAAAAAATAGCTGCATCTGAGCAGGTATCTTTCCGTAAACGGTAACTAGCCAAACCTGTTGGCAGGAGCTCTTTCCATTCCAAAAACATGTTCGTAGTTTAACAGCAATAATCTTCTCCAGCACCTTGAAGTATTTTGTAGGATGATAATCCTGAAACCGCTGAGTCTGGAATTACCTTTGTCTGGTTTAGGAAGTAGGTTTAGGTAGCTTTGTACCCAATCCTGGGGTACTGAGGCTGTTCTGATGCTCTGGTTGAAGTAAAACGCCATCTCCCCCAAGTCTTCGTCACTCATGCTCTTCATGTGAGCATATCTGACTCCGTCAGGCCCTAGGGACGTGTCTTTTTGCTATTTGCAACATATATTTTACATTCTCTACCCGAATGGTCAGAAGACATCAACACGCTGAACGCCCAAGTAAACAGTTAATATTGTATCGCTTGATAAAACGCCTGAATATCGATAGTCTCAGCTTAACTTTGATCGCTAGCAGTTTACGGCTGAAGTCGAGAGCTCGTTGCCTCGCAAAATATCAAGTCGAGAGTTTGTTGCCTCGCTAGTCACAAATTGAGAGTTCGTTGCCCCGCAAGTCCTGACATCTGATCGCTTGATTAAAAGGATTGATCTGTCAGTTCTGGCTACCAAAATTACTACTAATCGAGAGTACATTGCCTCAGTCGCCAGCCACTCTTTTTCAGACGCTTCCTTCTCCAGAAGCCGACCCTGTCGTGGCACTACCCTCAACTGACCAGATGTTGCCACCACCAGAAGTCGCCCCTTTCGAGGCGCCAGGCATCCCGGTACAGACGATGCCAAAACCAGAAACATTAAATAAGAGTCAGCCGACCGGCAGCCTGTCACTATATTTATCCTGCAAACCAGCATGGGTCAAGCATCATTTACCGTCCTTGCATTTAGAAGAACGACAGGAAAGAGCTTCAGCTATCCAGTTAGATGACCATAATGGCGAATATGTTCTAGAACATCAGACGATCGGTTGTGCGGAGAGTAAACCTTCACCTGAGCGATCAAAAGATCCTACAACAGCTGACACGAGAGAACCTAAAACTTAAGGTAACCAAAGCAGTGAGGCTCGGATCAAAAAACAATCCTTCGCAGGTCGCAGTTATCACATCAGAAGGCAAGAAAATTCCTGACGTAGTCTACCTAAGTCAGAGGACGCAGAGGCCGGAGCAGTACATCATACAGGTGCCCCAGTGCTTCCGGTGTCAAAATGCCGGGTACGTCCGTCCCTCTTGTGTGAGTGAACATGAAATTTGCCGATGCTGCTCCGTGCACCAATCCTTCAAAGACTGCCCTCTGGCGAAGCTAAGTATAGATTTCAGAAAGGCTAACCCAAACAGAAAATGGGCTAACTGCTCAGACCAGTACGTTGCCAGATATTTAGGGTGCCCATACCTCTAGCAAGCCAGAGGTAGCACCACAACTGCCGTCAGGGAAAACCTCCCATATCAAAAAGCCCGCAGGGAACATAAGGCCCCTAAAGGCCCACTCCAAGCCGTACAGTGAAAACTCGCAACTCAGAGATGAAATTAAGACTATGCGAGAGGGGGGAAAAAATCTCTTCTAGAGTATGAGAGGGAAGAAACGACGGGTATACGAAGCCTCCTGCAGGAGTCGCTATAAAACCAGAAGCGGCTGAAGGATGAGGGGGGTCGAAATGGCGAAGTTCAGATGCGATATTATGGAACTGCTTAAAGAAATAAAGACGCAGAAGAAACTGAACACCCCAAAAGAGAAGAGACCAGGTTCGGAGAACAGCACGACATCCAGGCACTACTCTTGGCCGAAGCTGCTACAATCAAGAAAACACTGGCAGTGGCAGTAGAAAAACTAACCAAAGCTAGAGAAGAAAATGCACCGCTACGAAAAGAAATTTAAACAACCAACAAAGTGATAAAGGCGAGAGAGAGTGCAAGGAAGGAGGCAGAAAGAAGACAGCTAATCCAGTCACTAAAAAAACCAGAAATTCGAGAGAGCTAAAGCTGATATCCTCCGCAAAGAAGAACAGATAGCTCATGGTAAAGCCCAGGAAATTGTAAGACTAGAAGAAATCCGCCAGGAGGAACAGCTATCAGAAAAAGAAATAGAAGATGAAGAAGAAAGACTCCGCCTAGATGATCTTGCTAGCAGAAAACGCGCAGTACCTGAAAGTATAAAACAAAGCCAGAAAAAAACCACTAACATTCAAACCCAACTGGACGCCTAGAGATTAGTAGGACCAATCGGCAGCCGCTTCAAAACTATAGCAGAAGAAACCCCACGGAAGATTGCAGCTGCAGAGCAGATAAGACACGCAGTAGAATCCAACCGACCAGGAACCTCTGAAGGCTGTCACTCTCACCTCTTTCTCTTCGGACCTCGCTACAAGTCCTCTAGATAACATTCAGTTGATACCCTCTACACTAATGTCCTCTACTTCTTAACCATGTTTGGCATGAAGAAAACTTTTTTTAATTGACCCCCCCCCCCCCCCCCCCCCAAAAAAAAAGAATTTAAAAAAAAAAGACATAATGGATGGTGTTTCTTTCTCCTTTCTTCGTTCGTCCTGTTGACATAATTGGGCTGTTCCCAGTGACATAATTGTGTTGTGCATGAAACAGCAAAGATGGGATATTTGCACTTTTCAGCCGACACTTCCAACTTCATCCAGCACTTGTTGAATGGGCTAACTTCCCGGATAGTTTCGTTGGCCACAGCGTAGACTTCTTTGTCTGATAATCTATAGGTGTTGCCCCTGGAGAATCCGTTAAGAGCAACCGCATGTAGACTGATCAGCACTCAAGGAAAGGCAAGGTTAGATCACGTTCATTCACTCAACAACATCCAACGTCTTTTATAAATCCAGAGCTGACATATGACGCTCTGGCCCTGTGCTCATCCACAGAATGAGATCCGGAGATCAACATGGATGAGCATGCAGGTCTGGGACTATGACGACCACACAAAATAGGTATATTCTTCTCCAGCACGTTGGACACCTTTAATGTTGTTTCATCTGGACACTTAGCATGACAGCATAGAACAAGCATGCGTCAGACATGGCTTACCCTATTTCAATACCTTTTAACTAGCAGCACGTGAACCAAATTTGGCCCGCAAGGACCTAGCAAGTGGCCCACGGTTTATTGCCAGCTGTATTGTATTAATGATCTCTCTGGCTAGGGCTCGAGCCTCTGCTCCATAACGATCCCAACTGTAACAGTGTTGGCCCCTGAGTACACAGTTACTTGGACATCATCATCATCAGGTGCCTTGTCGACTGAAGTGGGCGATCGTGCCTCTATACAATCATCGATCTCCTGCAGCATGAATCAGTTCGTGTGCCATGCAACAAGATTGTCAAGAATCTCTCGTTGTCTTCCTCTATACCTCCTTCCACAGATCTTTCCAGTGGTCACATGTTCCATTTTCCCTCTTCTCAAAACATGGCCGAAAAATGATGACTGTCTCCCTTAAATGTCTGTGATGTTTCCCACCTCTATCAAAACCTCTTGGTTGTTCTATTTGGCTAGCCAAGGTATTTTAAGCATTCTTCTATAAAACCACATCTCAAGAAATTGTTTGGTCTGCCTACCGATTGTCCAGGATTCACAGCCATATGTTAAAACTGGATAAATGTAGCAAGCAAGAATTATTTTTCTAACTCTCAATGACGTTATATTGCATAAAATGTTCATTTTATAAAATGCAATTTTTGCCTGTGCTTTTCTGTTTCTTATCTCAGTAATTCCATCTGAAGTTATCCATCATCATCATCATCATGTAGCAGGTCCTTTGAGAACGTAGCTCTCATCACAGTCTGCCTGAAAAAAACTCGGTCTCTCGCCAGTTCTCCCGCCTCATGACTCAAGGAGTCACTTATATCCTGTGCCCATCTTCATGTCAGTCAGTCCCTGCCCCTCCTTCCTGGTGCCATGCCTTCTGCTATAATTTTTTTCCAATCTGTCGTGGCGCTTGATATGACCAAAATATTTCATCTTTCGAGAAAGGATGCTGTTTATTAGCTAATCTTCCTTGATTTTCAGATCTTTTAAGATGTCAATATTTCTCATCTTCTTTGCCCAAGATATTCTTAGAATCTTTCTATTATAGTGATTTTCACTATTCGGCCGAATACGAATAGTGGCACTAACTATTCGGCCGAATACGAATAGTGTATCATCATCATCAGGTGCCTTACCGACTGGCGTGGGCGATCATGCCTCTCCACAATCTGCTATCTCCTGAAGCATGTATCAGTTCGTGTGCTGACAGACCTCCATGCCATTCAAACAAGACTGTCAAGAATCTTCTATCGTTGTCTTCCTCTATCCCTCCTTCCACAGATCTTTCCAGTGGTCACAACATGTTTTAATTTCCCTCTTCTCATAACATTAGTTGTCTTAGGACTCCCGCCTCTTTCAAAACCATCGTTCGCTCGTTCGATGTAATTTAAACGCGCCTTCATATTCTCATTAGCAATATCTTCAAATTTGATTTAGGCGAAGGCACCCTGAAAGAACGAAAAATGCATGATCTCTCTCTCTCTCTCTCACACACAGACACATACTTACACACACACTGCGGTTGGCATTTTATGCAGTTTGTACCATGCAACCGAGTCCCAGTTTCCCCCGCTACGACAAACTTAGGCAACAGCAACTATTGTGTTAATGAGAGAGTTATTTCAGTCCATCACAGTGTATGCAGAAATGGGAGTAATGTAACCACTATTCGTATTCGGCCCGACCGCAACTATTCGGCCAAATACCGAATAGTTATTAGGTCCACTATTCGGCCCCGAAGCGAATACGAAGCACATATTCGGTACAGCCCTACTTTCTATAGCATTTCAGCTCAAAAGCCCCTATTCTCTTTTTTTACCATAGACTTGTTAACCATAGATGTTATCCATGTGCCCAAATATTTAAATGTCTGTACTTGTCCCAAAATAACACCACTGACTTTTATTACACATTTAGGAATAATTCGTTTCTTTGATACCACCAACACTTCTGTTTTCCCATTATTCAAACTGAGACCCATTCTTTCACTTTCTATCACCACAATGTCCATCCAGGGTTGCCAGATAAAAAACTTCATTTAATGCCAGATCATTACCCAAAATATGCCAGAAAATGCCAAATAAAGTGTAACATTGTACTCGCTTCACATCAAAAGCTCTAGTTAAAATTCTTCACTGTCATTTTCACTGGAACCAGTGGAAGATAGAGCGTAAACCTTTTCGGATGAAAAATCTTTAAGCATTTTCTCAGATAGGATGAAGTATATGCAACTCATCTATAATGATGGCCCATTTCTTGTTCCAAAAATAATCAATAAGGTCATCCTTAACTGCAGGCGATAAAATATGTTTTATTGGACATGAACATTAAGTTCTATGCAACTGTATGTGCTCTAATGTACTCCCCCGACTATGCGCTCTCATGATTTCACTTAGATGATCAATTGTGCGTATTGCAAAATGGCAGGTCAAACCTACAGAAAGCTGCAACTCTGCTGCTTTAATTCTATCATTACTTTGCCTATGAATTGTTGTAAAAAGCTGTGGCTGGCTTTTTAACAGAGTTTTCATGCTGTGATTTTCGAATTTTTCATGATTTGATATGCTAATAATTCTTGGTGCCACAGTGCAATGACACATTTTGCGATATACTGCCTCCGATCCTTCTGAAGATCTTTTGAGCCGTTGGTATGTTTTCTTCTAGTTACTATTATACTTTCGATGTCATAAGATGCTTTTTAATAGAGGGAGGGGCCGGGATGACGTGGCCATTGATTTGTGAAAGTAATCAAATCTATCACAGATAGAAATAGGTCTAAATCCTCTCTATTTTCTGTCTTCAAGTAGTTTCTGAACAGTCTGAATCACTTGGTATCAGTGGTGGGTTTCGGTTTTATATCCCGTATTTATTATAGTAGATTAACATAAATTAAAGAGGGCATTGGTTTATCGAAGTCACGATCATATGTTAATGCTAATACAATAAAAAATGGCACGAATTTCCATTAGTCCGTACCAGGACATCACAACAAAGTCAAACTGAATTAAAGATATTAACTGTAGGTCTACACTGCTTCAAATAAATCTGCGTGTTTCTAACGGATGAACCATGAAGAAAATGTGAGCACATCTTGATAGGAAAAGCTAGGAAAAACCCAAATATGCCAGTCATTATCTTATGCCAGTTCAATTTCAAATATGCCAAATTTGTTAAATCTGGCATCAAAAATGCCAATATGGCAACCCTGTGACTATCATTTCATGTAGTTCCTTCTGATTTGTTGCTATCAAGACTGTGTCATCAGCATAACGTAAATTGTTTATAGTGTGCCCACCAACCACAATTTCAGGCATATCAATTAAAGATCTCATTATATATTCACTGTATAGTGAAAACAAATCAGGTGACAGTACACATCCCTGTCATACGCCCCTCTTTATGCTCTGAAATGCACCTAAACAGTTGTTAATTCTTATAGCTGCTATTTGCTGCCAATACTTATTCTTTATTATTCGTAGATATTTTCCATCAATGTTTAATTTTTCTAACAGTTTGATTACTTCTTCATGCTTCACACAGTCAAATGCTTTTGTATAGTCTATGAAGCATAAGTATAAATCAGTCTTTACTTCCATAGCTGTTTCTGACAATGTCCTTAGGATGTATATAGCATTGTTTGTACCTTTTGGGATGGAGAGAGAGAGACATGAACAATATAGCATGCATATTTTAAACAGTTACTTATATTCAAATGCACAATATGTAAATAATTCCAGAATGTTCCACAATGCACTCATAATTAACTGTAATTTTTTAACTTCTTCTTCTTCATCTTCTTCTGCGTTCGACATCAGTCATGCTAAACATTGAGTCCCGTCTGGGTCACAAACAGGGTAGTGCGTTTAAGGTCGCCACCGGTCCCCCATAGCTTCTCTTGCAATGTGGCTCCCTTGGGCCAGATCCACAGTCTTTGCTGGGAGAGGTTAGAGGCAGTACTGCAGTATGTGCTCAGGGGTTTGTCTTTCTGCTCCAAAATCACAGGCAGCAGATTCTTTTATGCCTATCTTGTACAGGTGTGCTCGAAGACCTGTCAGAAGTCTAAAAATTGATGTTTGTTCTTTCCTGCTGAGTTTGTTTATGCTGTCACTCTCTGGTCTGTAATCTCCATTCTGCCTTGAAAAGACTGCTTGAAAGACTGCTTCAGCACTGTTTTGGTTTCCTTGAAGCTGTGTGGTGCTTGAGGTTGTGGAAGATTACTTCCAGCTTTTGCTAACTCATCTGCTCTCTCATTTCTTTGAATACCAGTGGGCTGGTATCCACTGCAAGACCAGTTCTGCTTCCTTGGAAAGTAAGTCAATGTTGGACCTTAGATCTGCAATTAGTTTGTCATGTTTTTTTTTAATAGTGCTTGGAGAACAGACAATGAGTCACTAAGTATAACAATTTTGTACCCTCTGCATTCTTGAGTGATGAGATGTTGGACTGCAGAAAGGAGGGCGGTTGCCTCAGCTCTGAAGTTAGTGCAGATGTCACCTGCTGGTAGAGAGAGAGTTTCTGCTCTACTGCTAGGGGGTTTAATGTATATTCCACAGCCCCCCTTTCTGACTGCATCTGTATCAGAGCCGTCGGTGAAAACCCGAGTCCAAGTGGTGTTGGGATACTTCTCATCAAGCATAGCAAGAGCTAGGGTTCTCTGTTGTGTCTCCATCTGGGCATCTTTTGAAGAGATCCCTGGTACCTTTAGGACTACATTTGCCTTCTCTGGCTTGCTTGTCCATGGTTCTGGCCTAAGTTTTTCACACAGTGCAACATCTCTTTCAAGCTAATCTTGGTGCTGTCTGTACAGCTCTCTAGCAAGGTGATTGGAACTATGACGCTTCAGTCTGTTTTTTTTTTGTTCTCTCTTGAAATTTAAAATAGTTTTTTTTTTTTAAACTGAAAACTAAAACTAAAAAGAAATACAAAAACATAAATGGAATTTGAAATATTTATTCAGATACTTTCTGAAACCCAACTTTCCTACAATGTATTTTTCTAATAAAGCAAAGAACCAAAAAGCAAATTATCTGCATTAAGAAGAAACCCCAGTCAACACACACCAAACACAATCAAAATGCATACAGTGTCTTTTCATAACTGATGCATTATAAATTATAGCAGCCTAAAGATACAGGTACAAGTATTACCCAGAAATATGCCAGAACAACTTTCTCTGATACTCAATATGTATTGTTGTGTTGGAGTTAAAAAAAAAACACCACATAATATGGAGAATAGAAAATCAACAGTATGAAAAAGAAATTAAAATCTAAAGAGACCTATGAAACATGAGGATAATGAAGTCACTATCATCAATCTGCATGTAAACATACACAAACAAATGTGTGCAATAAAAGACACGCTGATGGTAGAAAAAAGAGATATATTTTACATTTTGGCAGAATACATAATGCAGATGTATTGATACTTGGGCTGAATTATAGTATAACGCACTTACTGGAGTAAAAAGCATTCAAGCAAAGGACAGGTAGTGCTACAAAAACATATGGATGAACCGTGGCTGCAAAAGGACAGGTAGTGCTACAAGAACTTATGGATAAACCGTGGCTGCAAAAGGACAGGTAGTGCTACAAGAACTTATGGATAAACCGTGGCTGCAAAAGGACAGGTAGTGCTACAAGAACTTATGGATGAACCATGGCTGCAAAAGGACAGATAATGCTACAAGAACTTATGGATGAACCATGGCTGCAAAAGGACAGGTAGTGCTACAAGAACTTATGGATGAACCATGGCTGCAAAAGGACAGATAATGCTACAAGAACTTATGGATGAACCATGGCTGCAAAAGGACAGGTAGTGCTTCAAGAACTTATGGATGAACCGTGGCTGCAAAAGGACAGGTAGTGTTACAAGAACTTATGGATGAACCATGGCTGCAAAAGGACAGGTAGTGCTACAAGAACTTATGGATGAACCATGGCTGCAAAAGGACAGGTAGTGCTTCAAGAACTTATGGATGAACCGTGGCTGCAAAAGGACAGGTAGTGTTACAAGAACTTATGGATGAACCGTGGCTGCAAAAGGGCAGATAGTGCTACAAGAACTTATGGATAAACCGTGGCTGCAAAAGGACAGGTAGTGCTACAAGAACTTATGGATGAACCGTGGCTGCAAAAGGACAGGTAGTGCTACAAGAACTTATGGATGAACCCTGGCTGCAAAAGGACAGGTAGTGCTACAAGAACTTATGGATGAACTGTGGCTGCAAAAGGACAGGTAGTGCTACAAGAACTTATTGCTTCAAAAGCAAGAAAGATGAATTACTGGATATCCAGTGCAACCCACCTTTATACACAGATTAGTTTTTCTTTTAACTAACTGACTTACTCTGCAGCCCCCCCCCCCCCCACACCATGGAGCAGCAGTTGCATGTTCAATAGTTGAAATTTCCTAACGCTTGCTGAACCAGACTCTGCATAAATATGCGCTCACTGCACAAATCAGAATGTTTTCCAATTATCAATATAAATGCTAGTAAAATTTTAGGTTTAGCAATAAATTACCTTGCCTTTTTGACTAGTATAAAAAATAAAAAATCAAGTCTTTCTGAGAAAACTACAGGACTATATGTATAAGCTATAACTACTAAACCCTAACAATAACCCAGGTGGCCTCATTTCCCCCAAACAATACAGTGCCTATTGGCTGTTCTGTCTGCTTCTAATCATATGTAATTTAGAAATAATTTACAAGTGTCATATTACTGTCTATTTAGCTGACAATAAAGGTGTGGGTATATGTTTCACTTCCTTTATATAAATTATGATATTGTGTTTTCTCTCTTCAATTGACATTCTTTACAAACATCAAGCTGTTACCTGTTTAGGAGGGCAGAATGCTGGATATTCCCAACTCTTAACCTTTTGAAAATCCAGCTGTTTTTTAAAGTTTGTTCATTACCTAAAGCATTTATAGCGATAGTATAAATATTAAGCAATTTCTAATTTATGTAATTCTAAGACAAATAAAACAATAATGTTTGAAGAGTTTTTCTGTCACTGACCTATCAGTTACAGACAGGCAATTAAAAACAAATGTGTTAATGTGAGAAACTTTAAAATAAAATAAATATGATCATAAGCATCAACAACAACAAAAATAATATGTGAACATAATGCTCAGTGCTGTACATATGACAATAAATAACATACATTCTACATTCTAATTTTACGTAACTAAAACAAAAATACCATAAGAGTTATAGTATTACCATGATTTAAGCTGGTTTATATATTGCTTCATGACAGCATCCAGCTACTGTATGCTGAATTTTAAGTTCACATAAAACAGAAGAGAAGAGAAACAACAACATGTAGTGTGCTGAAAGTTTATGTGCTTCAGATAACTAAAATCTGGTTTATATCAAAAGCACAATTATTCACATGAAATTCCCATTACAAAAGGGTACTGAAACAAACCCTGCTTATAACTGACCACAATCAGCAATAACAAATTTGTTTTTTGGCTTGCCATCATCTCGCCCACAAGCCTCCATGGCTCTTACAAACTCCATCCCTTCCACCACTTCACCAAACACAACGTGTTTGCCATCCAACCTAAAAATAGAAATAAAACATATTTGTATTACAAAACTTTTGTCACAATATGTTTATGTCTAGTGTTACACTGTTATGTGAGATCTATGTCTCCTATTACACTGTTATGTGAGATCAATGTTTCTTGTTACACTGTTATGTGAGATCTATGTCTCTTATTTCACTGTTATGTGCAAGCCATGTTTCCTGTTACATTGTTATGTGAGATCCATGTGTCTTTTTATACTGTTATGTAAGATCCATGTCTCTTATTACACTGTTATGTGTGATCTATATCTCTTATTATACTGTTATGTAAGATCCATATCTCTTATTATACTGTTATGTGTGATCTATATCTCTTATTACACTGTTATGTAAGATCCATATCTCTTATTATACTGTTATGTGAGATCCATGTCTCTTATTATACTGTTATGTGAGATCCATGTCTCTTATTACACTGTTATGTGTGATCCATGTTTCCTGTTACAGTTATGTAAGATCCATGTTTCTTGTTACACTGTTATGTGAGATCTATGTCTCTTATTTCACTGTTATGTGCAAGCCATGTTTCCTGTTACATTGTTATGTGAGATCCATGTGTCTTTTTATACTGTTATGTAAGATATATGTCTCTTATTACACTGTTATGTGTGATCTATATCTCTTATTACACTGTTATGTGAGATCCATGTCTCTTATTATACTGTTATGTGAGATCCATCTCTTATTATACTGTTATGTGAGATCCATGTCTCTTATTATACTGTTATGTGAGATCCATGTCTCTTATTATACTGTTATGTGAGATCCATGTCTCTTATTATACTGTTATGTGAGATCCATGTCTCTTATCACACTGTTATGTGAGATCCATGTCTCTTATTACACTGTTATGTGAGATCAATATCTGTTATTATACTGTTATGTGAGATCTATGTCTCTTATTATACTGTTATGTGAGATCCATGTCTCTTATTACACTGTTAGGTGAGATCCATGTCTCTTATTACACTGTTATGTAAGATCCATGTTTCCTGTTACAGTTATGTGAGATCCATGTTTCCTGTTACACTGTTATGTGAGATCCATATCTCTTATTATACTGTTATGTGAGATCCATGTCTCTTATTATACTGTTATGTGAGATCTATGTTTCTTATTTTACTGTTATGTGAGATCTATGTCTCTTATTATACTGTTATGTGAGATCTATGTCTCTTATTATACTGTTATGTGAGATCTATGTCTCTTATTATACTGTTATGTGAGATCCATGTCTCTTATTATACTGTTATGTGAGATCCATGTCTCTTATTATACTGTTATGTGATATCTATGTCTCTTATTATACTGTTATGTGAGATCAATATCTGTTATTATACTGTTATGTGAGATCTATGTCTCTTATTATACTGTTATGTGAGATCCATGTCTCTTATTATACTGTTATGTGAGATCAATATCTGTTATTATACTGTTATGTGAGATTCATGCCTCCTATTACAATGATATGTGAGATCTATGTCTCCTCTTACACTGTTATGTGAGATCTATGTCTCCTATTACAATGGTATATGAGATCTGTGTCTCCTCTTACACTGGTATCTGAGATATATGTCTCATCTTCCAATGTGATGTGAGATTCTTGTCTCTTATTACACCGTTATGTGAGACCCATGTCTCCCCTCACACTTTAATGTGGGACCCATGTCTCCTCTCACACTGTTATGTGAGATCCAGGTCTCCTCTCACACTGTTATGTGAGATCCATGTCTCCTCTCACACTGTTATGTGAGATCCATGTCTCCTCTCACACTGTTATGTGAGATCCATGTCTCCTCTCACACTGTTATGTGAGATCCATGTCTCCTCTCACACTGTTATGTGGGACCCATGTCTCCTGTTACATAGTTATGTGAGATCTATGCCTCCTATTATAACACTGTTATGTGAGATCTATGTCTCCTATTATAACACTATTATGTGAGATATATGCCTCCTATTACAATGGTATATGAGATCTATGTCTTCTCTTACACTGGTATGTGAGATCTATGTCTCATCTTACACTGTTATGTGAGATCCATGTTTACTGTTACATTGTTATGCGAGCTCCATGTCTCTTATTACACTGATATATGAGACCCATGTCTTCTCTCACACTGTTATGTGGGAACCATGTCTCATAGTTATGTTATACTGTTACATAGTTATGTGAGATCTATGTCTCCTATTAAACCACTATTATGTGAGATCTATGTCTCCTGTTATAATACTGTTATGTGAGATCTATGTCTCCTATTATAACACTGTCATTGAGATCTAAGTTTTCTATTATAACACTAGTATGTAAGATCTATGTCTCCTCTTACACTGGTATGTGATATCTATGCCTCCTCTTACACTGGTATGTGAGATCTTATGTCTCCTCTTACACTGTTATGTGAGATCTATGTTTTCTATTATAACACTGGTAGGTGAGATCTGTCTCCTTTTACACTGGTATGTGAGATCTATATCTCCTGTTTCACTGTTATGTTAGATCTATGTCTCCTATATTAACAATGTTATGTAAGATCTATGTTTTTTATTATAACACTGGTATGGGAGATCTATGTCTCCTCTTACACTGGTATGTGAGATTTATGTCTCTTCTCACACTGGTATGTGAAATCTTTGTCTCCTCTTAAACTGGTATGTGATATCTATGTCTCCTGTTACACTGTTAGGTGAGATCTATGTCTCCTATTATAACACTGTTATGTGAGATCTAGGTCTCCTGTTAACTGTTATGTGAGTTCTATTTCTCCTGTTACACTGTTATGTGAAATCTAGGTCTCTTTTTACAATGGTATGTGAGATTTTATGTCTCCTCTTACACTGGTATGTGAGATCTTATGTCTCCTCTTACGCTGGTGTGTGAGATCTATGTCTCCTGTTACACTGTTATGTGAGATCTATGTCTCCTCTTACACTGTTATGTGAGATCTATGTCTCCTGTTGCACTGTTATGTGAGATAGGTTTCCTGTTACAGGATTTATGTCTGCTGTCATATTGTTATTCAATAAATATTGTTAGAAAGTCCAGACAGGCTGTGTACCTTGACACTGAATGAAGTTTATACAGAAGTCAAGACTGAGATTTATCACTTTGATACTGATGCAAGCATAGGTACCATGACAGACAGAGCAATAAATTCAGCTGATATTCTGCTAGTAGGAAAACTGGCCATAATAGTGATTCAGGTAGTGAAATAGATTCTGCATTCTTAGTCTCACTTTTCAAACCGAAAATGAATCAGGGTGTTGCATAAAATGCAGAAGGATCTTATTAATAAAGAATTGAAGAGGAAATCAAAAGGCTTGTCACTGGCAAATGTTTTCAAAGGAAGAAAACTTAGACAGCTTGGACATATTTGTAGAATATCTTGTGACAGCTCTTCGATGGATGGCAGATAGTAAAAGAACATGTTGGCGACTTAAGGAAATCTGGAGAAGGAAAGCAAAAAAAGGAAACGAAGGAATGTAAAATTACATGAGATACTATAGGTACAAAAGCTGCAGACTGGCAGCAATGAAGATCACTTATAAATGTGTTGTGTGTTTACAGAGACATTAAGAGGACAAAGATAGACAATATCTTATTAACCAACCTTGGAATAGAACTACCATTTGTCACATGCAGTGATGGATAACTCAGGATTGCAACAACAGACTTTTCAAAGTGAAGCGAAGATGATCTGACACTCAACAGTGCAATACACGAGGATGATGCCACAAATGTAAAGACTGATTCAGAAGGTTTCTACTGTTGACAATCCCACAAATGGACAGAATACACAGACAAATCAAACTGTACTTGTTTTTACTTACCAGTCAGTTATTTCAGTACAAATGAAAAACTGGGAACCATTTGTATTTGGGCCTGCATTGGCCATCGATAGAATTCCTGAAACGAAATTTTCATTGCAGGTATAAGTAGATTTCAAAATTAAACTGCTGTCTTCATCTTCATGTTCACCGACTGTAAACTTCAATGGAAAAGTCCTGGCTGTTTGTCCACGTCTGCCTTTCGGCTTGTTCCAGGACCTCAGTGTTACATGCATTATTTGTGTCCAGACTGTGGGTCTCTTCTCAAGCAAATGCACCCTGACTTCAAAGGAAAAGGTGATTTATGTACACTGGCCAGGCATTCGGTTAGTAATCTGTCCAATGTGGCCAGGTTCTTTCTGCAGAACAACTAGCCACCTGCCAAGAGCATTGCATAAAGCATGAATCCATTAGCTCTGACTGTAATCTCTTCAAAGCATATTGTGTCAGATCTTATAACTGTTCCAAAACAGTTATTTAGTTCACTTCTTTCAGAATTATTCCATTTACATGGATGTTACATTGTGGTATTTGTTTCTTCTTGGAGACTTAATTTCTGTTTCCTTACAATTTATTTCTAAGCCTAGTTGCTCACTATGTAGGACTACTATATTTACTAAATGTAATCAAATTTGCTTATTTTTTGCAATCAATATTATTTTATATGCATAGTTTATAGTTTGATGTTATACCCTTTGTAGCCTGTTCCAAAGTTTATATATATACCTACATATACATATATACATACACACAGAGAGAGAAATAAAAATATGAAGGGAAATGCTTTTTTGCTAACACAACACTGTATGAAAAATGTTATTACATTAAACATGGTAAAGTGGCAGTTGGATTACACATTTCTGTCCATGCCATGAGGCGTTTGAGTAAGGTCATAGTTTCCATATATTTAGACCAATCAGCACTTGAAGGGCACAGTGGTAAATATCATCCCAGACACCTTTATTTCCTTGAAAATGTCCTGGTACCCATTTTAGGTTTGGTAGGTCTAGGAGACCAGGTCAAGGGGAAACAATCCCATCTCAAACTGCTGACCACCATAGACTACTGTGGCTCCTTTTATACATGTTTAATGTGATATTTAATGTGATAAAAAGAAACAAGATCAAAAGTTGGCTAGTCATAAGATTCAACTTTATGAAACTAAACGTAAATACCTGGTTTTGTATGCTTGTGTATGAAATTTTCATCTGCAAATTTTGCTCCATAGATACTCTTTCCTCCTGTTCCATTGTGATTTGTGAAGTCTCCTCCTTGACACATGAAACCCGGTATTATGCGATGAAAAGTGCTGCCTTTGTAGCCAAACCCCTTTTCCCCTGTACAGAGAGCTCTGAAATTCTCTAAATAAAACAAAAAATCAACTTTGCTGTGATACAAAACAATAACATATTACAAAATTATAATCAATTTCCTTCACAAAATAATGTCCAACCCTTTAATAAACTATTTACAGATAATTTGTATTTTTTAAGAAATCATTATGATTTTTGACTATGTTTATTGGGTGACAACAAATAAAACTCTATACGTAAATGGAAAAATACTGCTTCAAGAGAACAACCCAAAATACCTAGGTGTCTCATTTGATTGCCACCTGACATGGAAGACACAGGTAGAAGCAAGTCGAACAAGAGCAAGGCAAAGAATGGCAATCATGAAAAAACTTGCCGGCACAACATGGGGAGCTGATGAGAAAGGTCTCAAGAAACTATACACTGGACGAGTAAGGCCAGTTCTTGAATATGGTATTGCAGCTTGGGCAAGATCAGGGAAGATTCTGTACTTATCAGTATCCAAACCCATCCACATTAAATATAAGCTCCCTGCTTGGATACAGCAGCATCTGCTTGAACTGATGGAAAATATTCCTGGTATTGAGAAAAAGAACACTCAGAATGAAACAGACAGAAGGAAAATCACATTAAACTACATAGAAGAACATTACCCAAGTAACATTTGGACTCATGCATATACAGACGGATCAGCAAAAAATTCAACAAAAAATGGAGGTTGGGGAATTGTCCTGAATCTAACAAATGGATCAAAGAAAACAGTCGATTGCAGTCGGAAAGTTCTCAAGTAATTTTAGAGCAGAGGCAGAGGCCCTGAGAACTGCAGCAGAAATGCTTCTGTCAGAAAAAAATAAAGAGGAATACATAGCTATCTTCACAGATGCAAAGACAGTTGTCTCAGCACTGAAAAGCGTAAATGATACAGAACTAGCAGACCTTAGAGCTGCACTCCAGAGACTGAGTCAGAAATCAAAAAGGGTCAAAATACAATGGATTCCATCCCATTGCAACATACCGGGAAATGAAGAGGCTGACAGATTGGCAAAGGAAGGTGGAAGACTACCACAGCCTGATATAGACATAACATATGATGAGGCTAAAAGGTTTATAAGAAGTACATATAGTATCAAATGGGATTCTAAACACCCAGGCTACAAGAAGGATGATGCATACAACCAACTTGGCCTAAGAGAACAAGTAGTGATCTTTAGACTCTGCACAGGACATAATAGGCTGAAACACCACTTGTTCAATAAACTAAAGATAGGAGACAATGGTGATTGTAACTGTGGAAAGGGTAAAATGACGGCTAAACACTTGCTGCAAGAGTTTCCAATATATGCAGAACAGAGAAAATTATTCTGGCTAACACCTGCAACTTTTGAGGATAAACTGTGTGGAGATGTCAACAACCTCAAGTTGACTGCTGATTTCTTCAAATATATCCACACTGACATCTGAAGGTATAAGAAGAATAAAACTCCAGGATTCTCTGAGCTGATAGTCCCTAGAGATGCAGAGCTCGTAAACCACACAAAACTATAGTGGATGAGGAAGTCCACTGTAGTAAAAGTCTAACATGCAAAAGCAGCAAAGTACTCATTTTGTGGTGTAGGTAAATTAAATCCTAGGTCTGCAGGCTGCATACTGTTGGCTACAAAAGAGATAGCCCATGATGTATGAGATGTTCAATACATGGAAGTGAGGTTAAACAGTCATGAGCAGGACGTGACAATTCCTTGGGTGAGCCCAGTACCAGAGCACCATGTATTAGCTCTGCATTTGTGGAAGCCCCTTTGGATGGCGGGGAATGCTCATGTTCTGCCCCTGCCTTCTCTTGAGGGCTAATCAGCATTATGTGGCTTCTCTGGACCAGCCTGATTGGGGCACCACTTGTTCTGATTAATAGGCCAACTGATCCACCAACATTCTACTCGAGGTTGTGGCACACCACTACTACCCCAGACCTAGCATTTCACTCTCCAGATCTGGAATGGAACATTAAACGAGTTGTTGGAAATCAACTGGGAGGCAGTGACCATCGACCATTCTTCCTGAATGTAGAAAATGAGAAGGTCACAGAAACTAGTACGCTGCCAAGGTGGAACTACAAGAAGGCTGACTGGACAATGTCCAAACACCGTCCCAGTATACTGCTTGGAAGTCTCAGTGTAGACCAGGATATAAACAAAGTAGTTAAAGAATTTAACAAAAGCGTACTAAAGGCAGCAGGAGAATCAATAGTAAGAGGTGCCCGTAAGCATTATAAGCCATACTGGAGTAATGAGCTAGAAAATATACATAACAAAGTAGAAACATCCAGAAAGACAGCAGAGACTAGGCCAAACCAAGAACATCACAATAACTAACAGCATGCAAAACCAAAATTTGTAAGGACAAAGCTGCAGGTTAGAAGGAAAAGCTGGCAGAAGAAAACAAGGTCGCTGAACTTTGAAAAAGACACGAGAAAGTTATGGAAGCTTGTGAAACAAATTAGATAACGACATTGAAATCAGTTCAGAGAAAAAACACGAAATTCAAGAAAAGACACAATTTATAAGTCAGAAAGAAATAACATCAGAGGCGCTAGAGGTGCTAATTACACTTAATGAACTGGAGTTGGCCATTTCAAAGCTGAAAATGCGGAAGTCACCAGGAGCAGATGGTATATCAAACAAAATGATCAGAAACTTAGGAAAAGTAACCAAAACAAAGCTTTTACAGATATTTAATGCTTGCTGGGCATAAGGGAATGTTCCACGGATCTGGAGAGAGGCAATTATGATATCCCTCATAAAGCCTGGGAAAGACAGTTCTAATGCCTCCAACAACAGACCGATCAGCCTCACAAGCTGTCTCTGTAAAACAATGGAGTGCATCACCAACCTCAGACTACAGTGGTACATTGAAAGTGAAAACATCATTACACCACAGCAGGCGGGCTTTAGAAAGTTCTACTCTACGGAAGACCAGACAACATACCTCTCCCAAGAAATAGAGGATGCTTTTCAAGATAAGAAACTGGTACTCGCGGCATGGATAGATTTAAGGACAGCTTTTGATAAGGTTTGGAAGGAGGAGCTTTTGAAGAAATTGAGAAACTATAAAATATATGGAAAAATGTACAATTGGATTAAAGCATATCTACATAACAGAAGAGCTCGGGTACAGGTAGATGGTTTTAAAAGTAAAAAAGTTCTACTGCGACAAGGCGTCCCTCAAGGTGGTGTCCTGTCGCCCAGACTTTTCCTCTTATTCATCAACGATCTGGTTGCTGAGATACCAAATGGAATCAAAATGGCAATGTATGCCGACGACCTGGTACTGTGGTGCACCAATGAACATGCAACAATAGCCACAAAAACACTACAGAGGGCTACAAATGCACTTGAGGCATGTGCCAATAGATGGTGTGTCAGCATCAACACAGACAAATGTAGCACCACACTCTTCACCCTCTCCCCAAAGCAAAAAGCCAGCACCATCAAAATAAACTGAATACCCTTAAGAGATGATAAAGAGCCCACATACCTAGGAGTCACATTTGATGACAGGTTGACATGGAAAAAACATATTAACAAGGCAGCAACCAAAGCCAGGGGGAAGACAGCAATATTAAGAAAATTAATTAGAACCACATGGGGAGCCGATAGGAAAATACTCAATAAAAGTATACAAGCAGAGCATACTTTCACACTTGGAATATGGGTTAACTGCTTGGTGTTCAGCATCTAGTACCACATTAAAGGAGCTGGACAAAGTGCAAAATCAAGCGCTCAGAGTCATCACAGGAGGGATGAAATCAACCCCCATATTAGAAATGGAGAAAGCTGGGAAAACACAGGCACTGAGAGAACGCAGAGATACAAAGTTGCAAATACAAGCTGAAAAGTTCCTCAGTATGCCAGATCACCCGATGGGAAATAGATTTAAGAACCTAGCCTTGGGATGGTTAAAAAGAAGCAGCTTTATACACCAAGCAAAAAAGAATATGTGGACAAACTCCTGACCTTCCAGAAATTGGTTGCCCACTTAAAAGTATTCCAGAACAAACCCCATGGAGAGAAAAATGCAAACTAACAGTACAAATCCAGACAAATGTGAAAGAGATATTTGACAAGAAAGAGCAAGATAGTGTACAACGCAGAATGGCCACCCTCAGTCATATTGATGAAGAATACCCACAAGAACAATGGGTCAGAGTCTATACAGATAGATCCACAGAAAGTGCAGTTAGAAATGATGGTGCTGGAGTGTACATTGAATTCCCAGATGGTACTAGGGATAAGTCCAGCGTACCAACCGGGAAGTACTGCCATAACTATGAAGCAGAAACTCAAGCTATCAAGATAGCAACAGAGAAACTGCTAAATACCAATCTTGGCTCACAGTATGTGGTAATGCTGACAGATGCAAAATCAGTACTTAAAGCACTCCAGTCTAGGAAACTAACAGAATTGCAAACACTGCTGACACAACTCAGCCTTCAGCAAAGAGTCGTAATGCAGTGGATACCGTCTCATTGTGGAGTGCCTGGAAATAAGAAAACTGATCAACTGGCAGGGGAAAGTGCGACAAAAAAGCAGCCGGATGTACCAGTCACATACCACCAAAATAAAAGAATAATTAAATCGATCAGGAAACCACCACCCCCAGCACAAGACGACTATTTTATTATGGACAGACCAGAACAAGTCATTATCCTCCGCCTCAGAACAGGGCACAACCGATTACGTAACCACATGTACACAGAATTCAAGATAGATGTATCAGCCATGTGCACCTGTGGAAATGTGCCCCAGACAGCAGAGCATGTACTCCAGAACTGCACCGTTTCGACACATTAAGGCAAACCTTTTGGCCAGAAAGAACAACAGTGGAACGTAAACTCTATGGACCACTGAATGAACTAACAACGACAGTAAAATTTATACAAGAGACAAAACTGCTGATATAGACAACTTATTTCAGGTGAACGAAAGAAGAAGAAGCTCCCCATGTTGTGCCAGCAAGTTTTTTTCATGATTGCCATTTTTTGCTTTGCTCTTGTTCGACTTGCTTCTACCTGTGTCTTCCATGTCAGGCGGCAATCAAATGTGACACCTGGGTATTTTGGATTGTTCTCTTGAAGCAGTATTTTTCCATTCACCCCTAGCTTGACTGACTTTTTTTTATTTGAGAGTGAGAACACAGTGCATGTTGTTTTCTCTTCACTGATATTCACCAGCCATGTTTTTGACCATTCCTCTAATACTGACAAAGTTTTCTGCATGCTATTGTTTTCTAAGTCTACCCACTCTACTAGTGTGTGTTTTTTCTCTAGGAAGGCATCCTCTATTCCTGGGCTATATATGCTATTTAGTCTTCAGTGGATCTGTACTTTCTAAATCCTGCCTGTTGTGGAGTTATTCTTTTTGCTTGACAGTGCTTGGAGAACAGACCATGAGTCACTAAGTATAAAAATTGTGTGCCCTCTGTGATATTAAGTGATGATATATTGGACTGCAGAAAGGAGGGCAGTTGCCTCAGCTCTGAAGTTAGTGCAGATGTCACCTGCTGGTAGAGAGAGAGAGAGTTCTGCTCTACTTCTAGGGGGTTCAATGTATATTCCACAGCTCCCCTTTCTGACTGCATCTGTAGCAGAGCCGTCAGTGAAAACCTGAGTCAAGTGGTATTGGGATACTTCTATTCAAGCATAGCAAGAGCCAAGGTTCTCTGTTTGCCTCCGTCCGAGCATCTTTTGAAGTGATCCTTGGTACCTTTAGGGCTACATCTGCCTTCTCAGGTTTGCTTGTCAATGGTGCTGGCCTAAGCTTTTCGCACAGTGCAACATCTCTTTCAAGCAGATTCTGGTGCTGTCTGTACAGGTCTCTAGCAAGGTGGTTGGGGCTCTGATGCTTCAGTCTGTTTTTTGTTCTCTTTTGAAATTTAAAATGCAGTGGGTGACTTTGAAGTCTTTTTAATTTCTTAAACTGTAAAAGAGTTTTGTGTTGTTGTCTGAGTTTGAGTGGTTCAGTATCTGCTATCCTCTTTATCTCTCTGATGGGAGTGGTTTTCATGGCTCCAAGAACAATCCTCAATCCCATATTCTGAACCTTGTCCAGTTTTCCCATTTTTGTCTTGGCTGCTGCAGCCCATGCAGTGAAGGCATAGTCCATGACTGGCCTGACTGCTCTAGTATGTACTTGTTTCAGGATTCTGGAGTTGGCGCCCATGTGGTACCCGCTAATTTTTTCATCACTGCAAGCTTCTTGAATGTTTTCCCCTGTACTGCTTCTACATGTGACTTCCAAGTAAGTCACTTATCAAGCCTAACGCTGAGAAAAGTAGGAGTGTCAGTCTGTTGTATGAGCTTGTTTTTGGTCTAGATTTTGATGTTTTCTTTTTGGGGAGGGAGGGGCAGAGAGAGAGAGAGAGAGAGAGAGAGAGAGAGAGAGAGAGAGAGAGAGAGAGAGAGGGAGGGAGAGAGGGAGGGAGAGAGAGAGAGAGAGAGAGAGAGAGAGAGAGAGAGAGAGAGAGAGAGAGAGAGAGAGAGAGAGAGAGAGAGAGAACTGATGCTGTGCTTTTTAAGTTATTTAGCTTTTGACCCCACTTTTTGGTCCAGGCTTCTAAATTTTCCAGTTTTCTGTAACATACATGAGGCTGTCCAAACTGCAATGTCATCGGCATGTAGGGTATAAGAAACGTGCTGGTGGCAGGTTGCTGTGGTATCATTTATGTAAACCAGGAACAGAGTTGGTGCTATCACACTGCCATGAGGAACTCCTTCTATTAGTTTTACCAGTTTGCCTATGTGTCTATCAATTGTGAATCTGGCACTGCGTTGGAAAAGAAAGTCTTTGAGCCACTTGTACATATTGTGCACAACTCCTGTCTGTAGCAGTTTTAGTTGTAAGCTCAACATAAATGAAAGTAGCTGATCTAACTAATTTTAATGTGCTGAAAATAAAAATGACATTAAAAAATGTTGATTGGCTTTAGTTTTCAAGATATACGCAACTAATTTACTTAATTAGGGCCAAATTATATACATGATGCAAATGTTGTGGCTGGTTGTATTTCTTCTAATGACCAATAAAACTAACCAGATAATGATGATGCAGTCCTATCTATGATTACATCACCTTTGTGTATAAATATCTTATAGATTGTATATCTGTCTCATCCTTCCCCTGAATGTTGAGAATCAGCCAGATCTCCTCGTAACTCCTCGCAGCGCCATTCTCCTTAGACCGTTATGATTTATCTGTATCTCTGCACTGTTTACTCACTCAAACAGGGCCCTCACAATATCTGTGGTGCAGAGCCAGCCAGTCTATTTGCCTGCTCATTTCCCAACACACCGGCATAACCTGGAGAAAATATCCAAAGGATGCCAACTAATCAGGACCACTGAAGTGATGCTTGCCACTATGCATGAAGCATGCTAATTCAAGCAGTACCCTGTAGTTCAAGCAATAGAGCAACCACTTTTAAATCCCCACAAAGTGATTAGTGATGATGATCCTGGTTTATACACTCTCTAAAGCTGCTTAATGTTTTCATAAGTTTCTTTCATGTGAACTGCGTGACCAACTGGAATCCATGAAACTAATAAAGCTCTGTTTTAATCATAGGAACACCTTCTAGTCAAATCAAACTAAAGTTTGGACAAGAACAGACACAGTCAATTTCAACATACCTGTAGTTTTTGGTACATCAGGGTACAGCTTAAAAATCATGGAAGAGAAACAAAACAGTCACATTAAATAAAGCCAAACATAATAGCTCTGTGTGTATGTGTGCATGCATGTATGCAGGCAGATAGAGAAAAATAATGTGTGTGTGTGTGTGAGTATATATTAGGGCTGTACCGAATATTCGCTTTGTATTTGCTCTGGGGCCCAATAGTGGACCTATTGACTATTCGGTATTCGGCTGAATAGTTGCGGTCGGGCTAAATACGAATAGTAGTTACCTTACACCCGCTTTTGCATACACGACCTTAATACTGACAACATGGAACGATTTTGTCTGTTGAAAGCTAATGCAGCTCTCATGCGTTAACTAAGCTGTCAGTGACAATTTCCAAGTTTAGTTACCTTTTATAATACTTAGTATTCTTTCATTCCTAGTTATTAGTTACAACAGCTTGACTGAATGATGCAAAACATAAAATGTTTTTAAATGTTTACTATTCTGTACGAATACTAACTAGACCATGGAAAGAATATAAACTTTGTCCACATCCAAGTTGATAATATGAAAATCAAATGAACGGAAACATATAAGTACTTGGGTGCAAACTTCAACTGCTTTAACATGCTGAAAGAAGAAATACAATCAAGAATACAATCTAGAAATAAAGTATAATATGCCCTTCAACATCTGCTAAAGTCAAAGTTTCTGTCTTGCAACACCAAGATCAAAATATATAAAACGATAAGACCAGTCGTTTTATATGGCTTTGAAACTTGAAGCAGAAATAAAATAGATGAGGCCTTATTACAGGTTTTTGAAACAATCTTACGACAAATCTTTGGACTGATCAAAGATGCTAACAGTGGGGAATGGAGAGTGAGAACAACGTAACACATAATCTATTTAAATCACCAGTGATCACTGGCATCATGAGAGCTAACAGACTAAAATGGTTGGGGCATATTAAAAGAATGTCAGATGACAGAGAAGTAAAACTGCATACGCGAGGGAGATGAATGGGCAAAGACCACGAGGCAGACAAAAAAGAAGTTCAAGAGATAATGTCCAGCCAGACCTGCAAACAACTGGTGTCACAAATTGTAAAGAGAAGGCCAGCCAGAGAGATGAATGGAGATGAGTGATATCTGCAGCAGTAAACCTCAAGGGCTCAGAATGATAAAGAAGAAGATGACTATACTGTGCTACTTTATGTGAAGTAAAAGTTCAGCGTACATTTGACATTACACATTTTTTTTTTAAAGATATATTTTATGCACTATACACTATTTGTATTTGTATTCGGTCAAATAGCTGGTCCCGTTATTCGTATTCAGCCGAATAGTGAAAATCACTATTCGGTACAGCCCTAGTATATACGCACACACAATATATTCACACTTTCACCTTGCACAAAGAACAGGACCAGCAAAGGATGCAGAGGTACTGAACCTGTGATGATGCACCAGGTGAAGAGCAAAAACTGGTCAAGTCCTATGTACATCTCATCATAGTCATCCTAAAAACAGGTTCCAAGCCGACGGTCTCGGCCAACATGGATAGGATCAACATTTCCTTTAAATTCAAAATGCAATCTGCCTGAGAGGCAAGGAATTGATTCAGACTCAAAATAGATAAAAAATAAGGATTTTATTTTATTATTAAGTTTACACGCCATAAAATCTTTTTCTTATTCGTATTCATGCCTGTAATCTCCAGTGAAAAGTTATAGTTGTTCACCCATTTCTGGACTTTGGTCATATTCTAGAACTTTAGTTGTGTGTGCAAATCTGTTTTATAGAAATGGCCTACTTGTATGCACTTTTGGTTTCTCATCTCTCAGGCAGAAGCACTCTGATTCTGAAGGAAAAACCCATAATTAGTCGCCCCCTGCAACATTATTCAATAAACTGAAGATATTATCTGCTGATGAATGTGACTGCAGGACTGGTAAAATGACTGCTAAACAACAGATGCAGAACAGAGAAAACTGTTTTGGCTAAGCTTGCTCCAACATGGCATTGAGAAGGTAATGAAAGGATTTACTGTATTCATGCATGTAAAGGCAATCGTAATCCACTGCTGGCAGCATGGATTTGTATCATGGTACGGGGCGTCGCAGGTCTACCCAGCCCAAAATGGGTACCAGGATGTATGTCCTGGGGAAGTAAAGACGGTCAGCATTATGCTGACCACATTACCCACCTAATGCAGAATGGTCTGTAAAAATATGGGTGCTCTTTCCATATGCCTGATGCACCTAAAGGCGTAAAAAGGGATCTTTACTTACTTACTTATGCATGTATAGGCAACACCCAGTTGCCAAGATGATAACTTGTGGAAAAAACTTTTCTCACAATATGTTAAGAGAGCAAAACCAAAACAGTAATGCCTGTAAGCAATAAAAGATCGACCCCATAAGAGCAAGTTACAGTTGTAAATTTAAGTTGCAAGTAGTGCATTATGTGCAAGAATATGTAAATAGAGCAGCTGGAAGTATGATGTAGATGAGAAAATATGCTCTTGAAAAAAAAAAAATCCCATATTTGACAATATTTTCGTGACAAGAAAGTGAAATACCAGGAAGTAGAAACTAACCATAAAAAAAAAAAAAGCTGACATTACTGAAATTCCTCAGATTGAATTTAAAGCCAGTTAGGGCTGGGCAGGATACTTTATGGCACAAAAGGACCTTGCGATTCAGCTGTGGGCTAAAATGGTGCAGGAACTAACTGCCATCAACCAAGAGAAAATGTTTGCATTTCAAAGACATGTTCTGAAGTTATAGAAGAAACACAGCTAAGCATAGGGGCAACTGGAAATGCTAATGAAACTCGCTTTTTTTTTTATATGCCAGGTGAAACAACAGTGAACAAATCTGGTGAAAAATAGTACATATGCCCACTTCAGGAGAAGAAAAACAGCAGTGCACCGTAAGGCCAGGTATCACTGCTGAAGGACAAAACTCCTACCTTACATCATTTTAATCCATGATTGAGAAGAAGCTACCACCTGGAATATTGGTAAGAGTGCAAGAGAAATGGTGGACGGCTGAAGAATTATACATCAATTGGCTGAAGACAGTGAGGTTTCAGCATCCAGGTGAACTGTTACCTCACAGGTCCATGCTAGTCGTAGACCGTTTATAAAGCCATTTAAAAGAAAAAGTAAAGATGTTGTGGCAAGACAGGTGCAATATGGTTGTGTTACCAGGAGGGATGACTGAGATGTTACAACCCCCCAACATTTCCATTACATGCCTTTTAAGGCTCAATTAATGTTGTACAAGTGATATGTTTTTCACCCCATCTCATCTAGTGCGAGATTTCGCAGTGAATTCTCCAGGACAGTCCTACAGTCTTGGAGGGTTACATTTGGAAATAGTCTTAGTCGCTGTTCATTTAACACTAACACTCCTATATCCTAGGCTTGTGTTGGTTCTTTTCAATGTTGTTATAATTGATTCTCTCATAATCTCCACTATCTGTTACTTTTGTTCGTTTCGCCGCCCTCACTCTGCCCTGTGTGGAATCTCTGTCCTTACTTCATGACATGGTCTTCGTCATGAATTTGCTTGACCTTTCAGTATTCCTGCACGTAACCCTAACCCAGACGCTTGAACAGTCATTCACAGAAAAAGAGACTTGGTCAGTTTTATCTGGGGAAAAAGAAACCTGCACACTTTCATGTGGGAGACAGTGTGTTGACCAGGTCAAAGGAAGCTGAGACAGTAACAATTGTCGGCACTCTGTATATACACAGCCACAACGGTGTGCAACTAGTTGCAGGCGGTCTTGTACATGCCCAACGAAGGCAAGTCATAACACCCCTAGACTGTAGGACCTTTTCTGGGGAATTCCCTATATAATCTTGTGCCAGATAAGTGAAAAACCTGAACAGAACAAAAAATATTTTTTAAAGGATTTTGCAGGGAATGATAATGGGGTTATAACCCCCTTTTTTAACACTTCCAGTCAAAATGGGAACAGCTAGTGCTGATAAATAAGAGGCTAATATACATCGAAAAATGCAGTGAATCAGTCATATGCAAGCCGAGATGATTCCTTAGGGGGCCCAGTAACACAGCGTCATGTATATCGGCTCTGCATTTATATAGATGGTTTTGGGGGAAAGCTCATTTTCAGACTTATGAGGGCTGACAGGCATTACCTGGTTCCTATTATACTGAACAACTGATCAACATATGGCAAACGAGTGGTAACCCATTAGGGCTCCGTTCTTCTTCTAACTCTGAGTCCGAAGAAGCTAAGCACAGTTGCACAGGCTCTGTAACACCTGAAATACTTTGAGTAGATTTTTAACTCCAAATTTTGCCGGGCAGCGCCGTTAGGCTACGCTTTTAAATTTCCAACTGCCAAGGGATTTTTTACCTGCACAACAATGCACACCGGCATGCGATCTCACTATCCAGAGACCAGGGGGAATTACTAGAAGCCCAAGTCCACGTGAAAAAATCCCAACCCTTACCAGGAATTAAACCCAGAACCTCTAGCACTCGAGGCAGACAACATGCCTCGAGACCACGCAGTCCCCTTTGACCCGCATAGTGGGAAAGGGAAGGGTGGGCTAATGAGTATGATACTGTCCAATGTCTCAGAAAACTAATCTGAAGGCTAACAGGGTTACAAATAGTGAAATACCCGAAGCAGACGGCACAACGAGATTACACATTATGTCCTCGTAGACCAGTGATTCTCAACCCTCCTAATGCCACGCCCCTTGGCTATCCTCTGAATACTGACTGACTTACTTAGTCGCTCCTCTTCTACCTTGGGGTGTAGAGGTTTGCCAGAGAGATCGCCAGACGTCTCTATCAGCAGTTTTCTTTCTGGCTTTGTTCCATTCCAGTCCTCTGTCAGTTAGGGACTGTCGGATGTTATCCCCTGAATAACGGTCCTAAATTATCGAGGCCGAAAATGTACCCTAACATGGCCTCAGTCACATGTAAATTGCGGAGGATTGCTTAAGATGCATAAAGGGAGTAATCAGTAAACACAAAAAGAGGGAAGAATTAAAAGGAATAATTGCCCTGTGGTGTAAAGAAATTTGCAATGTGTGACTCAAGCTGTGTCACTGAGGCTAGGAGACATTTATGACATCATTTTTGATTAAAAAGACCATTTGGTATTTCACAAGGAACCCTACCCAATCTGTTATTAATAACTACAGCGTTCACGCATATATAGGCCACATAATTTTAACCAAAAATTGTGCGAAGCAAAATGTAGGGGACTCACGATAGACGATGGCAGTGTTGTCTGAGTCAAAACAGAACTTCCCAAACACAGATCACACCGTTGCTTGGGCCTCAAAGAGTAAAGTCGCAGGAAGTCTGCAATTTAAATGTGACTGAGACCCTGTTAGGGTATATTTTCGGCCCTTGATAATTTGGGACCCTTATTAGGAAGATAGTCCTTTAATAAATATAAATATGTGTTTTCCATTGGTCTTAGGCGACCCCTGTGAAAGACACACAAAAAAGGGTCACGACCCAAAGGTTGAGAACCGCTGGCGCAGACAAATGCAGAAAGGGAGGGAAAATATATATAATCACTGGTAATCTTCTTCCTCGTGTTCACCTGCTGTAAACTCTGGCGGAAAGTTCTGGTTGTTCATCCACTTTCGGACTGCAGTCCTGTTCCAGAACCTGAGTGTTTTACAGATCTGACTCATTTGTATGCAGACTGCTGGTTAGGGCTCCAAATGCTGGGTATTTTCCCAGATCTTGTTTTTTTAGGCTATCCTCCGAATAACGGTCCTAAATTTTCGAGGCGGAAAATATACCCTCACAAAGCCTCAGTCACGTGTTAATTGCCCACTTCCGGGGAGTATAACACCATTGCCGAATTGCGAACCTTCGGCAACCTCCGCCACCGCCGAGAGTGTCCCCCACGCCGCTCACGCGGCATAGACTGGGGCTAAAATAGAAGATGGCTAGGACTCAAGAGCAAATAAAATAAAGGAAGCTGCAGGAGATGCTGTCGCTGCTGCTCGTGAGTCCAAGCCATCTAGTTTAACCCCAATCCACGCTGCATGAGCAGCGTGGGGGACACGGCGGTGGCGGAGGTTGCCAAAAGTTCACAATTCGGCATCGGCGGAAGTCACCTGAAGCTCGCATTTCAAGACGACGGAACTGCGCAATTGATAGGTGACCGAAGCCCTGTTAGGGTATATTTTCTGCCCCGATTAATTTAGGACTGTTATTCGGAGGATAGCCATGTATTGTAATACGATACTGACAATTTTATTTTCTTAACTTAACTATCTCATCATCATTATCAGGTGCCTTGCCGACTGGCGTGGGTGATTATGCCTCTCCATAATCTGCGATCTCCTGCAGCATGTATCAGTTTGTGTGCCGACACACCTCCATGCCATGCAACAAGATTGTCAAGCATCTCTCGTTGTCTTCCTCTATCCCTCCTTCCACAGATCTTTCCAGTGGTCACAACATGTTCTTTTTTCCCTCTTCTCATAACATGGCTGAAAAATGATGACTGTCTCCTTCTGATGTCTGTCATAAGTTGTCTTCGGGCTCCCGCCTCTTTCAAAACCTCTTGGTTGCTCTTTTTGGCTGTCCAAGGTATTCTAAGCATTCTTCTGTAAAACCACATCTCTGAGGCCTCAAGAAATTTTTTGGCCTGCCTACCAATTGTCCAGAATTCACAGCCCTATGTTAAAACTGGATGTATGTAGCAAACAAGAATTCTTTTTCTAACTCTCAATAACAAGGATATATTGCACATTTTTCATTTTATAAAATGCAGTTTTTGCTTGTCCTATTCTGTTTATCTCAGTTATGCATCTTCCATCTGATGTTATCCATGTGCCCAGATACTTAAATTTCTGTATTTGTCCTAAAATAACACCATCGACTTTTATTACACATTTAGGAATAATTCGTTTCTTTGATACCACCATTACTTCTGTCTTCCCATTTTTGAAACTGAGGCCCATTCTTCCACTTTCTAACACCACAATGTCTATCATTTCCTGTAGTTCTTTCTGACTTGTTGCTATCAAGACTGTGTCATCAACATAACGTAAATTGTTTATATTGTGCCCACCAACCACAATTCCGGGCATATCAATTAAAGATCTCATTATATATTCACTGTATATTGAAAACAAATCAGGTGACAGTTCACATCCTTGTCGTACGCCCCTCCTTATGCTTTGAAATGTACCTAAACAGTTGTTAATTCTTGTAACAGTTGTTAATTCTCTGTTTGCTGCCAATACATATTCTTTATTATTCATAGATCTTTCCCATCAATGTTTAATTTTTCTAACAGTTTGATTTCTTCTTCATGCTTTGATTACTTCTTCATGCTTCACACAGTTAAATGCTTTTGTATAGTCTATGAAGCACAAGTACAAATCAGTCTTTACTTCTATAGCTTCTTCTCTTCTTTCGTTCACATGAAATAAATTATCTATATCTGCAAAGCTGTCTCTAGTATTAAATTCATTGTCTTTTGTAATTCACTAAGCGGCCCGTAAAGTTTGACTTCCACAAGTGTCTCTTTTGGCCAAGGGTTTGCCTGAAAGCGTTGAATTTGGGACAGTGTTGAAGGATGTGATCTGTTGTTTCAGGTGCCAGTCCACAAGTACACATGGTTGATTGGCCAATCTTAAATTTGTTGTACATGTGGCAATGAAGTCGATTGTGCCCTGTTCTAAGGCGAAGGATAATGACTTGCTCTGGTCTGTCCATAATATGGTAATCATCTTGTGCCAGTTTCGGTGGCATTCTGATTGATTTGATCATTCTCTTCTTCTGTTGATAAGAGACTGGTATGTCAGGTTGTTCTTCAGTTGCACCTTCCATAGCTAGTTTATCAGCTCTTTCGTTTCCGGGAACTCCACAGTGGGAAGGTATCCACTGCATTACTAAATTACAACAGTTGCCTAGTTCGGATAATAGTGTCCATATGCTTGGTAATTTTCCAGACTGGAGTGACTGAAGCACTGTTTTTGCATCTGTCAGGAATACTACTGGTTGTGAAAAATACCCTGTATTTAGTAGTTTCTCTACCGCTATCTTGATGGCTTGAACTTCTGCATCATAGTTGTGACAGTGCTTTCCTGTTGGTATTTTGGCTGTATACCTGGTATTATCAGGACACTCAATGTACACTCTTGCACCTCCATTTCTGACTGCGCTTTCTGCTGACCCATCTGTGTAAACACGGACCCAAAGGTTCTGCGGGTATTCATCATCAAGTAGACTGAGGGTGGCTGTTTTGCGCTGCACACTGTTTTGTTCTTCCTTGTCAAATACCCCTTTCACTTCAGTCTTGATGTGTATTGGAAATTTATACTCCTCTCTAGGGGATCCGTTCTGGAACAGCATTTAAGGATCTATCAGTTGCAGGTAAATCAGTGGTTTGTCTGCCGAGCCGTTTGGCCTGGTGGATAAAACTACTTCTCTTTAGTCGTCCCAAAGCTAAATTTTGGAATCTTTCATTCATAGGGTGACTGGGCATACTAAGAAACTTTTCTGCTCGTAAAAGCATCTTGGTGTCTCTGCGTTCACTCAGTACTTGGGTCATCCCCATTTTCTCCATCACAACTATAGGTGTTGATTTCATACTGCCTGTGGTAACTCTTGAGTGCTTGATTTTGTACTTTGTCTAATTCTTGCAATGTGGTTTTTGATGCCGAACTCCATGCTGTTGATCCATATTCAAGATGTGGTCGAACACTTTGTTGGTAAACTTTCCTAAGTATTTTTCCGCTAGCAACCCATGTGGTTCCACTTAGTTTTCTCAGAATGGCTACTCTCATTCTGGTTTTGGTTGCTGCCTTGTTGATGTGTTTTCTCCATGTTAACCTATCATCAAACGTTATGCCGATGTATGTGGGCTCCTTATCCTCTCTCAGGGGTACTCCATTTATGTGTATGACGCCTGATTTTTGTTTAGTAGAAAGGGTAAAGAGGGTGGTGCTGCATTTGCCTATGTTGATGCTGACACACCATTTGTCGGCCCAATCAGCCATTGCATCTATGGCTCTTTGTAGCAGTCTGGTGGCCACTGTCGCATTTTTATTTGTACACCAGAGTACCAAGTCATCAGCATACATTGCAGCTTTAATTCCATGGGGTAGTTCAGAAAGCAGGTCGTTGATATAGACTAGGAAGAGTGTGGGAGACAGGACACCTCCTTGTGGGACGCTATGGCGCAGCAAAACTTTCTTACTCTCAAGTCCATCTATCTGTACTCGGGATCTTCTGTTATACAAGTATGCTTTCACCCATTTGTACATACTCCCATTCACCCTGCAGTCTCTCAGTTTCTTCAGTAGACCTTCTTTCCAGACCTTGTCAAAGGCTTTCTTCAGATCTATCCATGCCGTTAACACTAGCTTCTTTTCCTGGAAGGCATCCTCAATTTCTTGTGAAAGGTAAGTTGTCTGGTCTTCTGTGGAGTAGCACTGTCTAAATCCTGCCTGCTGCGGCATGAAAATGTTTTCACTTTCCAAGTACCATTGGAGTCTAAGGTTGACAATACGTTCCATTGTTTTACAGAGGCAGCTGGTAAGACTGATCGGTCTATAGCTGGAGGCATCAGAACTGTCCTTTCCTGGTTTAAGCAGAGGTATTGTAATTGCTTCTCTACATATCTGAGGAACTTTGCCACTGGTCCAACAATGATTAAAGATCTGTAGCAGCTTTATTTTGGCAGTTGTTCCAAGGTTCTTGATCATTTCGTTGGTGATTCCATCAATTCCAGGTGATTTCCCATTCTCAGCTTTGATATTGCTAGCTCTAACTCGCTAGATGTTAATGCTGCCACCAGTGCCTCAGGAATTATATCATTTTGTCTTGAATGCTGTTTGTTCTCTTTAACCTCTCGCTGTTTCTCTGGGCTGACATTAACCCTTTCGCTGCTGCGCCCTCCGCCAGCCAATGTAACCACTGTGCTAAGCCTGGCGAGAGCTAATCTTTTCCCCTGTGCTGAATACCGTTTTTTCCTTCAAAAGCAGAAGACGCGCTTGCGGCACGGGGTAAAAATTGTACACCTAAAATAAAAAATCGTTGAAGGCGTGTGGTTGAACTTTGCGCTGACAAGTCAGACGCGCTATTACTACGCCGTGAAAACTCATTAACAAAAAGAAAACACTACAAACTTACAAAGCAAACACAAAACACTTTAGTAAGCAAATACATGGTTTTTATTATTATTAATAATATCTTTGTGTGTGAAATATTTCAAAACAAGGTGCGACACACAATGCCAAATCACATTCCCTGCACATGTATCTGGTTTTCCGTCGTTTTTTGCTTTTTGCGCATACCACACACTTTCTTGTTGGGAATTTTTTTCTGCGATGTTACGGACTCTATTATTGAAGGGAAATGCCTTTGTACTAAACGAAGTGGCAGATCTTCACTTTTTTGTCCTCCTACACTTTTTCTCTTTTCCTTGCAATATTTATGTAGAATTTCTCTTACTAACTTTAAGTGAAATTCGGCAACAGGTGTGTTTTTCACCACAACAACTTTATATAATGAATGTGCACAGTACACAAACCACGCTTCACATAACGTGTAAAGCATCTAAATCCACCTGAACGCACGTGACAGGGTGTTTAATTAATTATTACTTTGGTTATCTGTTGCCGAAAATGCTAACAGCTTAAATTTAAAATTTGCATTTAAAATAATTAATTTTAAAAAAAAACGGCACGTAGGGGTTGAACGCTGGACCTTTCGATTGCAAGGCAGACGTGATACCAACTACACTAGAAATTCACATGAAACTATGAACTGAAAAAAAGACCAGTATTGTACACTTTAATAGACAAACACATTTATGTCAGTTGTATAGTATATAATTAACATTAATATTAATCATCACGTCAGTACGTGACCATATTTTTTTTTTTTTTTGATTATTTTGGATCCGTTTCAAATCCAGTCGATGAAGATAGCTAGGTCATATAGTTTGTTCACAGCCAGAAGTACACGTGTCCGCCGGCGTGCCGCGAAGATAACGCAGCTCATATAACTCACACGTTTCAAAGTGATCCTTACTACTACTCCTTGAAAGAAACTCAATTAATTTTTCTTTATTTAAACAAATGTTCTTGACTAACGCAAAACCAGAAATATATTTCAGGGCAAAAAAATTACCGATCACCGACAATGCTTCTATGGTAACAAAGAAACAGGATAACGTGAAATGCATCTAAATACGCCTAAACTCACTTGATAAGGGTTTTAATTGTATGTAAACGGGTCAGTTTGATCAGATTAAGTAAATGTGTATTGCTATTTCACCCCTAAGAATTACTGTCCTTAGCAATCTGTAAAAAAATGTCCAGAACGAGATATCTCGTCCTTAGCAGTGAGGGCACAGAAAATTGCAGCCGAGTTATCTCGTCTTTAGCAGTCTGCCGGGCAGACGAGTTATCTCGTCCATAGCAGCGAAAGGGTTAATGTTGCTGTCTTCTGCAAAGGAATCTGCAAAGTGGTCAGCTGCCTGTTTTCTTATTAGGATGGCTCCCTCTTTGCATAGTGCAATATTACCATTTCTTCCTGTATTCTCATCATTAATTTGTTTAATTAACCTCCACAACTTCCTTGTGTCTCTTTCAAAGTTTAGAGACTTTGTCTTTTCCTGCCAGCTTGTCCGTCTAGCCTGCAGTTTGGTTCTTTGAAATTTGGCCTTTAAATGTTGGTAGTTGTTGAACTGCTCTTGACAAGGTCTGGTCTCAGCTAGTTTTCTTTCTGTTTCCATATTGTTGTGCAGTTGCTCCAGATCGCAATTCCAGTAAGGTTTATATTGTTTACGCGCACCTCTTGGAACTGCTTCTAGAGCTGCCTGCAGCATGCGTTTGCTCAACTCTTGGACTACTTTTTCTACGTCATTATCTGTGTTCAGATTTTCCAGCAGAACATTTGTGCGAAGCTGATACAACTTCTAGTCTGCCTTCTTAAAATTCCACCTTGGCAGTGTGCTGCTCTCTCTTACAGACTGGCTTTCTATAGTTAGACTGGCCGGTGGTCACTGCCTCCTAGTTGCTTCCCAACAGTTCTGGTAACATTCAGTTCCATGTCTGCTGAGTGAAAGGCTAGGTCTGGTGTTGAGGTGGCATGCCATGCTCTTGAGTAGAAGGTTGGTGTTTCGGTTGGCTTTTCAACGAGGATGAACCTATTCTCATCCTGCCAGTCCTCTAGTTTCTCTCCTCTCTGATCCATGTGATCGTAGCACCAACTTTGGGAGTGGCTATTAAAATCACTTCTATAGCTATTTCTGACAATGTCCTTAGGATGTATATGGCATTGTTTGTACCCTTTCCTTCTACAAATCCACATTGTTCATTGCTGATTTCTGGTTTAATTTTGTTTCTTTTTTTTCTCATAATTATTCTCAGTAAAGTCTTAGTCATGTGACTCATAAGACTTATTGTGCGATGGTCTTCACATTTTAAAGTGCCTGGTTTCTTTGGCAGAGCTATAAATATGAATTTTAAAAGGTCATTTGGAATATACCCACTATTATAAATATCATTTAAAAGTTTAGTGATTATTTTAATTCCAAAATCTTCCAGTGCTTCGATTTCTTCCAAGTGAGATGTTGTCTGGCCCGGGTGCTTTTCCTTTCTTCACATAATGTATTGCATCCTCAACTTCTGCAGTCATTATTGGTGGACCATCATTGTTGGTCTGCAGTGCTACATTTGGTCTATTATCATCATACAATTCCCCTATATACTCTGTCCATCTGCTAATTATATTACTATGTCCCATTAAAAGTCACCATCTTTTGATTTCAAATATCCAGTGCTGTTATGTGTCATCTTTTCTGTTAACATATTTATCTGTTGGTACTTGGAAGGTGAGTCTTTCCTGTGATTTTCCCCAATCTCTGTACACATTTGATTCAGCCAGGCTTCTTTAGCCACTTTGCATTTGTTCACTATTTCTTTTTGTATTCTAGAGTATTCTTCTTTATCATTCTTTTTCTTCCTAGTTTCATCCATCAACTGCAGAATTTCGGTTGACATCAATTTCTTTTTTGCTATTCTATGGGTTGGTGGGATTGTCTCTTTTGATGTCTGATGAACAAACTCACGCAACATATCCCACTGTTCATCAATAGTCTGTTTAATTTCCATTGCGTTATACCGGTTTTGTAAAGTGACACTGTACTGTTCCCTTATTTCTTTATCCGTTCTAAGAATTCCTAAATTCAACTTGATGTTCTGTGGTGTTTTTCTAATGTTCTTTAGTTTTATTCTAATTTTTTCTACAACTGGAACATGGTCACTAAAGCAGTCTGCTCCTGTCAACTATCTAAACTATCAGCTCTCCTCTGAACTTTTACCCCCGTATTATGGCGGCCTGAAATATCCTTACGGGGCTCAGTCATATGTAAAATGCAGACTTTCTGCCACGGAACAAATCGCAGCAAAACTAGGATTACTTGACAATTTCAAGAGACGCAACATTGCAGACGATAGTAGCAGACGATAGTAGCAGACAATAAAAGTGATCGTTTACAATTTCCAGCGTTTCTGCAGACGATACTAGCAGACAATAATAGCGACCATTGACATTTTCGAGACATTACAGACGATGAAAACGATATAGCGGGTAGACCACGTGCTCCCACGAAGATTAGCAATACTGTTTAGCGGCGGTAGATGTGAGACTTTTCAGAATGCGCAAAACGCGATTAAACTCACCGCCAAGCGTATCCGCCGCGCCGCGGATGGGGAGCTAAACTAGGTGCCTGGGACTCCCGAGCAACTTAATTGGAGAAAGTTGCAGGAGATGCGGTAGCTGCAGCTCGTGTGTCCCAGCCATCTAGTTTAGCCCCTATCCGCGCCGCGGGATACGGTCGTCGGTGAGGCAGTCACAGAAACAGGTCCGCAAGAAACATATCGCTGAGACCCTGTGAGAGCATTTGTTTCGTTATACGGAGCCGGCATATTTTAAATAGAACTGAGCCCCGCCGTAAGGAAGGATATTTTATGGCCGCCATAATGCCGTGGTAGTAAAAGTTCGGAGGAGAGCCAAACTATCTTATTTCTTTCTTCGACCAATGTAAATTATGTTAGTCGTATTAAGTTAATTACTCGTGTGATTCTACTTACCTTCATAACAATACGCCCAAGAGGTTTGTCATCTTTGGTGATATCAAAAAACACACGGACGTTGGCCATTTTTTTTTTTTTACGAGTATCGTCCTGTTGTGTTTGATCTTTTATTTAATCTTTCAGTTCAGTAAGTTTTTTTAATCTGCGCATGCCTAGAAAGTTGCAGTGTTGCCACTTTTCTTTGACAAAAAATATCCAAAACGGTGTCGAAAAATATCTAAAAAGATCTAAATTTGGATGTAAAAGATCTAGAATAAACATCCAAATTGAAAAAAAAAAAATTACAAAGCTTTTGTTATGACTTATCCTATAGAATCATGTCCTCACCTTCACTGATGTCTGCCTCACAAGATCCACAGGATAAACTTAGCTTGGATAATGAAGTTGAAGCTTCAGATCCAAAATGACCCTGGTATGCTTTAGCTGTTCAAAGTTCTTTATAAGTGGAACAGTAGGCTTATTTCTCTAGTCTCATCAGGCCGAATTTTAATGGCACGATAGCATTTCTTCTTTTCTTTTGTCAAAATCTGCTTGTGCCGCTAGGCGTCGCAGTCTATCAGATGATCGGCAACCGAGCCAGGGCGCGCTCAGTCGCTTCATATGACGTGATGTTATGAAGTCTCAAGTTGTCCGTGACTCCTTCAGTCCGTTTTCTTCTTGGTCTTTCCCTGCCTCTTGGTGTTTCGATTTTCATGTTGTATGCTCTTGATGCTGGCATCGTTGGTTCCATTCTCATTAGGTGACCAAACCATTTCATTCTTTGCTTCTCAATAAATTTAACGATGGGTATTGTTCCAATAGTTCTTGTAATCACATCGTTTCTCACTCGATCTCTTCTGGTTTTATTCGCAGCCATTCTCAAACATCTCATTTCACAGGTGGTTAGTCTTCTCTCGTGTTCTTTTGTTAATGTCCAAGTCTGACATTGATTACCTTATGTAGGTAAAAAGATTGTATTTATAATTTGTCTTTTTATCTCAGCTGGGACAGCAGGGTGTTTTAAAATTGGGGCAAGCTGGTATGCGACATTGTTGGCTTGTTGGATTCTTGCTTCGATCTCTCTGTCCATTTTACCATTGAATGTAAAGATACTTCCCAAGTATTTAAATTCTCGCACTTGTTTTAGGCTGTGATCTAGAATCTTTATGTCGATGGTCTGTTGCTCTCTACTTATGCTCATGTCTTCTGTCTTTTCAGTATTGATCTTCATATGATGCTTGAGGCAACTGTCGTGTAGTAGGTTTATGTGGTCTTGCAGCTGTTTACTATCACTGTGAAAGATGCATTTAAGAGGTACAATTTCATCCTATTTTTTAGGTTAGATTTGAGATAATTCCTAGCACTGAAAACTCTTTCTACGTTAGCATTTGAGTGGGGTAGTATCATGGCAGACAAGGCACTTTAAAGAACTTACAGAATGGACTGTTTGATGAGGCATCTTTAAATTGTCTCACTTCCCTCCAAAACGCTTTAATTTCTGTTTTGTTTGTCAGTTCAGCTAACTTTATTTTGGTTAACTGATATTCTGCTTCCGCGACACTATTATCAGTAGCCCCAAAAAATCTCATAACTTTACAATATTTAGGTATGTCCTTTATTGGCTGAAGTATGTTGCTCACAGAAAAAAATGAAATATTTTTCAAAACATCTAGATTTTCAGGAAGTCTCTGCTTCAATTGCTTCAATAATGAGATAAGGAAATCTTGACAGCGTTTTCTTAAGTTGTTTTCTTCATTCTCTGTTAACAGTCCTTTTGTTTTTAAATCATCAATTTTTGATTCGATTTAATATCCAAGGTGTGGCTTAGGGGCCAAATAGCTCTCTATAGTGCAAGTGAGCAAATCAGCTTTAGAAGTTGGCAACGCCAGTCTTTTACCGAGTGAAATAGCAAGGTGAGATCATCAAGTAATTTAACTTTATCAACAAGTTTAGATTCGAACAGTTTATTAACTTTTTGCACTTCCATTAGAATAGGTTATAAAAAGAGAATTAATGACAAATTTTTTTCATCACTGTACATTCCATATAGTATTTCAGCTGTGTAGCACTTTTCACTTTGCCTTGTTATTTCAAAGTGTGTCTTCAACTTCAGCCATTGCTTCATAATTCTTTCAACGGCTGGTTAAATTGATAACCATCTAGTTTTGCAATCTGACAGAATTTTCGGTGGTGTGGAACCATCATTCAAGGCTGTATATAATGTATTGTATTGCTGTTGTCTGACAAATGATTTGGAAAACCAGTAAAGTGTTTCAGCAATAAGGTATTCCAAATTCCTTGGTAAATATTTAGATAAAGCATGTGATAATGCTAGCTGCAATGAATGACGCATACATTTTATAAGTATTAACAATGGGTTAGCTTCCTTCAACTTGGCATAAACGCCATTGTTTATACCAACCATCACTGAGGCATTATCAGTACCAATTACAGCCGAATTCTTCAAGCCTAACTGTTTGCTGATTAAAAGGTCCTTCAGTTCCTAAACTGTACTTTCTACATCACACTTTCAAATTGAACTAGTCCAAGATTTTTTACAAATCGATCAAATGGTCACAGTTTGAAATTGCGCAGTGACAAATTAAAAACATTGCGACTGATACTTCAACTTTTGATGATTCATTTATCAGTGTAGTTCTGAAAACAGATGTCAGCGGTGTAATATCTTTAAATGAAACTGCAGTTTTATGCTTTTTTAGTCTCTTCATGACTCTTTGAGTTTTGTATTTTCGCTTTATTTCACACTTGCAGTACTTACAACAAGCTTTGGTCACATCCCCAGTTTTTAATGTTGTCATCATGCAACCACTCTTTCCAAATTTTTTGTTCATACTTTACTTTTGGCATATTAAAAGGTTTTTTCAAAGTGAAAGCCACATAAAAAGGTGAGCAATTATTTTTTTTTAATCACATGAAAAAGAAACGTAAAGTCAGCACAGTGAGATACGGTTAAAACAAAGTTAGTATGATTTACGCGCGTTTTTATTAATCAGTACCGGGGCTGCCAGATATTTGTGCGTTGACCCCAGTGAGAGTTCAAAGTTTAAGTAATGGCAGTTGTCACAATGTACGTGCCAGACAAAAACAAAAATATTGTGGTAAATATTTTACACAGTAATTATTAAATTGACAATGAAAGAAAAAAATCTATAAAATATCTAACTCCATATGAAAATATCTACAAAGATATTTACGATCTAAACGTCAAAAACAGTATCTAAATACAATGAAAAAGATCTAAATTTGGATATAAAAGATCCAAAGTGGCAACACTGGAAAGTTGTCTCTTCTTGGCAGGGCTGCCAGTTTAAAAAAAACTTAATTTTATGCCAAACTATTACCCAAAATATGCCAGAAAATGCCAAATAAAATGTAATACAGATCAAAAAGCTCTAGATTGAATTCTTCACTGTCATCCTCACTGGAACCAGTGGAAGATATAGCGTAAACCTTTTCGGATGTAAAATCTTTAAGCATTTTATTAGATGGGATGAAGTCTTTGCAACTCATCGATAATGATGGCATATTTCTTGTTCCGAAAATCATCAATAAGGTCATCCTTAAGTGCAGGCGATTTAATATTTATTATTAGGCATGAACATTAAGTTCTATATATTATCAATGCCCTCAGAGAAATGGGAAGGATAGAGGACTTTGGTGGCAGTGAATCCACATCACTCGCCAGAATGGCAGACTTGGGAATTAAGATCGGCACAGCAAAAAACGAGACGCACACCAGCTACGCCAGAAGACTTGTTAATCAACATAGAACTGGTACTATTAGCCATCGGAGGTTGGGGTTAATACTGAGGGGAGGATCTGAGCACCTATGGACATGTCCGGAGTGCAATGAGGATAACCCAGCTAACTAACTAACTAATTAAGTTCTATGCAACTGTATGTGCCCCAGTGTACTCCCTGACCATGCTCTTTTATGATTTCACTTAGATGATCAGTAGTGCATATTGTACAATGGCAGGTCATGCCAACTCTGCTGCCTTTAGTTTTATCATGACTTTGCCGAGGAGTCATTGTTGTAATACGGTGTGACTGGCTTTTAGGCGTCGTTTTCATCTTGCGTTTTTCGGATTTGCCATGTTTTGATATGCTACTAATTCTCGGTGCAACATTGCACTGACACGTTTGCAATATGCAGCCGCTGATCCGTTTTCTTCTAGTTACTATTATACTTGCGATGTCATACGTTGCTTTTTTTTTGGGGGGGGGGGGGGGGGGAAGACGTGGCCATTGGTAAAAGTAATAAATCTATCAAAGATAGAACAAGGTCTATATCCTCTCTATTTTCTGTCTTCAAGTAGTTTCTGAACAGTCTGAATCACGTTGTATCAGTTGTGGGTTTTGGTTTTATATCCCGCATTCATTCTAGTAGATTAACATACATTACAGAGGGCCTTAGTTTACCGAGGTCACGATCCTTTTAGGAAGACGGAAGACAACAAATACAATAAGAAATGGCGCGAATCTCCGTTAGTCCGTACCAAGACATCACAACAAAGTCAAACTGAAAAAAAAAAGATGTTAATTGTAGGTCTGCATGGCTTTTAGTAAATCTGCGTGTTTCTAACTGAGGAACCATACAGAAAATGTGAGCGAATCTTGATTTTAAAAAAAGGGCCAGGGAAAACCCAAATATGCTAACATATGCCAGTTTATTGTATTATCTTCTTTTCTTATTCTTCTTCTTCACTTCCTCTTTTACCACTGTGGGTGTCGAGGGAGGTATAAGGTTCTGTTTCTAGCTCTTCTGGCCGCCTCGACCATAGGCACATCGTGCTGTTGTAGAGTTTCTCTGATGATATCCTTCTATCTTGTTCTTGGTCTACCTCGTGCTCTACATCCTTCTTCTCTTTCCATGTATGCTTTGTATGGTATGGAGTCACAAGGCATTCTCTCTAAGTGGGCAAACCATTTCACTTGCTGTCTTCGTATGTAATTTAGAATTGGTTCTGTGCCGACTTTTTCTCTTATGATCTCACTTCTGATCTTATATCTTATGGTCACTCCTACAGCCCTTCTCAGACATCTCATTTCCATGGTTTCTAATTTTCTTTTATGGTTTGTTGTGAGTGACCATGTCTGGCACTGGTAGCACAGAGTTTGAATAAATATGCTTTGAATAAGATGTCTCTTTGTGCTGATTGGGATTGTCTTATGCTGTAAGAAGAGGGGGGGGGGGGGGCTAGCTGTCCCAATACTTGGTTTGCTTTACTACATCTAATGTTAATTTCTTTATCCAATTTCCCATCTTCGGTAAATGTAGTTTCCAGATATTTAAACTCAGATGCCTGTTTAATGCCTTTGCACTCTATTGCTATGTTTAGATCTGTCTTCTTTTTTCCTGTTGACATTACTTCTGTCTTTTCAGTGTTGATTCTCATATTATTTGTTTTACATTCTTCATTCATGGATGTTAGATGTTGTTGCAATTTCATGGCTGTATCTGCTATCAAGGCCTGATCATCTGCAAAGAATAATTCGTTGATCCTACTAACATTTTCATTCATGGGCTTGGCATTCTTGCATATACTGTCGATGTAGGTGGCACGAAGCCACACCATACTTCGCCCACGCCTAGCAATCCCCTACTTTGTTCTGTTACCACCTCTCACTACGAGGACATGGGGTTGGACTTTGAGAGACTTTTGAATTGTATTATGCTAGTTCAATTTCAAATATGCCAAATTTAAGGAATCTGGCATAAAAAATGCCAATATGGCAACCATGCTTACTAGGCGAGTTATAACCTTGCCCTTGTCAATGTACGGTCCCACCATCCCCTCTACCTCTCCACCTCCGCCAAGGTCATAGGAATTTTCCTCTGCGTGGGTATAACCTCGTTTTTAATTTGAGGCGCTGTAAGAGTTTGTTATTATTATATATATATATATATATATATATATATATATATATATATATATATATATATATATATATATATATATATATATATATATACAATAAATATAATAAATAATAACCCAAACCACAAACAATTTATAGTATCTGCCTGTTAAAAAAAATTACATTTTGTGTGTACCCTTTAGAGAGCCCTTTAATTTAGAAAATAAAAATGTGACTATTTCTTTTACGTTCACGGTATTCATTTTAATTATTTGTTTTATTTCTTGCGCAAAAAAAAGGTTTTTATTGAAGAAAACATAGCAATATAAATAACACTAAATGTATTATTTTCCTGGTCACTTTGTAACATTTAACAGCCAAAAGCAATCATCTACTGATTTGTTAATGTTTTGTACTAGTAATCAGTCAAATCCACGTTAAATGGTGGAACTGATTAAAGTGATGATTAAACTAAATCATTCATAATTATAGCCAACATAGGGCGTTTTGCTAGATAGAGTACATGTTCACATCTCTCATTAGATCTCGGTGCTTAGTGTTGTTAAGAACATTTGAACAGGTAGATAACATCTTAGTCGCGTTCACCCGCTGTAAATTTCGGAGGAAAGTTCTGGTTGTTTGTCCACCTCTGGACATTTGTCTTGCTCAGGAACCTCAATCTCGCGTGTACATACGTTTTACAGATCTGATTTACTTGTATGCAGATTGCTGGTTCCTTGCCTCTCCGGCAGATGCACTCCGTCTTCGAAGGAAGCACCCACTTAGTCGACTCTTACAACATGCGTGTTGTGGAGGCAGTGGCTGTATTCTTGCCCCCCCCCCCCCCCCCCCACACACACAATGAGGTTCCGGAACCTTTGCTTTCAACAAATCCCCACTGCTCTTCTCCAGTTTCTGGTTTAATTTTACACTTTATTCTTCTCATGATAATTATCATTAATATTTTGTTAACATAACTCATTAAACTAATTGTTCGATGTTCTCCACATTTCACTGCCCCAGATATTTTTGGCAAAGATATGAAAACAGATTCCGAAAGGTCAACAGGTGCGTGTCCACTGTTACAAAAATCCGTTACAATTTTGTCAAAACTAAACCGAGTTCACCAGCAGATTTTAATTCTTCAATCATGAAGTCTTCTTCTTCCTCTTCGTGTTCACCAGCTGTAAGCTCTGGCGGAAAGTTCTGGTTGTTTATTCAATGTCAGACTGCTGTCCTGTCCCAGAACCCGAGTGTTGCGAATCGTGATGTTATCTGGCCCTGGAGATTAAAATCTCTTCATAATTGTAGTTTATAGCATCTTCTACTTCTGCTTTCAGTATTGTCGTCCTTCCCAGTACTCCTGACTCTCTATGTCTGGTCAGGACATCACACAAGCGATAAACACCCGATGACACAATGTGCCACCATGTGGATGAGCATCACCATGGAGAGGTCCCAGAAACCGCGTTCAGTCATTAGGCCATATTTATGGCCTAGCTATATTGTGGCCCCTGGCAAGAGCCAGGATGGAGCTTCAAATAAAGAAAAAATTTCACCCTAAAAGGACGGCATGTATATTAAAAACTCTGCTGTTATCATCGTATAGTATATTAATAACTCTGCTGTTATCATCGTATAGCTCTTTTATATACTCTGCATCTTTCAGTTACCTTCTCTTTGTCCCTTAAGATTTCACCCTCTTTTTTTTTCAAGCAACTACTTGTATAGTTTTGAAAAAATTATAATTCTTGTATTCTTTTATACATGTCTTGTGTGTTCTCTCTTTGTTCCTCAATTTCTTTGCACTTTTTATTTAGCCACACTTTTTTCACTGCATTACATTTGCGTACAATCTCTATGTATTCTTTTATAGTAATCTTGGTTGTGTGTTTTTTTTTATTCCAATTTCCATCAGATGTAAAATTTCCTCTGTCATCCATTTTGTTCTCTTTGCTGTCTTTAGATTTCTGGTAATATTTCTACTGATGTCTGTTGAAATTACCCTTTTAGCATTTTGCCATTATTCATATATACTGCTTATCTTTTTAATAGCGTTGTAACTATTTTGATCATTAATGGCGTATCTCTTACTCATTTCTTGATTTGATTCAAGCATCGCCAAATCTAGCTTGGTATTTCTTGGAGCTCTTTTTAGTTTCTTAAGCTTTATCCTTAGTTTTCCATGACTGGCACATGGTCTTGTTTTTATTGACAGCAAACTGTTTCTGATTCGACTGTTTATAAGTTTGAATCAGTCTGGTTCCGAAAATTATTTCCATGGTTTTTCCTAGTCCACTTATCATTTTATGCGTCCTAGCTTTTCTCCTCTCTCATATCCCCCTGCCCCTTACACCTGTTAGGTCTTCATCCTTTTCTTGTCCAACCTTTGCACTAAAGTCCTAGCACTATATTTGTTTCCCTGGTTTTACACTGTGCAAAGACTATGTTTAGTTGTTTATAAAAGTCATTGCTTTCTTCCTCCGAAGTGTCTGCCGTTGGTGCACAGACCTGTATAATATTCTTATCTACTACTTTACCACTTAATCTGACCAAAAGACCCCATTCTGATAAAGTCATGTATCCTTTTCACTGTTTGTGCTTTTTCTTTGTCCAAAATAATACTGACACCCCTTTTGTATTTTTGTCAACCTGAGTAAATTATTCGATAGTCATTTGAATACATTGCCCCTTCTAATGTCTTGTTTCACACAATACCAGGATGTTTACGTTCATTCTTCTAATTTTACTCTCGATGTTTTCCAGCTTGCATAAGTGTTCTCACATTTCATGTTCCAGTGATTACTGTCTCATTCTTTGGTTTGCTTACAGTAGCCAGATGACGGTTTGGCTGCAAATGTAGCACACGCAGGTCTCTACCGGACGAGGCAGTTCTTAAACTTCCCTTACCGTCTTTTACGTTTATCGATTGTCGTAGAGACATGACTTTTCTTATCTAAATACTCACATAAGGTTGGAATTTCTTTCTACAGTGCCCATACTGGGAGGGTTGTCCTAGCCATTATGCCTAAACAGGCATCCTCTGCCTAGCACAAGTAAAGTGTTGACAAGTACTGAAAACGTCTCAGCTGTTCACCACGTTTTTCCATCACCTGCCTGTCATAACCTCACGTAACTATGGTCAGAAGGCTAAGCGGTACTCTGCCCCTACCCATGAGGTATCCATGAGGCTAGAGGAGGGAAGGAGGCGCCTTACATCACCTGTTGGTTGGCTTTACTATATCCCGCTACCATGCGTTTTTCATTTTAGCAATTATATTTCTACGAAATCCAATGTGGCACATTGCAACAGAACAGGAAGTCAGCAGTCGAAACCGACCAGTGCAGTTATGTTCAGCCCCAGAGCCTCAGACACTTTGCTGCGCACCTTGCGTTGGTCCACTGCCGTGTATTGTCGCTCTGCTGCTTCTTCTAGCCAAACCATCAAGATGACTCAAGTCTTTTTCGACATAGCAATTGGTGGCTCTCCAGCTGGTAGAATTGTTTTTAAGGTTAGTGCTTGTTTGTTAGCAGCTTTCTTAATGCAAGTAAACTTCCATCAAGAAATGTACCAAACTATATAATTATTATATATAAATTATATAACAACTTGTCTGCAGTTATTCATCTAGCTACTTCAGTCAAATTTTTAAAATGCCCTCTACACCAATAAAACCAACACAGTTAGATAGCTGTAAACAATCTCTTTCCAATGGTACCTCATTTAGGCTTGTATGTCATTTCTGACCTGAGATATGTAGGTTTTTGTGGAGATGAGATGTAAGAAACAGCCGCTAAAACTTGTGACCCAGAAACAAGAAGTTTTTTACTGCGCAACCTACTGCGCAGTTCTGTATCGGCTTTGTTGACATTGGACTGTCATTGGACAAGATGGCAGGCAGTGAGACTCAGCTCACTCAGCCGCATGCGATTGCCTAAAAAATGTCACTGTAAATCTAAACAGCCAGAGTCGGGAAAAAAAATTTAATATGCAAATGTAAAATTGGACGGAGAATTCAATTGTAACTAGCATTACCACAACTGGTAATGTTTAAGCCTAAAGCCAACCTCGAATTTACCGCTATTTTCAATCAAACTGATAGACTAACAGAAAAACAAAGAATGTCCGGCTGTCGTAGACATGCGCTGTTAATCGGGTTCCTTCCCGCCGTTTTCAGCTATTTAGAGTGGGTGAAAATCACACCAATGGCAAAATTTCATGAGATTAGGACCCATCCCGAAACCCCAGCCGACATTTCCGAAACAAGTTTTAAACGGTTTCTATGGTAACGGAAATTGTCGAAAAGATAGCAAATTTCCGGATCTGTGGTCCCTAATTCATCGTCATGGCGCCATTCTTTTTTCCCCTAAACTCTTACTTTCTACCCATCAACTAATTACTTCCGTGTCTGATCTTTTTAGGGACGTTTCCATAATCAGAGACGTCATTTATAGTATATAAGCACGATATAGAAAATTTTTGCCTCAGAAATGTCGGTGGTGGGTCACTGGCGGTGCGGACCACGTGGGCTAAGATTCAGTCAGAATCTGTCCATTGTTTGTTTTGTTCCGATTTTTACAGGTTCCAGGTTATGTACTTGCTTAGCAAAGCAAAGTAAATATTACCACCAAATCCTAGCAGTAGCAGTGTCACAAAATCAAAACTCAATGCTGTGTTAGACAACAGGACTATCCTCCGAATAACGTAGATACTTCAAATTTTTAAAATGCCCTCTACACAAATAAAATCAGCACAGTTAGATAGCTGTAAACAATCTCTTTCCAACGGTACATCATTTAAGCTTGCATGTCCTTTCTGAGCTGAGATATGTAGGTTTGTTGTGGAGATATGAACAAAACGGCTGCTAAAACTTGCGTCTGAGAAACAAAAGTTTTCTCTGCGCAACTTTCGTTTTGGCTTTGTTTTCATTGGACAAGATGGCAGACAATTTTTCTCAGACACAGCCACATAATAGGGATTGCCTGAAAAAATGTCACTGTAAATCTAAAAGACAAGAAAGAAATTTTATACACAAATGTAAAATTGGACGGAGAATTTAATTATAACTAGCATTGCCATGTCTGGTAACAGTTAAAGCCTAAAGCCAACTCGCTATTTTCAATCAAACTGATGCAACAGAAAAACAGGACGTCCGGCTGTCGTAGACATGCGCTGTTAATCGGGTTCGTTCCCGCGGTTTTCAGCTGTTTATAGCTGGTGAAAATCACACCAATCGCAAAATTTCATGAGAGATTAGGACCCATCCCGAAACCCCAGCCGACATTTCCGAAACAAAGTTTCAAACGGTTTCCATGGTATTAAAATTGCCAAAAAGATCACAAATTTCCGAAACTGTAGTCGCTAAATTGAGGTCGAAAATATACCCTAACAGGGCATCAGTCACATGTTAATTGCGGACCTCTTTTTTCTGGCAAATATACCGCCACCGCCGAGAAAAATAGAAGGCTTGAAATAAAGCATACAGTAGCCATCCGAAGTGCTAACACAAACAATCCAACATTAGAAATGCAGTTACATTATCGGTGGTAGCAGAAGTCACCATTAGATCAGCATTTGAACATGTGATCAATTTTAATCATATAATGACACCACCATTATTGCGACAACAGGCATCGCACCATTTTCTGAATATACAGTTCACACCACAATGTTAGTCACAGTCGAGAAACATTCCAAATAAAATTTGCAGCTCACTGTGTTGTGCCATGCACTTAACTCAGAAACTGGGCAACGAAACTATATCTTTTGTCTACAAATGAAGCAAAAATGCAGCTACGGTTCAAAACAGTGACAGTGCCTGTGTCCATTTTGACTGGAAACGGAGCGCTGATAAGGGGTAAGAGTTTATGCAGGCATGTGCCCTTTTTATGGACCGGCTCTTTCAAAAGAGACGCTACCAAGCAAATTTTGGCACTCCCTGAAAAGTGGCGCCCAGAGTATCTGCCATCCCTAGTTATAATACCACTGGCTTTGGTCTCACTGAGAGTAACTTTAGGTTGCAGCCATATAAATAGTATAATGAGCATGTTTCATTTTAATGTATAGTTATGCAAGTAAATTCTCTGTGCTGTTACTTTAGTAATATTGGTAGGGTGTAACATTCATTATTTAGTGCATTACATATAAGTTTGCAGGGATCTGCAAACTTATTTTGCAACTAATCCTTTCTTGCCCTGGTTTTGCGCTCTGTATCTGACATCTGTTCTGCCTGAATAGTAAGATAATGGATATTGCAGCCTAAAAATTACCATGACCAAAAAATGGATACAGTGAGACTGCTGTATGTCATCTTTTATCTGATTGCTCATCATTATTTAAATACTTTTTATTCTTCAGAATCTCTCTTGCGTGGCATAAGTGTTATTTGTATATCTCAATTTAACTACTTGCTTGTACATTGTCCATGTTGCACCAAATTATAGCGTTGAGAAATATTTTATATTTATATATTTTTTTTTGGTTCTTAAAGGTAGATATATCTTATTGACTCACCACTGGCTATTTTCTTCTCTACAGCTCTTTGACAACGAAGTTCCCAAAACAGCAGGTAAGCTTAATATATATTTTAATATCTCCTGTATTGTCCCATAAATGTCAAGCTCATTATTATATGGAACATTTGTGGTGTGATGATTCTTTCAGAAAAAGTTACGGCCATTATGGCTCTGCTTGTTTATGAGATCCTCCTGCCTGAGCTACTAAGTTTAGTGCTTGGTTGCAGCCCCGTAAGCTGTGTTTTTCTTATGACATGCCTTTCATTCGTGCACATGTGTTGTTTTGTTTAGTATGGCCAGTTTATGTGTGAGCTGGTGAAATACCTTATGTGAAATAATTTTACATGTAAATGTATAGTAACCAACTTATGCCCGACTACTTCAACGACGAACTGATTTCTGGTGGCGATTGTTGGTTTTGCCATCATGAGTAACTGAGATACACATTTACTGTGTTTCCCCCGTGTGGGTTCCAGGGCCCCATTGTGGGGGGAAACAAGAATAGACCCACTGCCTCCCCAGAAGCATGTTGTAAGAGTCGACTAATTGGGGAGCTTCCTTTGAAGTCTGAGTGCATCTGCCGGAGAGGCAAGGAACCAACAGTCTGTATTTAAGAGAATGAAATCTGTAAAACTGATGCACACGCAACACTCAGTTCTGAAGCAGGACTGCAGTTCAGTAGGAGACGAGCAACCAGAACCTTACGCCAGAGTTCACAGCTGGTGAACGCGAAGAAGAAGAAGATTTACTGTGTGCACATATTTCTAGATAGTTTCAAACTAGTTTATTCACTAGTTTTTCATGTGCAACAGTAAGGGTTATTCATTTGATTCGCACAGGAACGGAGCAAGTAGGGGGAAACCTGATTGCAGTGATGTTGAAACCTCGACTAACCACACTGTTACATGTCCTCACCATGTGCTACTGTATTGGCCTAAAACTAGCTGGCAGTGGATCTCAGTTGGTGGCCTGCAGGGGTTCAGTGCTTGCCCAGATATCATCTGGCACTCCTCAGTCAGCAACTTAGTGAAGTCAGCCAGATAAGTAGCAAACTAAATGACAGGTCCAGGTGTTGTTCCTTGCTCAAAGATCCTACTGTGTGGAGAGTAATGAACATGCCCGGTATGGCTATAAATAGTCTTGTCTGTATTAACAGAAAAATTAACATGCTGAGAAATTGAGATGTCTTTTTTGTGCATGTCGACAGGCTGCTTCCTGAGATCCATTAGGACACACCGGGGTAATGGAGGCACTGCTTCTGCCTTCTTTTTATTTTTTTTAAAAATATTTTAAATATCCAGAAACCATGAGTTATTAATAACCCTTTGGCTCTGTACTATGGGCATCGGAACTCTCAGACTTTGATCCATGATAAATACCGTAAATCTGGGAGAAATGTGGCTTTTCTTCCTATCCACGGGCGTTGAACCCGGCGCACAAGAAGTTTGTCACCCAGTTGCGGAAGTCGGGTTTAGCCAACTACGCTAGTGAGCCGGGCACCTTCTGCATGCTGCTGGGGACAACATCCTATGTAGTAGGGATGATTCAAGTTTCTCTTTTGCAGTTTGACTGTAGCCTACATGTGTTCACTTAAGCCCTAGAAATATTGATTGCAAAAATAGCCTGTAGGTCTATCGTTTGATAATTCTATTGTGAATGACTTTGTCTTGTTTTTTTGTGTGGACATTTCTTATAAAGCATGGACTGTGTTCAACAGAAGCATCATTTTTTTTCTTTAGCCAATTTTAAAGCACTTTGCACTGGTGAAAAAGGCTTTGGATTCAAAAATTCAAGTTTCCATAGGATCATCCCAGGATTTATGTGCCAGGGTGGAGACTTTACAAATGGAAATGGTACAGGCGGAAAGAGTATCTATGGCAGCAAATTTGAAGATGAAAATTTTATCAGGAAACACACCAAACCAGGTAAATATATTATCCTGTATATATACAATTACCATTTATTATTGTCTTGGTGCTTTTACACGAAAAAAGCAAGTTATTCTCGCTTATTTAAATGATTTCCTAAATCCTTAAGCTAGCTGAATGATTTTGACATGATTGATTTGTCATATATTTGTTTTGAGGTGCTTGTGTCTTTAGTTATCTAGCCTTGTACAAAACAGCATTCAGCCAGTTTTTTTTAGGCTGACAAGACCAATGTATATTTATCTACAAGAGAATAGGGATTTTAAAAAAATATCACAATATGGGGGTCATACATCATTTTCGTTTCAGTTGACAAAAATATTGCTAATTTTTAAAAAAGTATAATAATCATAGAATTGATTACACACCTATTTTAAATATATATACAATTTAACATAAAAAATTTGTAATAAAGATCCCACTCTATTTGTATGTGTAAGATAAATTTAAACGACATTCATAATGGGAGACAGTAATACACTAGATTGCTTGTCAGCCAAGGGAAGAAGATTTTAGGTAATGCATTTAAAAAATATTTTATCAGACCCTTTTTGAATAAAATTTTGATTGCATTATGAACATTTAGTGTCCTTTTTAAAAAAAATATTCCTAAATTCCGTCCACTAGGTTTTGCCAACCTTTTCTTAACGTATGGAGCTTGCTAGTCACAATCACCATTGCTAAGGACATATTGCAGTTCCTCAAAGATGGAAAAGTACTAATGATAATTAGGCATACACTATAGAACTAGACCTACACTCTTTATCCACATTTTACTATGTATCCTTATGTTTACAACCTTTGCAACCCACTTTTAGATTGCCACGTTATATTTGTGACATAATGAAGATTGTTTCCCCACTCCTAGGTCTTCTGTCCATGGCAAATGCTGGACCAAACACCAACGGATCACAGTTTTTTATCACAACAGCTATCACTTCATGGTTGGTATATGTTATGTTGTCTGTAATATTTAAATTACAAATAATTTGCTTCATCTGACTGACCACTGTATGCCAGTAGCCGGTACCACGCTTTTTGTTAATGCGAATGGTGGGCGGCGTATACTAAACCTAACATTAAATTACACTTCACAGTTGGTATATGTTATGTTGTCTGTAATATTTAAATTACAAATAATTTACTTCATATGACTGACCTACTATATACCAGTAGGCGGTACCACACTTTTTGTTGTTAATGCGAATGGTTGGCGGCGTATACCAAACCTGACATCCCATATAGTACCAAATGCTTTGTGTGAAGGAGTGCATTGGGGAGGATACTAGCCTTATCCTAGGAAGCTGACAGCTGGTCTAAGTGGGAAGCTCGACATTAAAACAGATAGAGCAATGCTTTTCTGGTTCTGCAGTCTTCTTTGTTCCATATGTACTGGTGTTACTGTTCCTTTGTAAAGCATAAACTAGGTGCCACAGATTGCCTCCTGACAGTCGAAGACATTTTCAAATGTCACTGATTACCGTCTGCCTCAAGTCAATGAGATGGTAATCCACTACAGCCTGTATGCTTCAGTGGGTGCTTGGAGCTGAGACAAATCCTGAATGGCAGGCTGTAAAAACTAATTAACCAGGCAATAAAAAGACTTGCCTGTTAGAACATCAGACCACATGTCTTTGGTTTTCCGCTAACATGAAAACATTTTTTTTATTTATCAAGCCTATACAATGCTCGTTGGATAAATGCTAAGGCCAGGATGGGAAAGGTAAGGTCTCATGGGAGCAGGGTATCATGTTGGAAGGGGATCTGAGGGAAAGCAGGATAGACACTGATGTGGGGAATCCTATGTTGTAGTTGCAGAGGATTTGGCGGGGATGGGTGGTTCTTGCTGGTTGTGGTCACTGGTACCATGCCTTCTCAAATCACTCGTCCGGAAAGATGGAAAGGTGCCAATCAGTCAGGTTAATTAGGGGTTATAATTTTTTTGTAAAGCATTAAACAGTTGCACATAGTTATGGCAAGTGCAACTATATAAAAAAAAACGAGACGCCTGACACATGAGAGGGCTTGTTAATCAACAAAGAGCTGGTACTGGACGCTGGGATTCATGGGGAAATCTTAAGCCCTTATGGACATGTCTGTATTACAGTGATAACTGAACTAAGTGCTTGTATCATCACACCATGTATACACACTGACATCGGTCTAAAATGATATTGTAGATTCATTTGCAGTTACATGAGGATTTGGCGTGCGTGTGTGAAATTTTGTAGAATTGCTCGTGCAAATACTTGTACTGCTGCAGTTGCCTTATAAATTTCGGTCCCTACTTTACAGAGTCACCTTATGATTTTAGGTATTTTTGTAACGATATTTTGAATACATTTTTTAAAATGTTTTTTTTCACAAATTTTTATTTTTTTTTTAGATGGTAATCATTTATGTTTGGAAGAATTTCAGCGGGTTACAACTGTGGTATATCTCATACGCATGGAGCTGTGGACGATCCTGAGCACACATGTCTGTATTACAGTGATAACTGAACTAAGTGCTTGTATCATCACACATGTATCACACCACATCCTCTAAAATATTTGTAGATTCATTTTGCAAATACATGTACATAGGCTGCAGTGAATTTTGTAGATTGATCTTGCAAATACTTGTACATAGACTGCAGTGAATTGTTTCCCCTACATTTACCATGAAGTCACCTTGATGTTATATATGTATATGTTAAAGATATTTGAATCAATTTTAATGTTTTCTTTCACAAAATTTGCCTTTTCAGGTTAGATGGTAAACATGTTGTGTTTGGAGAAGTTGTCAGCGGGTACAATGTGGTTGAGACGATGGAGGGTGTGGGATCCCAGAGTGGGAAACCATCCAAGCCTGTGTCTATTACCAACTGTGGTGTACTGTAAGATGGTCTGCCAAGTGCATTGAGCTGCCAACCATTGATTTTTTTTTAGTAGTTAGCACAGTAGAGTGCAGATTACTCAACTTGATTCTGTGAATTTGTAATCGTTGATTGTCACTATCGTTATCATTTTTCACACACTTTACACATTTGTGGTGTTTATCTTTTTTTTTTAAATTTTGACCTGTACCTTTTTTTTTTCCAGAAATTAAAATTACTAATTAGATCATGTACCAATAGTGTTTTGTTTTGTATATTTACTTAATAATAGTCCAATTCATTTGGTTAAATCACCATGAAGTATAGATAATATACTTAAGTGACATGACGGCTGAACACATCATTGTGTCCAAAATAAAACAGGAAATTATTCTGGCTAACACCCACCAGTTTAAGGACAAACTCTGGAGATAACCTTAAACTGGATGCTGATTTCTTCTATATTCACAATGATGTTTACAGATTTTAAAAGAAGAAAACTCAGGGATTCCCCAAAGCTGCAGCTCATAACCCATGACATGGGAAGCAAATAAAACACCCATCTGTCCGTGTATTGCAACACTGAATGCCCTAGGCGCCTGTAGGGAAAGTCAAATCAGGGTTCATAGCCGACCTTGAAAAGATCGGTAACTGCAAAATCCCTCTCTGGGCCTTGCAAAAATTCGGGATTTGAATGAAAATTCTTGAACTGACCCACCAAACCTTGAATTTTTACACACTGTAACCAGGGCATAGAAAAAAAATTGCGTGCGATCTGACTTGCCTTTTTGCAGTTATGTAGTTTAAATTGATCGTTAGTAAACTGCGCGGGCAAGAATGTTGGGCTTCTGTCGTTTTAAAGGTGTGCCGGCAATCTGAGCGGGAAAGCGACAGTTCACGGTCTCATTCTTTGCTGAGTAGGATCGCCTTTCTTTTCTCTCGACCCTTTCCCCTTCTCACTCCCTTCATTTGGCATAGCAGGGCAGCTGATACTCGGTGCAGAAAAGACCCCAGTCCAATGCATAATTTACCAATAAACAGCCAAAAGATATGGACGTGGCTCTGGTATCTGCTGAACTGATATGTTTACATGACTGACAAGTCACTAGACTAGCCACTTGACCAGGTGACTCTGACAGTGTGATTGCTTGGCTCTAGTGTCGCCCACCATCGCCCCTGTTTGTAGATAGTGTACTGGGGTACTTGACAGCGACCACCTGCCCTGTTTTCTTAGTTGAGATGATTGAAAAAACCAGCCACATTAGCAGAATAAATTCTTTCCAGAATGATAACGCAGGACAGGAACCATCGGCAAAATTCGACGTGCAAAGTAAATAATCATCAGTAGAAGTGACAAGACTTTCTTTTCCACTAGAACCTGGACCAGCTCACCTAGGCCCGTCCCCCACGACGTTCCGTTGTGTCCAGAGCCAGCTCGAGACCCTCTCTGGAGGCCCAGTTGTTTTAATGTTCTTTTGCGCTTGTTTCCTCGCAAACCAAGTTTTTTAAATTTTAAACGAGACCTCTTTTCACGAACTACAGGATCAAGATCTGGAGGTTAAGCGGCGTGGGGATGAATAATTTGCGATCCAGTGCCTTTGTGTTTTGTCAACATTATTATCTACTTCTGCCATTGAGCGGCGTGGGAAGGAATAATTTGCGATCCAGTGCGTTTATGTTTTGTCATCATCATCTCCTTCTGCCGTTAAGTGGCATGGGGAGGAATATTTTGCGATCCAGTGCATTTGTGCTTTATCATCATCATTTTCATCAACTTTTACCGTAAAGCGGCGTGGGGAGGAATAATTTCAGATCCAGTGCGTTTGTGTTTTGTCATCATCATCATCTTCTGCCGTTGAGTGGCATGGAGAGTAATATTTTGCGATCCGGTGCATTCGTGTTTTATCATCATCAGCATTATCATCAACTACTTCTGCCGTTAAGCGACGTGGGGAGGAATAATTTGCCATCCAGTGCATTTGTGCTTTGTCATCATCATCATTATCATCAACTACTTCTGCCGTTGAGCGGCGTGGGAATGAATAAATTGCGATATAGTGCATTTGTGTTTTGTCATCATCATCATCCACTCCTGCTGTTCAGCGGCATGGGGAGGAATAATTTGCGATCCAGTGCATTTGTGTTTTGTCATCATCTACTTCTGCCGTTGAGCGGCGTGAGGAGGAATAATTTGCAATCCAGTGCATTTGTGTTTTGTCATCATCTACTTCTGCTGTTGAGCGGCGTGGGGAAGAATAATTTGCGATCCAGTGCATTTGTGCTTTATCATCATCATCATCAACCACTTCTGCTGTTATGCGCCGTGAGGAGGAAATTTGCGATCCAGTGCATTTGTGTTTTGTAATCATCATTATCAACCACTTCTACCGATAAGCGGCGTGGGGCGGAATAGTTTGCGATCCAGTTCACGCTAGGTTGTTTTGTGATTTGTGTGTTAAAAGAAATTGAAACAGCTGAAACATACCAGTCATTTTGGAACTGAAGCTTCAACTTCATCATCAAAGCTAAGTTTTTCCTGTGGATTTTGTGAAACAGACATCAGTGAAGATGAGGCGTTGATTCTATAAAGTCATATCAATAGCTGTTTAATTTGTGACTGTTTCCATTTGAATGTTTATTCTAGATCTTTTCCGTGCAAATCTTAATATTTCTATATATTTTTGACCAATTTCTAAATGTTTTCTTTCAAAGAAAAGAGTTTTCAGAGGTAGGAAATTATAGGGAACAGAAACGGGGGTGGGGGTAAGAAAGAACAAAAAGTATTTGTTAGTTTTACAAAATCGATCACAATAAACAAACAAAGGACGTTGCGGCGATTAGTCTTCATCGGCACATAAAGAACAACACAGGACACATACATAAATATGCTTTAAAATAAATGATACTCATCTGTGTCCCTGGCGATAAACTTCGTTCAAGAGGATGAATAGGACAGGTACTAGACTATATATCGTCAACGCGATGAGAGGAAAATGGGTTTGGTATACCTGGGAAATGGGAGGAGTTTACGCCAACAGAGACAACAGCGTGCACTGAGTGTCTTAAGGGGGAGAGAGGGGTTGGCAAATAGCGTAACCAGGGTTGGGTTGTGAGGATGACACTAGTACATCCCCATGGAATAAAAGTGGTGCCTTTGCTAGCAAACAAATACAATCAGACGGACAGACAGGCCTGCTGACAAACAGACAGACAGGCAGGTTGGCAGTCAGACAGATGGATAGATAGATAGATAGACGAATGACATTCGGCCCTTCTAAGCACTCATTTTTCGGAGTACCAATGCCTGTTATCTAAAATGCTTGTTATGGATATAATTTAAAAAATATACAATATAGAATAATGCATACACACATCATGTGTACACAATCTTACACATACGCACACACACACACACACACATATATATATATATATATATATATATATATATATATATATATATATATATATATATATATATATATATATATATATATATATATATATATATATATATATATATATATATATATATACACAGATACAAAAATACCTAATACATACATATATACACAAACAGAAAAGACACACACATACATATATGCACACACACATTCCATACATACACACCTACACATGCAAGCATGCATACAAACACATACAATCACATGTACAGACACCCACAACCACACATTTACACTCACATGTAAACATACATACATACATACATACATACATACATACATACATACATTCATACATACACACACACCCATACAGATACTCACATACATACATACACTCATACATACATAATGCTTGCCTACATTATGTACACACATACCCACAATCACACATACACTCATATACAGTCACACATACTTAAAACATATATTCATAAATACACACACATACAAACTTAAATATACATTCATATATCCAAATGCATGCATACACACACACACCCACAATCACACATACACCCAGATAATACATACATATATACACACATATAGATACTTTTATACATACATACCCACATACATTCATAAATACACACATCCACATACCTACACAGCTACATATACCGACAAACATCCACATACATACATGAATACACATACACCCATATACTTACACAGCTGTATTTACATAGTTACATTCTCATACATATACAGACATACATAATACATGCACCTACATATATGGACGCATACATACATCCACATGTATACATACATACATGGACTACATCTACATGCATACACACATTCATACATACATTCACATACTTACACACATACATGCTTTCATACATACACACATCCATACATACACTCACATACTTAGATAGATAGATAGATAGATTGATTGATTGATTGATTAATTCATTGATTGATTAATTCATTGATTGACTGATTGATTGATAGGCAAGCAGACAGACAGATAGACAAACAGACAGACGGACGGACAGACAGATACACAGATAGAGAGAGAGAGAGAGAGAGAGAGACAGACAGAAAGACAGACAGTGTGCCAATAAATGAAATCAGGTAAAAACAAGGGTCTCATAACACGATGCTTCTCTGTTACTGTCAGCTGTTACTATCAGTCGAACCGAGCACAGAAGTGGTAAAAACCAGAATTAAGGAAGTGATGGAAAAATAGCATGGGTGGATGGTGAGGCGAGTGGGTGGTGAGATAAATGGGTGGGTAGATGAATGGATGGGATAAAAGTTGGCTCTCTTAGTTGAAGAATGGAATTGTAGATAGATGGATGGATCTATGTGTAACTAAAGTAAAGTAAGTAAAGATCCCTGTACACGCCCTTAGGCGCATCAGGCATATGGGAAGAGCACCCATATTTTTACAGACCAATCGGCACTCGGTGGGTAATGTGGTCAGCATTACGCCTGCCGTCTTTACTTTCCCAGGACAGCCCATCCTGGTACCCATTTGAGGCTGGGTGGACCAGCGACGTCCCATACCACGATAAAAATCCACGCAGTGGGTTTCGATCGCGCACGTTGGATTACGAGTCAGACTCGCAACGCCTTAGCCACGGACGTCGCGGATCTATGTGTGCTAATATATAAAATCTGGTAAAAACAAGGCTCTCGTGAAAATATGCTTCTCTCTTATTGTTAGCTATCAAATAGATACAGTAAGGATGCTTGTTATACAAATTAATCAGTCCAGCCCACGCGTAAAAATGGTAAAAGCCAGAATGTAAAGGAGCGATGGAAGTATAGATGGGAAAAGATGTTGATGATGATGATGATAACAAAGCACAAATGCACTTGTTCGCAAATTATTCTTCCCCACGCCACTTCACGTCAGAAGTGGTTGATGATAATGATGATTACAAAACACAAATGCCCTGGATGGCAAATTATTCCTCCCCAGGCCACTTCACGGCAGAAGTAGTTGATAATATTGATGATGACAAAACACAAATGCACTGGATCGCAAATTATTCCTCCCCACGCCACTTCATGACAGAAGTGGTTGATGATGATGGTTACAAAACACAAATGCATTGCATCGCAAATTATTCCTTTCCACGCAGCTTCACTTCAGACGTAGTTGATGATAATGATGATTACAAAACACAAATGCACTGGATCGCAAATTATTAATTTCCATGCCGCTTTACGGCAGAAGTAGTTGATGATATTGATGATGACAAAACACAAATGCACTGGATTAAGAATTATTCCCCGCCCACGTCGCTCAACGGCAGAAGTAGATGATGATGATGACAAAACACAAATGCACTGGATCGCAAAATATTCCTCCCCACGGCGCTTTACGGTAAAAGTTGATGATAATGATGATGATGATAAAGCACAAATGCACTGGATCGCAAAATATTTGTCCCCATGCCACTCAACGGCAGAAGGAGAGGACGATAATGATGACGATGACAAAACATAAACGCACTGGATCGCAAATTATTCCTTCCCCGGCCGCTTCACGGCAGAAGTAGTTGATGATATTGATGATGACAAAACACAAATTTACTGGATCGCAAATTATTCCTCCCCACGCCGCTTAACGGCAGGAGTAGATGATGATGATGACAAAACACAAAGGCACTGGATCGCAAATTATTCATCCCCACGCCGCTCAACGGCAGAAGTAGTTGATGATGATGATTACAAAACACAGATGCATTGGATCGCAAATTATTCCTTCCCATGCCGCTTCACTGCAGAAGTAGTTGATGATATTGATGACGACAAAACACAAATGCACTGGATAGAGAATTATTCCTTGCACTGGAACGCAAATTATTCCTCCCCACGCCCCTTCACGCCAAGCCACTTCACGACAGAAGTGGTTGATGATGATGATTACAAAACACAAATGCACTGAAACGCAACTTAACGGCAGAAGTGGTTCAGGATAATGATGATGACACAAAACAATTCCTTTTGCGGGAATCTCCCATACAAATTAACACACTGCGCCACGTAATGTACCGGAAATTCCCCATCTTATCCTATCACTACCTAAAATATTAGACAGTTCTGTTGAGGGGGAAATAACATACAAGAACCCTCGATAATTCGGGACCGTTATTCGGAGGAGTGTTTCATGCGGTATAATCGCTGGAAAGAAGTCCGCAATTTACATATGATTGCGGCCCTGTTAGGGTATTTTTATGGCCTCGATAATTTGGGACCGTGATTCGGAGGATAGCCGCCGCTATGGTCAGGTCTTGGTCACATATGACTTAGCTACCGTTTAACAGTGGCCGGTACCAGCTGTCTTATGTTATGCCGAACGTAGGGCGGCGTATTTCAAACCTAACATCTCATATTGTGTCAACGGCTTCGGGCGGAGGAGCGCATTGGGAAGGATACTAGCCTTATCCTAGGAAGAGGAAATGCAACCTGAAAACTTTGTTATGGCAGGGCAGTTCTCTCCCTTCGCCTTGGCAGCTAGGAGGGAAGCTTTAAAATGCGGACAGATAGAGCTTCTGCAGTACAATTGTTACTCCTTACGTCCTTCTTAGGACGTAATTTTTTGTTATTTGAAGCCCCACTCTGGCTTTTGCCAGGGGCCGCAATATAGGCATGTCATCATTATGGCCAAATGTCTGAACGCGGTTTCTGGGACCTCTCCACGGTGATCCTCATCTGCATGGTGGCACTTTGTGTCATCGGGTGTTTATCACTTGTGTGATGTCCTGGTGGGGTAGAAATTCAGTCAGTCAGTCAGCTTCTGCAGTCTGCTTTGTTCCATCCGTCCTCTCTTCCTTTCCTTACTTTGTTCTCTCTTGCTCTCCCCCTGTTTCTTTATTCTTTCTGTCCCCTCTCCATTCTCCCTTTTTTTTAACTTTAATTTCTTTACGCTATTCACCCCCGGGCCGCTCTCCTCTTGTTTACTATATTTGCCATAGCTGTCTTTTCGTAGTGGTTGTGTCCAGAACATATGGAATTGTGTTATATTTTGGGTAAAGGGTTGGGTATTAGCACGAGGCTAGTGTTTTTTCTTTTGATGTATTGTTAAATTTGTTAGTAAATTCTGACATATTTCTACGCTGTGTTCTGTCCCCCTACCTGCCCCCTCTCTCTCTTTATCTCTGTCATTGCCTTCCTCCCCATCACTCTCACTGTCACTCTGACTTTATGTCTTTTTGTCTCTCTCTATCACTTCCTTTTTGTATACCTCCCTCCCTTATCTTGCTCTGAATTTTCCCTCTCTCTTTGGTTCTCTCCCTCTGTATATTTGCCTCTCTATACTCTCTCTCTGTTTCTTCCTCCTCTCTGTCTACATCTCTCTGCTTGCATCTCCCTCTCTCCCTGTCCAATCTCTCTCCATCCCTTAAACTCTCTTTGTCTGTCCTATTTTTCCTTCTTCCATATCTCGGTTTCTTTCCCTTCTTCTTCCTCTGTCCATCTCTTTTTCTGCATGTCCCTCTTTCTATATTTGTCTCCCTCTCTTCTTTCGCTCTCACTCTCCCTCATCAAGTCTCGATCCCTCCCTCTGTGTCATCTTTTTTCTTTCTTCCCTCTGTCTCTCTTTTTCTTCTTCCCTTCTCTTCATGTGTCCTTCTCTACCTGCATGTCCCTCTTTACCCACGCTGTCTCCTCTGTCTTTCACACTCCCCCCCCCCAAACCACTCTACCTCACATTTGTCTTCCTCCCTCTCTGTATGACTCTCTCTCTCTCTCTCTCTCTCTCTCTCTCTCTCTCTCTCTCTCTCTTTCTCTGTCCTTCAGGTACCAGGTCTAGAACAGATAGGACTTTCGTTAAGCTCCTCTGCCACCAAGTCTTTAAAAAAAAGTAAAAATACTATATCTGTGCTGGTATACCCACATGTGTGCGCACGAGTGAAGTACCTTGTGTGCTTGGTACACCCTTGAACAAGGCAAAAATACAGTGTTTCAGTATCACTACGAGACAACCTTGAAAAAAAAAAAAAAAAACTAAGGATACCTTGAAAAGCCTTGAAATTGATTGGTAAATTTGGCAATGAACCCTGTCATATAGAACTATAGTCTGCGCGGGAGTCCGCTGCAGTAAAAGTCTAACATACAAAAGAAGCAAAGTACTCATTTTGTGTAGGTAATGAGGTCTATTGTTTAACTTCAAATAACAGCCCACGATAAATGAACGTTGAATCGACATCATGGCACTCGGTGCGCTTTGTCTCCATCTTCAGCAGTAAGCAGTTCCAATTCAGATGGTACTAGTAGCGGTCTGGTTGTATATCCGTCTCGCCTCTCACTTGAGTTTTGAGCGTCGCCTAGGTGCCCGGCAACTCCTCGCAATGCTATTCTGCTCAGACCACGATGATCAATTTGCGCTTCCGCACTGTTTTACTCGCTCAGACCGTAATGATAGCTTATATTTATCAATCAATTCACCATCAAGTGGTGCAGAACTTGCAAGTTTATTTCACAACAGGCCACAATGACCTGGAGAAAACATATAAAGGATGTTGTATTAACGACCTCAAAAGTAATGCTAGCTATTCATCACGGAGCATACCGGTCTTCGCTTTTCTCAACATACTAAGTGAGACAGTGTGCACAGCTGATTTTCAAGCCAGCAGAAGTGACTGCCTCCACCTCCACCCTCAAACAAGATTAGGTTAGTTGCGTATCCTTTACAGGACGTTGCAGAATCAGCCCCAACAGTCCCTGGCTACTGTGTGTGGTTTTTCTAGGCAAATTTACGTCCAGTAGTTTTGTCATTTCTGATACCACTGTCGAAACCCACGCAAGGCGCATGGCCCGCAGCTGGGATAGAACCCGGCATTACGAAGCGTTCGCATCGATTTAGCCACAGGGCCGACCCTCAATCAAGACTTTTGATATTATATGCCAGGTTGTGCTGCACCAAGCGACGTAAATTGGCTTTTGCCATGAGCCCCGTGTACTTCGTTCGCCCCTCAGCACAGAGCCATCTGTATAGAATTCTTCTTCTTCTTCTGCCTTTATTTCCCCCAATGGAGCATAGGCGCTCAACCAACTCACGCCAAGTCGTTCTATCCTTCGCCATTGCATGGAGCTCTCCCCATCGTTCTAACCTCATTCCCAGCTCTCTTCTCCATGTGAATTTTTGCCTTCCTTTATTCATATGCCCCTGTGGGTTCCAATGCAAAGACATTCTAGTTATGCTGTTCTCCTGTTTTCTCAGTGTGTGTCATATCTAACGCCAGCGTTTTTTCCTCATCTCTTGGTCTACTGGAGCTTGTTTAGTTCTCTCCCAAAGTTCTACATTAGTTATTCTATCATACCATTTTATTCCCTCTATTCTGCGCAGGCACCAGGTAATGAATGTCTGTAATTTATTAGTAATTGCCTTGGTTTGTCTCCATGTTTTCACCCCATACAATAGTACTGATTTGACATTAGAATTAAGAATTTTTAGTTAAGTATTTCTTTTAATTTCTTTTGACCTCCGCAAATTCCCTAGTGCTATGAAAGCCCCTCTTGCCTTTTGTATTCCTATTTTAATATCTCTATCAGTTCCTCCCTCTTTATCTACATTACTGCCTAAACAGGTGTACGACTCAACGTCTTGGAGTGGGGTGCCATTAAGAGAAACCACACTACTATTTTCCTGATTTATTCTCATTATCTTTGTCTTTCCTTTATGGATTTTCAGACCAAGCTGCTGTGATCTCGCATCAAGTATATTTAATTTATATTGCATCTGATTCCGTGAATGGGACAGAAGAGCAATATCGTCAGCGAAGTCCAGATCATCAAGCTGTTTTGTAGGGGTCCACTGAATTCCATTCTTGGTGTTAGCAGTTACTGTTTTCATATTCCAGTCTATAGACATTAAAAATAAGAGAGGCGACAAAAGACATCCCTGTCGCACACCTGTTTTTATTCCAAATGCATCTGTTAGCTTTCCCTCATAAAGAACTCGACATTTCATGTCTTCATATGTTGCCTTTACTAAGTTAATGATTTTCTGTGGGATTCCATAGTGCCCCATCAATTTCCAGAGATATTCCCTATCAATGCTGTCAAATGCTTTCTCATAGTCTATAAATCCAATGTAAAGTGGTGAGTTCAGTTCAATGCTTTGCTCTATTATAATACGTAATGTGGCTATCTGTCAGTACAGGATCTGTTTGACCGAAAACCTGCCTGCTCATCTCTTAGCGCTTTATCAATAGCATATTTTTAATCTTTCCAAAATAATTCTACTTAATATTTTTCCAGGAACTGACAGCAACATAATTCCTCTATAGTTTTCACACTCATGTAGACCACCTTTTTTGGTCAGTTTCACAAGATATCCTTCTCTCCAGTCTGCTGGTATTTCTTCGGTCTCCCAGACTTTACTGAATAAATCTATGTAGAAATTATGTTGATGTGTTTATGTTGGTCCTGATGGCTTCAGCTGGGATACCATCTGGGCCTGTCGCCTTTCCTTCCTTGAGAAGATTGATAGCTTTCTAGATATATATATATATATATATATATATATATATATATATATATATATATATATATACACAGATACAAAAATACCTAATACATACATATATACACAAACAGAAAAGACACACACATACATATATGCACACACACATTCCATACATACACACCTACACATGCAAGCATGCATACAAACACATACAATCACATGTACAGACACCCACAACCACACATTTACACTCACATGTAAACATACATACATACATACATACATACATACATACATACATACATACATACATACATACATACATACATACATTCATACATACATACATACATACATACACACACACCCATACAGATACTCACATACATACATACACTCATACATACATAATGCTTGCCTACATTATGTACACACATACCCACAATCACACATACACTCATATACAGTCACACATACTTAAAACATATATTCATAAATACACACACATACAAACTTAAATATACATTCATATATCCAAATGCATGCATACACACACACACCCACAATCACACATACACCCAGATAATACATACATATATACACACATATAGATACTTTTATACATACATACCCACATACATTCATAAATACACACATCCACATACCTACACAGCTACATATACCGACAAAACATCCACATACATACATGAATACACATACACCCATATACTTACACAGCTGTATTTACATAGTTACATTCTCATACATATACAGACATACATAATACATGCACCTACATATATGGACGCATACATACATCCACATGTATACATACATACATGGACTACATCTACATGCATACACACATTCATACATACATTCACATACTTACACACATACATGCTTTCATACATACACACATCCATACATACACTCACATACTTAGATAGATAGATAGATAGATTGATTGATTGATTGATTAATTCATTGATTGATTAATTCATTGATTGACTGATTGATTGATAGGCAAGCAGACAGACAGATAGACAAACAGACAGACGGACGGACAGACAGATACACAGATAGAGAGAGAGAGAGAGAGAGAGACAGACAGAAAGACAGACAGTGTGCCAATAAATGAAATCAGGTAAAACAAGGGTCTCATAACACGATGCTTCTCTGTTACTGTCAGCTGTTACTATCAGTCGAACCGAGCACAGAAGTGGTAAAAAACCAGAATTAAGGAAGTGATGGAAAAATAGCATGGGTGGATGGTGAGGCGAGTGGGTGGTGAGATAAATGGGTGGGTAGATGAATGGATGGGATAAAAGTTGGCTCTCTTAGTTGAAGAATGGAATTGTAGATAGATGGATGGATCTATGTGTAACTAAAGTAAAGTAAGTAAAGATCCCTGTACACGCCCTTAGGCGCATCAGGCATATGGGAAGAGCACCCATATTTTTACAGACCAATCGGCACTCGGTGGGTAATGTGGTCAGCATTACGCCTGCCGTCTTTACTTTCCCAGGACAGCCCATCCTGGTACCCATTTGAGGCTGGGTGGACCAGCGACGTCCCATACCACGATAAAAATCCACGCAGTGGGTTTCGATCGCGCACGTTGGATTACGAGTCAGACTCGCAACGCCTTAGCCACGGACGTCGCGGATCTATGTGTGCTAATATATAAAATCTGGTAAAAACAAGGCTCTCGTGAAAATATGCTTCTCTCTTATTGTTAGCTATCAAATAGATACAGTAAGGATGCTTGTTATACAAATTAATCAGTCCAGCCCACGCGTAAAAATGGTAAAAGCCAGAATGTAAAGGAGCGATGGAAGTATAGATGGGAAAAGATGTTGATGATGATGATGATAACAAAGCACAAATGCACTTGTTCGCAAATTATTCTTCCCCACGCCACTTCACGTCAGAAGTGGTTGATGATAATGATGATTACAAAACACAAATGCCCTGGATGGCAAATTATTCCTCCCCAGGCCACTTCACGGCAGAAGTAGTTTGATAATATTGATGATGACAAAACACAAATGCACTGGATCGCAAATTATTCCTCCCCACGCCACTTCATGACAGAAGTGGTTGATGATGATGGTTACAAAACACAAATGCATTGCATCGCAAATTATTCCTTTCCACGCAGCTTCACTTCAGACGTAGTTGATGATAATGATGATTACAAAACACAAATGCACTGGATCGCAAATTATTAATTTCCATGCCGCTTTACGGCAGAAGTAGTTGATGATATTGATGATGACAAAACACAAATGCACTGGATTAAGAATTATTCCCCGCCCACGTCGCTCAACGGCAGAAGTAGATGATGATGATGACAAAACACAAATGCACTGGATCGCAAAATATTCCTCCCCACGGCGCTTTACGGTAAAAGTTGATGATAATGATGATGATGATAAAGCACAAATGCACTGGATCGCAAAATATTTGTCCCCATGCCACTCAACGGCAGAAGGAGAGGACGATAATGATGACGATGACAAAACATAAACGCACTGGATCGCAAATTATTCCTTCCCCGGCCGCTTCACGGCAGAAGTAGTTGATGATATTGATGATGACAAAACACAAATTTACTGGATCGCAAATTATTCCTCCCCACGGAGCCCGCTTAACGGCAGGAGTAGATGATGATGATGACAAAACACAAAGGCACTGGATCGCAAATTATTCATCCCCACGCCGCTCAACGGCAGAAGTAGTTTGATGATGATGATTACAAAACACAGATGCATTGGATCGCAAATTATTCCTTCCCATGCCGCTTCACTGCAGAAGTAGTTGATGATATTGATGACGACAAAACACAAATGCACTGGATAGAGAATTATTCCTTGCACTGGAACGCAAATTATTCCTCCCCACGCCCCTTCACGCCAAGCCACTTCACGACAGAAGTGGTTGATGATGATGATTACAAAACACAAATGCACTGGAACGCAACTTAACGGCAGAAGTGGTTCAGGATAATGATGATGACACAAAACAATTCCTTTTGCGGGAATCTCCCATACAAATTAACACACTGCGCCACGTAATGTACCGGAAATTCCCCATCTTATCCTATCACTACCTAAAATATTAGACAGTTCTGTTGAGGGGGAAATAACATACAAGAACCCTCGATAATTCGGGACCGTTATTCGGAGGAGTGTTTCATGCGGTATAATCGCTGGAAAGAAGTCCGCAATTTACATATGATTGCGGCCCTGTTAGGGTATTTTTATGGCCTCGATAATTTGGGACCGTGATTCGGAGGATAGCCGCCGCTATGGTCAGGTCTTGGTCACATATGACTTAGCTACCGTTTAACAGTGGCCGGTACCAGCTGTCTTATGTTATGCCGAACGTAGGGCGGCGTATTTCAAACCTAACATCTCATATTGTGTCAACGGCTTCGGGCGGAGGAGCGCATTGGGAAGGATACTAGCCTTATCCTAGGAAGAGGAAATGCAACCTGAAAACTTTGTTATGGCAGGGCAGTTCTCTCCCTTCGCCTTGGCAGCTAGGAGGGAAGCTTTAAAATGCGGACAGATAGAGCTTCTGCAGTACAATTGTTACTCCTTACGTCCTTCTTAGGACGTAATTTTTTGTTATTTGAAGCCCCACTCTGGCTTTTGCCAGGGGCCGCAATATAGGCATGTCATCATTATGGCCAAATGTCTGAACGCGGTTTCTGGGACCTCTCCACGGTGATCCTCATCTGCATGGTGGCACTTTGTGTCATCGGGTGTTTATCACTTGTGTGATGTCCTGGTGGGGTAGAAATTCAGTCAGTCAGTCAGCTTCTGCAGTCTGCTTTGTTCCATCCGTCCTCTCTTCCTTTCCTTACTTTGTTCTCTCTTGCTCTCCCCCTGTTTCTTTATTCTTTCTGTCCCCTCTCCATTCTCCCTTTTTTTTAACTTTAATTTCTTTACGCTATTCACCCCCCGGGCCGCTCTCCTCTTGTTTACTATATTTGCCATAGCTGTCTTTTCGTAGTGGTTGTGTCCAGAACATATGGAATTGTGTTATATTTTGGGTAAAGGGTTGGGTATTAGCACGAGGCTAGTGTTTTTTTCTTTTGATGTATTGTTAAATTTGTTAGTAATTCTGACATATTTCTACGCTGTGTTCTGTCCCCCTACCTGCCCCTCTCTCTCTTTATCTCTGTCATTGCCTTCCTCCCCATCACTCTCACTGTCACTCTGACTTTATGTCTTTTTGTCTCTCTCTATCACTTCCTTTTTGTATACCTCCCTCCCTTATCTTGCTCTGAATTTTCCCTCTCTCTTTGGTTCTCTCCCTCTGTATATTTGCCTCTCTATACTCTCTCTCTGTTTCTTCCTCCTCTCTGTCTACATCTCTCTGCTTGCATCTCCCTCTCTCCCTGTCCAATCTCTCTCCATCCCTTAAACTCTCTTTGTCTGTCCTATTTTTCCTTCTTCCATATCTCGGTTTCTTTCCCTTCTTCTTCCTCTGTCCATCTCTTTTTCTGCATGTCCCTCTTTCTATATTTGTCTCCCTCTCTTCTTTCGCTCTCACTCTCCCTCATCAAGTCTCGATCCCTCCCTCTGTGTCATCTTTTTTCTTTCTTCCCTCTGTCTCTCTTTTTCTTCTTCCCTTCTCTTCATGTGTCCTTCTCTACCTGCATGTCCCTCTTTACCCACGCTGTCTCCTCTGTCTTTCACACTCCCCCCCCCCCCAAACCACTCTACCTCACATTTGTCTTCCTCCCTCTCTGTATGACTCTCTCTCTCTCTCTCTCTCTCTCTCTCTCTCTCTCTCTCTCTCTCTCTCTCTTTCTCTGTCCTTCAGGTACCAGGTCTAGAACAGATAGGACTTTCGTTAAGCTCCTCTGCCACCAAGTCTTTAAAAAAAAGTAAAAATACTATATCTGTGCTGGTATACCCACATGTGTGCGCACGAGTGAAGTACCTTGTGTGCTTGGTACACCCTTGAACAAGGCAAAAATACAGTGTTTCAGTATCACTACGAGACAACCTTGAAAAAAAAAAAAAAAACTAAGGATACCTTGAAAAGCCTTGAAATTGATTGGTAAATTTGGCAATGAACCCTGTCATATAGAACTATAGTCTGCGCGGGAGTCCGCTGCAGTAAAAGTCTAACATACAAAAGAAGCAAAGTACTCATTTTGTGTAGGTAATGAGGTCTATTGTTAACTTCAAATAACAGCCCACGATAAATGAACGTTGAATCGACATCATGGCACTCGGTGCGCTTTGTCTCCATCTTCAGCAGTAAGCAGTTCCAATTCAGATGGTACTAGTAGCGGTCTGGTTGTATATCCGTCTCGCCTCTCACTTGAGTTTTGAGCGTCGCCTAGGTGCCCGGCAACTCCTCGCAATGCTATTCTGCTCAGACCACAATGATCAATTTGCGCTTCCGCACTGTTTACTCGCTCAGACCGTAATGATAGCTTATATTTATCAATCAATTCACCATCAAGTGGTGCAGAACTTGCAAGTTTATTTCACAACAGGCCACAATGACCTGGAGAAAACATATAAAGGATGTTGTATTAACGACCTCAAAAGTAATGCTAGCTATTCATCACGGAGCATACCGGTCTTCGCTTTTCTCAACATACTAAGTGAGACAGTGTGCACAGCTGATTTTCAAGCCAGCAGAAGTGACTGCCTCCACCTCCACCCTCAAACAAGATTAGGTTAGTTGCGTATCCTTTACAGGACGTTGCAGAATCAGCCCCAACAGTCCCTGGCTACTGTGTGGTTTTTCTAGGCAAATTTACGTCCAGTAGTTTTGTCATTTCTGATACCACTGTCGAAACCCACGCAAGGCGCATGGCCCGCAGCTGGGATAGAACCCGGCATTACGAAGCGTTCGCATCGATTTAGCCACAGGGCCGACCCTCAATCAAGACTTTTGATATTATATGCCAGGTTGTGCTGCACCAAGCGACGTAAATTGGCTTTTGCCATGAGCCCCGTGTACTTCGTTCGCCCCTCAGCACAGAGCCATCTGTATAGAATTCTTCTTCTTCTTCTGCCTTTATTTCCCCCAATGGAGCATAGGCGCTCAACCAACTCACGCCAAGTCGTTCTATCCTTCGCCATTGCATGGAGCTCTCCCCATCGTTCTAACCTCATTCCCCAGCTCTCTTCTCCATGTGAATTTTTGCCTTCCTTTATTCATATGCCCCTGTGGGTTCCAATGCAAAGACATTCTAGTTATGCTGTTCTCCTGTTTTCTCAGTGTGTGTCATATCTAACGCCAGCGTTTTTTCCTCATCTCTTGGTCTACTGGAGCTTGTTTAGTTCTCTCCCAAAGTTCTACATTAGTTATTCTATCATACCATTTTATTCCCTCTATTCTGCGCAGGCACCAGGTAATGAATGTCTGTAATTTATTAGTAATTGCCTTGGTTTGTCTCCATGTTTTCACCCCATACAATAGTACTGATTTGACATTAGAATTAAGAATTTTTAGTTAAGTATTTCTTTTAATTTCTTTTGACCTCCGCAAATTCCCTAGTGCTATGAAAGCCCCTCTTGCCTTTTGTATTCCTATTTTAATATCTCTATCAGTTCCTCCCTCTTTATCTACATTACTGCCTAAACAGGTGTACGACTCAACGTCTTGGAGTGGGGTGCCATTAAGAGAAACCACACTACTATTTTCCTGATTTATTCTCATTATCTTTGTCTTTCCTTTATGGATTTTCAGACCAAGCTGCTGTGATCTCGCATCAAATATATTTAATTTATATTGCATCTGATTCCGTGAATGGGACAGAAGAGCAATATCGTCAGCGAAGTCCAGATCATCAAGCTGTTTTGTAGGGGTCCACTGAATTCCATTCTTGGTGTTAGCAGTTACTGTTTTCATATTCCAGTCTATAGACATTAAAAATAAGAGAGGCGACAAAAGACATCCCTGTCGCACACCTGTTTTTATTCCAAATGCATCTGTTAGCTTTCCCTCATAAAGAACTCGACATTTCATGTCTTCATATGTTGCCTTTACTAAGTTAATGATTTTCTGTGGGATTCCATAGTGCCCCATCAATTTCCAGAGATATTCCCTATCAATGCTGTCAAATGCTTTCTCATAGTCTATAAATCCAATGTAAAGTGGTGAGTTCAGTTCAATGCTTTGCTCTATTATAATACGTAATGTGGCTATCTTGTCAGTACAGGATCTGTTTGACCGAAAACCTGCCTGCTCATCTCTTAGCGCTTTATCAATAGCATATTTTAATCTTTCCAAAATAATTCTACTTAATATTTTTCCAGGAACTGACAGCAACATAATTCCTCTATAGTTTTCACACTCATGTAGACCACCTTTTTTGGTCAGTTTCACAAGATATCCTTCTCTCCAGTCTGCTGGTATTTCTTCGGTCTCCCAGACTTTACTGAATAATCTATGTAGAAATTATGTTGATGTGTTTATGTTGGTCCTGATGGCTTCAGCTGGGATACCATCTGGGCCTGTCGCCTTTCCTTCCTTGAGAAGATTGATAGCTTTTCTAGTTTCCTATTTGGATGGTATCTCACAGTTGATATCCAGTTCCATTTCTAAAGGCTGGATATCTGGGGGAATCTCTGGGCCTGGTCTATTTAGAAGCATTTCAAAATATTCAACCCATCTGTCCATTTGATCTTTAGTGTTAGTAAGTACCTTCCTTGCCTATTTTTGATTGATCCAGTTATATTTACCTACTAATTTTCTTGTGTAACTGTAAAGTTCTCTGAGGTTTCCTTTTGCTGCTGCTGTCTCCGCTTCTTGTGCTAGATTTTTTAGATATTTCACTTTATCTGCCATTATATACCTCCTAACTTCCTTGTTGGCTTCTGTGTATTGCTTCTGAGCTCTAGCTTTAGCAGCTCTAGTTTTGCTATTGTTTAAGTCTGCATTTTTACTTTTCCTATCTTCAATCAGTTTAATGGTTTCTGGTGTTATGCATGCTTTATGTTTCCTTTCTTTCTTGCCAAAAACCTCTACGCAAGATTCATTCCAGATTCCTTTGATCTGATCCCAGCAGACGTCTGTGCTGACATCTTCAGCTAACTGCTGCAACACCTGGTACTTATTAGAGACCGTAACTGAGAACTGTTCCTTAACTTCTTTATCCCTGAGAAAGACTACATTATATGATTATAAGATGTTATATATCTTTTTAGTTTCAACTTGATTTTACTTACCACCAGGAAATGGTCAGTAAATACATCGGCACCTCTGAAAGCCCTAACATCGTAAAGGGATGATCTCAACTTTTTGTTAATACATAGGTGGTCAATTTGATTAGTTGTCTTATGGTCTGGTGATTCCTATGTTGCCTTGTGTATTCTTTTATGGGGAAAAATACTTCCACCAATAACATACTGGTTTCCTGCACACAAATTTGTGAATAATTCTCCATTTTCATTCATTACTCCTAGACCATGTCTTCCCATAATTTTTCATCACCTGTGTTGTCTGATCCTATCTTAGCATTCAAGTCACCCATCAACATTTTAAAGTTGCCCTTTCTTTCATTATTTATAATATTTTGAAGCTGCATGTAAAATTCTTCCTTAACAGATGCATCTTTATCATTTGTTGGTGCATAACACTGTATTACCGACATGTTCACCTTCTGTTTTACTGTTCTAAAAGATGCTGTTATTATTCTGGGACTCACAGCTTCCCATTCTATTAGTGCCCTGTCTGAAGCTTTTGATAGCACCAGGGCCACTCCTTCACTGTGGGGCGAATTTTCCCCTGTGTGTCCTGAGAACAAAATAGTTTCCCCTGAATTTAGAATACCTTTCCCTGCCACTGTCCATCTAGTGCACATAACCCTAAAATACTAATTCTATAATGTTTCATTTCCCTAGCTACTTCCATTGTTCTCCCTATACTATAGAGAGTTCTAATATTCCAGGTGCCAATTCTAGAGGTTTTTCTAGCTGAGAGGAGGTACGTCAACGATCCGGACTCCTTACGGCTTTCTCCACACCGTGTCATACTTCTTCTATTTGAAGAGCCTCCCCTCATCTTGGTTGGCTGGATTTTACTTGCTTCTCTTTTTGACTTATCCATGGTTGGTTGGTTTTTGTGGCTATGGCTTTAACAGGATGAGGTAGCCAACCTCAAGCCCAACCCTACCCTTAGTCGCCTCTTACGACATGCCTGGTAGGATGTAGTGTCACTATTCTTTGCTTCCCGTGAGGGCCCCGGTGACACACGGGCGCTGTATAGAATTAGTTTAGACAATATAGATAAAAATATCACCTTGGCGGGACCTAAAGTGATAAAAAGCCCACCCTAACTCCCCAAAAACAGCCATGCCAATTACTGCCTCTAAATACCATTTTGCGGTGCAGGTAAGGGGATCTTTGAGTCTGAGGATTGAGTCCTTTTTGGCAATTTTATAGCACAACTGCTTCCACGTGATCCCCGAAGGACAGACTTCTGTAGAAAATAATACCAAGTTTGCTTTCTCTTTAGATGGTACTGTTTTTAATTATAAGGTTTGGAACATCAGCCCTTACAATTCTATTGTCCAGAAAGCATCGCAAAACAGCCGCCTTTTCTGAGTTGACGACAGCACCCATTTCTGATCACGTTGTCTACAGCTACCTGTAGTTCTTGGGCTATCTATTGCATATCACCCTCCTGCCTATATGCAAGAACATAATCTGCAAATATCAATATCCCCCCAACACCTGGTGCTTCAAGTATTGCAATCTTGCTTGTATAATCATAAAAGAGAATTGGTGAAATTGAAAGTTCTGAGGTCATGTATGCAGGCAAATGGCAGCCATACGTGAATGCGAGACAGCTGCTATTCTGTTCCCAAACAAGGGACAAACCCCCTTCTCCATGAGCGCTAATTACTTTCTTCTTCTTCTTCTTGTTCACCGGCTGTGAATTCCGGCGGTAAGTCGCGGTTGTTCGTCCAAAATGGACTTTTGGCTTTTACCTTGACCTGAGTTTTGCGTGTCCATCCGTTTTACTGGCTTATTTGTTTGCAGTTCTCGTTCCCCGCCTCTCCGGCAGATGTACTCCGACTTCGGAGGAAGACGTCAAGCCTTTTTCTAGGTTGACTGTGGCCATTGTTTTGTGTGGGTCGAGATGTTGCCTCATTTGTGTGGTGTCCTCTTTGACTTTTAACAGGTGTGGCCACAGGAATGTCGTCCTTAAGGCAGCTCTATGTAGAGTTTTCAGCCCTCAAGGGAAGGCAGGGGCAGATCATGGGCATTCCCCGCCATCCAAGGAGGCTTCCATAAATGCAGAGCCGACACATGATGCTCTGGTTCTGGGCTCACCCAAGGAATCGTCACGTCCTGCCCATGACTGCTTAACCTCACAACCGTGTATTGAGCTTCCCGCGCTACAAGGCTGCGCTCTCCGGAGATCAGCGGGGAGCAGCCCGCAGGTCTAGGACGTTTGTGGCCACACAAATAGGTACATTCTTTTTCATCTTACGTTAGACACCTTTAACGTTGTTTCAGCTGTGCCCTTAGCACGACAGAATGGGGAAGCAAAATGCGTCAGGCGTGGCTTCACCTGTTTGGTCCCAACACTCGGGCGAGTTGGACCAGTGGATACGGACATCTGGACTTTTTCCTAATCGGTACGAATTATGATCGTCGGACTCTGAGCTTGCATGTGTGCCGTGGGGTATAACTTTGTCGGACTCTGAGCTTGCATGTGTGCCGTGGGGTATAACTTTGTCGGACATTATTTCCAAGCCAGCATATGAAAAGTTGCTGCTGTGGTGTACCTCAGCGCGGTAACGACGACACTGGGGATTGAGGATGTACGTAGGTAGGATCTTGCTGCGAGAAGTCGCCCACAAGAGATGTTACTCGTCTTGGCTGCGGGTAAATCTCTCGGTCAGGGTTGAGTCTCAGCAGCACAGTTTTCAATTCGCTCCCGAATTTTAACCAAGAGTTGTCATTTGATGGTACATTTAGCAAGCAATCCTTGGGTTTTGTTAGACTTTTCACCCATGCGTTTGGGGGCGGGCTGGTGAGAGCCAGAAAGGACACTACACCTCTAGGGGCCGCCAGCTCCGAGATCCCCTGCCAACTCTGTTAATGCTCATTTGAGACATTATCCGTGGCGCACGACGGGGACGTGCAGCAGGAGTCTTGCATGAGGTTCCGTAAAACCAGAACAGTGAAGGACTGGCGCCCGAGTGGGGTACGGAGTATCTCCTTATACACCTCACATCAGACTTAACTTTGCCTCATGCCTGTGACCGAAATCACCGCGCCACAGCGCTAATTACAACAAATCAGATACGACTATTGTGGGTATCCCCAAGATCAAGTGCTGCAGCAACCGTCTCCTGTATTTTTTCAATACTTTATAAACATTGAAAGAAATAGTATTTGCATTTGACTTGGTATCTTTCAGTGGCCTAGCACTACCCAAAATGTTTACCTTAAAAAAAAAAAAAAACATTTGTAGTTTAACAACAATCATCTTCTTCAGCACCTTGCTTAATGTGTTTTGTAGGATAATAATCTGGAAACCGCTCCATATATAATAATGTTTGCCTGATTTTGGAAGTGGGATTAGGTAGCTGTGTACCCCGACAGATTATCTCTCAACTGAATTTCTAAGCTCCCTATCATTATGATCAGGTTGGGCTATAAATCTCTTCAAAAGTGCTTCCCATTTTGCTTCGTCAGTTGTCATAACACTATCAGTGTATACAATGCCTGTTGTAATAGGCCGATCCTTCCAGTGACTTTATCTACAGTTGCTTCTCATAGCTCTTGCGATATCAGTTGTTTATCCCTCCCTTGTCTATGTCAATATCTTTCCATCATCCAGTGCTTCAAATTCTGCAAGCTTGCCAGATAATATTTTGAATTCGCCTTGTAAATGCAGCCAAAATGAGGCAGATTTTGGTTTTGAAATGTTGGTTTGTGGTGAGCTTTTAAATCTATGGGGACCCAATGTTCTGCATAGTTTAAGCACGGCCAGCACCAGATTTGTATGCAGCCGGACGTGGTTTAAGCTAGAGTTTTGTGTGTGTTTGTTTCGTTCACACTGAATACAGTTAGTACCCATTTAAAGTCATCAAGCACCTTCTCTTAGGAATCACTTAACATTCAATTCCAGGAAGGTACATGACTTAATTTGCATTGTGGCAGACAGGCGCTTCCCTTTTTCTCGTTGTCTGTCCCTCTAACTCTCATGCTACAATAACTTTGGAGCTAATGGCAACTGAATAATCAAGCATCACTGGCTAGAGGACCTGCAAAATTCAAATTAGCAACTGTTTATTCAGAATGTACTTTTAAATTTTCTGATTCTACTCTGAGTGCAGGACTGGCAGCTGGTGTTGCAGAATCAGACATTCAACAAATCATTGATGGCTCTGTGGAAAACGAAGTGCCTGGGGGTTCATAGCAAAAGCGAACGGACATCGCTTAGTGCAGCAAACCCTGGCATATTATACCACAATGTCTAGTTTGAGAATGGAGGTGAAGGCTGCCTTCCACTGGCTTGAAAATTAGCTGTACACACGTCGTAATTGTAACTGACTCACAGAACATGCTGAGCATGCTCCGTGCAGACTGGCAAGCATCGCTTCAGAGGTCCCCGGTAGTTAGCATCCTTTGCCTATTTTCTCCAGGTCATGCCAGTGTTTTGGGAAACAAGCAGGCAGAGAGACTGGCCGGTTCTGCACCACTTGGTGGTGAACTGATGTATGACATAGTAGATGCTGTGAGGACCTTTGGGAGAGAGTGAACAGTGCAGAGGCACAAACAGATCATTACAGTCTGTGGAGAATAGCGCTGCAAGAAGTTACCAGGTGATCTGGCTGATGCTCAACACTCAAGAAGGATATAATCAGACAGTTACTGGTAACATCAGAATTGGAACCCATTACTTGCTGCTGAAGATGGGGACGCAACACTTATGGGAGTGTCCATAGTACCGTGATGTCGATTCTTAATTCAACAATTCTATTTTTTTTTCGTTTCTTAGAATTTAATTAATTTTTCTATTTTTTATTAATTTCTCTGGAGTGGCCCCTGAGAAGTGTAAGCAGAGCCCTCAGAACTCGTAGAGCACAGGTTGGAAAGCAGTAGTATAGGCTGAAGTCCCAGCATATTTTCTAGTACTAATCATATTATTGTGTTTGTCCATGAATAAACTTGACTGACTGCACTAACAGTACAACCTTGGAGCGATATATTTAAGTGCTCATAGGTTACGATGTCACCTGTGTGTGCCTGTGCTACCTCACTTTTCTCCTGTAGGGAACCCAGTAGTTAGTGTTGTCATCGTCTAGGGAGCTCTTCTATGTGACTGGAGAAAGTCATACACCTGTGACATTTGGTAGGATGCATAATCACATAAAGCATCTTATGGTTTTTACACATTATTCTTGCCAGTTTTTATAATATACTAGCTGTACCCAGCCACGCCTTGCTGTGGCATAGCTTGGCTAAAGATAAAAAAAAAATAAGAAAATAGAAATCGCAAGTGTCTAATATGGTTACTGTTGCAATCATTGTCTGCGCACATACAGAGATAGTCATCAATGCCCTTCCCCCCTCCCCCACCTTTCCCAAATCCACCTACTACTCGCTCCCTCATCAAAGGCTTTTGGAAAAGAAAGACAATAGAAATTGCACATGTCTAATATAGTTAATGTTGCAATCATTCTCTGCACAGATATAGAGATAGTCTGGTTTGCCACTTTAGAACACGCAACATATAATTGCGTCTTTATATTAGTGGTTGTTTAAATGGTATTATTAGCACAGTAAAAAAAATTGTTATTTTGTTATCACATGCTAAGGCTGTTTGTATTTTTTTTTTCAGAGACAGAAGTCAAGCTTACTACTGTACTTGTAAATAACCAAGTAAGTCGTTAAAACAAATGAGAATAGCGGAGGTAGCGTTAGTAAAATATAAACAAATTAAGAAATGAAAACTTTAAAATCATGCGTTAAGGTCTTTAAGTTAACAATTTCTGTCATCACCCCCTCCCCTCACCCATCCACCGAATACTGCTCACTGCCTCATCGAAGGGTTTAAAAGTCATCACCCAACGATATTTTGTGTAACTGACGTTGATACCCCAACTAAAATAGGGAGCAGGAATTGTAATGAGTAGTAAATGCGGCTAGTGTAATATTTACCACACTATCCTTCAAGTACCAGTACAACTACTACCACAACCGCCACCACAATAACTAAAATAATGTCACTGCTATCTGTTTTACCATCGGGGTAGACAGGTAGTCATGACCCAGAGGATTTGGCGCTGCAAGGCTAATGCTGTCGGCACAGACTGGTCAGGTTAGGATGTGTAATTTCGCTCCCCGACAGAAAAATGCCATCACCTTACCGGCGGTCTCCGCCATGACAGCACTACGGTGTAACCGCCCAATCACAACAACTACTACTGTTACTCTGAGTTGGTAAAGCAGTTACTTTGACTTTTAAAGCTCTTTCAGTTACCAGTTTATGCTACCCTCCCAATTCACCGACTACTCTTTCCTTCATCGAAGTAGTTTGGAGGAAAAAACCAAGCGAAATGCAACGAAAACAGAAAAAATACACCATAATTACGAAATGAATGCTATGATAAACAACACCGCCTAATTCCAACGCAATGTCGGAAGAAATAATTAAAACGAAATGAAAATAAATGGAAATCTATGAAAATTCAGCGTAACCATGCAATCAGAAAGTTTAAAATGAAATCATAAGTATGCGAAATGGTCTGGTTTACCCACATACCTGTATTTAAAAAAAATAGTATTTATGGCCACATGGCTAGTGCTGTCGCTTGGACAGAGCAGGTCTGGGTTTTATTTTGCCCCTAGGTTAAAAAAAAAAAAGACGTGTGTCCCGATTCTAACACAACTCAAAACCGCAGGCAATTGTTTTCTCATAAACAGATATCCAAGATATAAACTTCAAGTATTATTGAAAAGACACAATAATAGAAACCGTACGTGTCTAACACGGTAAATGTCGCAATAATTGTCTGCGCAGACATAGATCGCTCCCCTTCTCTTCCCCTTTTTCAAATCCACCTACTACTTTCTAACTCATCGATGGTTGTTTGAAAAGAAAGAAAATAGAAATCATGTCTAATATGGTTAACATCGCAATCAGCAATATAGAGATAGTCTGGTTTGCTGTACGGGAGGATGTTAAAAATAGAGCGTTCTGTGTCTACTGCACATGCACTGTGAAAGTCGATCGCTCATGCGCATTTACTAACGTGGCTATAATTAAATGTCACTAAAAATGGAAATATTAGTTTTGAAGATTTTCCCAACAAATGTCCTCCCCTATCTCTAACAATGACAGGTAGAATTTCAAACCATGACGGGTAAAATTCCGGTATCAAAACAAACATATACTGAAAATTTCAGCTAAATCGGTTCAGTAGTTTCCGAGTCTATAGGTTATAAACAAACACACAAACATTGATTTTTATAAATATAGATAATGTTCAAGGTCATTACCATACACGCACAGAAACATCCGTAACTACTGACAATGACAAGATTTATTCTCTAAAACAATTTAATGCAAGATTATGTCACCATTTGAATTATTCTTTGTGAAACTGATATTCAAAATAAGGCAAATAGGGTATATTTACAGTGCTGCAATCATTATACATCATCACTGCATACATTTACAACTATTTACAAAAATCATTACAAAACAATCATATCTGTCTCATACAAACGCAAAAATAACATGTGCAACCAAAGATATTTGATGAATCCATACATATAGCAAGATATTATGGTGCAGTCATTCATGTTAACAAAACCCTTGTGGCAAACACCACAGTTTTGCTACCAACTATAACAGTTTTTTTTAAGCTACAACCATTGTTGACAGATAAAATAGTGCAATAAATAATTATTATCAAAGTGAATATGTGTGCAAATGAAATATCATCTACACTTAGTAAAATACTGATGAATACTTCTGTGACTTGTCCTACTCATTTGCCTCAAACTGTGCCCATATTCTTATCAATTAATCAATCATGCCAGGTTGGAAGTAAAGGCTGGCTACAGTGAGACTTACTTTGTTTGTTTGTTTAGTATCCAGAAGCCATGAGTTGTTTACCCTTAGGTTTGGTATTATGGATATCGCAACCTTGATTCCATTGTAAATACCGTAAATCTGGAAGAAATGTGGCTTTTCTGCCTACCCCCGGGAGTGAACCTGGACCACAAGGAGTTCGTCACCTGGTCACAGAGCAATCCGGTTTAGCCAACTAAGCTAGAGAGCTGGGCTTCAGTGAGCCTTCAACTGTGACCCTGTTGTCATCGATTAATCAATCAAGTGCCCTGTTGGCACTGAAGGCTGGCTACCATGAGCCTTCAATTGTGGCCATGTTCTCATGAATTAAGCAATCAAGTGCCCTGTTGGCACTGAAGGCTGGCTACAGTGAATCTTCAACTGTCTCCTTTAATATCTGATCAATCATCACATTCAGTAATAATCCACAACTGTCTGTGTCATATTGAGATGAGATGATTATCTCAAAAGAGGGTCACAGGCTGAGAAGTTTGATGTGCTCTGTGTAGTCTGAACTGAAAAGAAATGCTTGTTATGAATAGATCATGTATGAAGAGGAGTGTCAAAACTCAATTCCTTATCAGTTACAAGAGAATGCAATAATGATGCCACTTCTGCTAACACTCATGTCAGATAAAAGGCTTCATTGCAAGTTACTGCTTCACCAGCAAAGATCAATGTGCTGGCGCATTGTCATAAGCATAAACCAACTAACTAAATGTTCTCCATTTTCCAGGGCACGTTCTTTTGATTGCACCTCTTAGACACTGACAAATATCAGCATACATTTTATTGTTAATTAATCATCCTTCAGGGATAACATCACAATACAGGAGTTTTTCATTCAGAGGAGTGATGTTTTGCCAGAGGACCATAAAAGAAAACCAGGTCCCATCTGCTGTGATTTTGCTGTAGAGAAAACTGCTGTCTTGATCGTCATAGTGATTAGGTCTCCTGCCAGTGTCATTCTGATTTCTTTCTGACCAAGAGGTAATATTCTGGGAACCATGTGTTACAAATAAAGTGCATCACAATTTAGTGAGGAGAATAGTGTGGCAACTTCCAAATGATATTCTAGCTTGTGAGACTTTTCTTTAAACTAAGCCTTCCGTCAGCACAAACAATGTTCTCAAGCAAAACACACAATATGACATTTGTGCATTGCTCAACCAATGACATTTTCAACTGCAACAATGTTTTATGCACAAGACACAAACTTCTGTAAATTCTGTTCGAGAATAAATGTAAAGATCACATCAGTCATGTCGTTTCAGCAAGGTCACTATTAACTTATAAAACTTTAATCTTCATGCCATTCAAAACTAACTCAAATCTGAGTTGACCATTCTGGGAACTTTCTTAAGCAATCTCATATATCTAACCTCTACTAATGTGTGGATCTACTCTGTACTATCCCTATTATGTGATATCTCTTCAGATTTCATTCTTTGAAGAGAGAAGTAGAATGGTCTATCAATTGGGAGGTTCCATTTTCTGGTAAGGGTCTAAATATGCAGAAGGAAACATTCTGACCACGAGTTCCCTTCCTGTAATCCCTATGGGACAAGAAATGGGTACTACCCAGTTTGGGTTTATTTGTTACGGGCATGAAGATGGTTCCTACTGGTTAGCTGCCCTAATGCCAGTGCACTGCCTGCTCCGTAATGGTGTGTGTAGAGCCTGAAAGTAGATAACCTTGTGATCAGCTGGAGCTTGCAGCCCGCACAAGTTCTAAAAGCTAATGAGCCTATGTGTGATAAAAGATGAACCGCACAATGGCAATGATGTGCAGAAGTTTGACTTCAGAAAGAAGATTGCATTTATTTCCAAAAAAAAAATATTTCCGAAAGTAGCAACTGCCTATTGCCTAGCTTCCACGTTGATAATGTCTTTTTCCATAATCAACATTTGCTATTAGTTAGGACTTAAGAAAAACAAAGCTTTAGGTCAGATGTGTGTTAATCATGTTTGTTTAGAGCAGTTTTGACTGTAGCCTTCCTAGGGCTCTATATCCAGATCTGCCTCAGCTGCATGTTCTTACTGGCAGTTAAGCTGGTTTCATTCTTACGTTTCCAAACAGAAAAGTACAGTGAAAGCAAAGGAATCAGTCAGTGCAATGTTCAAAAGCTTGCATCATTTTAACTGTCTATAACACAGAATAAAACTAACTGTGAACACATGCATGTCTCTGACAATCTTACAGCCAGTGATGGTGTTATACCAAGTTTTGTTTCTTCTAAATATATAGAATCTTAAGAATCAATCACAGAACAAAAAAAAGTTTACATTCAAAACTGAATACAGGTAGAAGGACTTTTTTTGCAACATTTTATATAGCTGAGACCTATTATAATCATGTATTTCTGCTACTGTTACTATAAACACTTCAAAGCACTTTATGCAAACGATAATGACATTTTTATTTTACAAGCAAGATGGGTTAAAATGCACATTTCATGCTGTTATCACAGTTAGTTTAACTTGGAGATCTTACTTGCAAATCAACTGCACATTAAAAGAAAAATGTTGAAAACACAACAACACTATACAAATTGTTACTGATGACATGTAGAAAAGTAGTTTTCTTCTTAGAATACAAATAAATTTGTGTAAAGGAGATTCTGACTGCTTGAATTTAATGCCTAAAATACTGAAGATCTGATAATGATCTACACCAGTCTACTATTGAATTTATGTTGATCGGTCTCTATTCACGAAAGAAAATGGAGAATATGTAAATTGTTTTATTGACTTTTGATGCACTACTAGGAGTCACAGAAATGGCAGGCATTAAAGTGAGATTCATAATTAGCTATTGTCACATCCAGTATATTGATGTGAGAAAGTTCCCAGTTTCATGAGTGTTCCTGGAAACAGGGACATTTCGTTACTAGCTGTATAAGACCAAAAGCCACATTTTGCAATACTGCTTCTATGGAGCTCAGAGGAACACAATGCAAGCTTTGTGAATAGATATTTGTCTAATCAATCTGAAAACACAAAAAAAAAAAAAAAAAAAAAAAAAAAAAAAATCCAGTTATCAAGCGAACAGAAAATCACAAATCCTTTTAATGTGTTAAAAAACCCAGCTTGAAGCCATTATTGATTAAGATAATGTCTTAACCCTACCAGACCTGAGGCCCTGAACTTAACTGCTCCCTATACCTGAGCTCCTGGGCATTAACGCGAAAAAACCAACATAATTTACCAAAATTTTAGTTACATGCTAACAAGTGGCTAGAATAAGATGAAACTTGGAGATATTGTAGAAAATAGGTTTACCTTTTATCTAGCACCAATATTCCACCTTTGTGTGCCAATCCACCCAGCAGGATCAGCCTTGTTTCACAAAGTGAACACTAGATGATGCTGTCTGAGGGACACACCCCCTTCTCTTACTATCAATCTATTTATAGATTTATAATTTTCAAGATTCTCCTCAACATTTGAGCTCTCACTGACTGTGTCACTTCAACTGGGAATGTATTCTTCATGAAATTATGACCCCGCAGAGTCTGAATCAACCAAAGTATCGATCACCTGTTGGACTGTGAATAACCTAGACATACTTCACTTTCCTGTCGAAGTGCTTGGTTCATCAGCCGCTCGTTTCATTGTGAATTTTTAGAATTTTTTCACATTGAACCACACAAAGTAAATCCAAACACATGTGAGAAGCCATTCACAATGACTAACCACGCAGTTTAATCATGATTGGTTGGTTATTTTTAGTTTGTGCCGCATTTTATCATGTAGTGCGCAAATTACAAAAAAATCGGGACAACGGTATAGTGGCAAGTTAGAAAATTACCGCAGTAGCGGGACAACGGTCTTGAAGAGTTTAGGGCCCTTTTAGGAGATAGAAACAGATAATCACAGTGCAGTGAGGTGTGACCAGGTTATGGCCAGAGCTGAACACTCAGGGGAGGGGTAAGACAGACATATGCTTGGACTGTTACTGGTACCACTAGAACTGGAACTCTGCACATGCTGCTGAAGATGAGGGTAGAGTGCTTATGGCAACGTCCAGAGTGCTATGATGTCAGTTCTGAACACAATACTCAGCGATTGAGTGGACTTTAATGTATTCAAGGCTATTGTGTGAAATCACAATCACACTAAATCTAAAATGATAATACTACTTGCCCAAGAGATTAATATATAGGTTATAACCAGGGTTTGTTTCTAGAAAAACCAATGGCACCAGTACAACATCCCAAAGTGTCAACAATAAAAAAAGTACCTGTGCTCACCACAAATTGTCTATTATTGTAGCGCTGAACAAAATAATGCCTAAAAAAAGGTGCCAGTATTGCGTATCATGGCACACCATCACAAAAAAGCCCTGGTCACAACAAAACAAGTTTAAATTCCATAACAAACAATATGGAGAAACTATATAGCTGATAAGCATGTAATAGAAGATTAGACTTTCTTGTGCAAATATACAGGCAAAGTTATTGGATATGGATAAGTCTGTCTCTTAGTTTTTCCACATAAACCCCCCCCCCCGTGAGCATTAATGCTAATTAGCAGTGTAAACAAGTGTCAAACAATTATATATAGGAGAAAAAAACTGACAGATATAAAACCACGTTTCTCCTATTTTAATTATTATAAGAGTAGATTATGGCAAAAGTGAAAAAAAAAATAAAAATAAATATGAGTGACTACAAATACACTAAGCAACAAAAATATTAATTTCAATGAAACAAAAACAAACAATACAGAGATCTTAAATAATCGGCAAAGACAAAACCGTAGAAGTAATAAAGAAGACAAATATACTGGTCTCATTAAGAGACATTAAAAAAAAGTAAAGATCCCTTTTTTCACTCCTTTAGGCGCATCAGGCATATGAAAAAATCACCCATATTTTTACAGACCAATCGGAACTAGGTGGGTAATGTGGTCAGCAATATGTCTGCCGTCTTTACTTGTCCAGGACATATATCCTAGTACCCATTTTAGGCTGGATTGACCTGCGAAGCCCTATACCATGATAAAAATCTGCGCAACCAGCAGTGGGTTTCGATCAAGGTACATTGGAATTTCGAGTCGGACTTATAACGCCTAAGCCACAGACATCCTATTAAGGGACATAACATTCTTCTACAACCATACTGGAGGGTAAAGCTAAAGGCTGGCAAGCAAGAAGCAGACATTTTAAACACTGGGAAGAAAAAGTCAGGAGATGGATGGACAACAATATGTGTACCATAAAAACAGCAGAGAGTGTTGGAGACCCCTTGTAGCCAACCTTCACTGTTGAGATGGCAAACGAATGACTGATGGCAGAAAAATAATAATAAAGTGTTCCATAAGAAGTGAACATTAATAATGATGTGTGGTCCCTTATAGTTCTTAATCAGACAATGAAAGAAGAGTATTACCTCTTGCTTCTGTAACTCACAACAAATAACTCATGCAGTGTTAGTGTGTGAGTATGAAAACATTATAAGCCAGTGTTTCCCAATGTGGGACCCATGTCCCATGGGGTGGGGTGTGGCAGCAATTTGATTGTTGGGGGGTGGGGTGTGGCAGCAATTTGATTGTTAAGGGGGGCAATTAAAAAAAGGACTCGTCCAGAGTTTAAGTTACATAAGGGGCTTAAGAATTTTAGAAATGCTTGGGTGGGGCAAGGCACAAAGAAGGTTGGGAAAAGCTGTAAACTATCTATTTTTGGTTAAAACTGGTATACATAACATTTGCTACACTCAAATACAAATAGACTGGTACTGTACAAATCTGAAGACACAAAACAGGAACCAAAAAAAAAAAAACAACACTTTAAATATTTCATACTGGACTGGTAGTTAACCAAATGGCTTTCTGTTGCTCTGAATTGATAGCACTCTTGATCTGCATGCACATCTCAGCAAGATTACCCCCTGGGATGACAGCTACATGAAAAAATTAAAATGATTATGTTATGAACAACTGTAATAACAAATATAACTGATATATTTTCAGTAATGGTAGGAAACATCAAACTATAATTTAAATCCTCTACTTAACTGATAAAAACCCACTGTCTGTCTCAATATTAAAGAAAAATACTATTTTCATGCCTTTAGGTGATTTGGACATTTAATGCTCCATATCTTCACGGACCAACTGGAATTCGATGTGTCTTAAGGTCAGATTCCCTGAGCTATAGGCATAATGAAATCATGCAATGTAACTCACTTCTTGATGATGACACTATGGCTGCTTGTTAAATGAACTATAAAATAGATAATTTACTATCAGATAATACGGCTTGCTGATATTTCCAACAGCCAGTGCTCCACATTAAGCTTTATAGGTCAGAAACACTGCAGAAAAAAAAAGACTGCCCTCACAAATGATTCATGAACAGCAGAACTGAGGCAATTTTTCTTCTTCTTCTGCGTTCGACATCAGTCATGCTAAACATTGAGTCCCGTCTGGGTCACATATAGGATTGTGCGTTTAAGGTCGCCACCAGTCCCCCATAGCTTCTCTTGCAATGTGGCTTCCTTGGGCCAGATCCACAGTCTTTGCTGGGAGAGGTTAGGACAGTACTGTAGTATGTGCTCAGGGGTTTGTCTTTCTGCTCCACAATCACAGACAGCAGATTCTGTTATGCCTATCCTGTACAAGTGTGCTCGAAGACCACAGTGTCCAGTCCAAAGTCTAAAAATTGATGTTTGTTCTTTCCTGTTGAGTTTGTTTATGCTGTCACTCTCTGGTCTGTAATCTCCATTCTGCCTTCTCCACTCCCGCTTGAAAGACTGCTTTAGCGCTGTTTTGGTTTCCTTATAGCTGTGTGGTGGATGAGGTAACTGAGGCAATAAAAACACTGTATATGGGGTACACACTAACAGTTTCAGAACTCTGTTCAACTTAGTGTTGCAGCAGGAAATAGTAGTAGCAAAAGAAGACAAAGGAGGAGAAGACGGTTTCTTGAATGCAAGGACACAATCGCAAATATAATCATCATCAGCATGATCGGGTTATATAAGAAAAGTAATCTGCTCATGTCCTTTCCTAATATTGTTCTCAGTAATTACCTCTAATTAGGACAATTCCATTGTAATTTCAGTCAAATGAAAAATACTGACATTCTTCAGGAACTGAATACTGAGGGGGACTGCTTACGGTTATGTTTAGGGTCCTAATTGAGAAATCATGTGCAATACAAGCCTACCTCACCTTCATGTGGTGGACCCTGTTCTTCTTAGCAATCCAGTGGAAGGTTAGGGTATCAAACCCCAAGGTTGCTATATATACAATTACACTGTCAAATGAATTTAATGTTGGTGCTCGCCCTGTGGAGTTTCACCAGACAGGTGCAGAGTCGGGTTCTGAGTCTCGACAGAATCCAACCCCAGCTACTAGAGGACCTCCTAGACGGAAAATAGTGAGTGACCAAAACTAATTAGAAAGAAACAATCCCAAATTGCCTTATGCCATAATGCACTAGAAGGCAGAGGGGGTCAACAGTAAGCAGGCTGGCTACTGGCTACACAAAAAGATGCAGCTGGAAAATATCCAGTATGAAAAGCATATCAGTGTATGCTGCATCCAAGAGACCAGTTTGCAAGCAGATCAGATCTTTAAAGTAAGAGTCTATCAGTGCTTCAGACAGGCATGGCAGGTGGAAAGGAGGAGCATCTACCCTTGTTAAAAAAAAAAAAAAATGGTATCCATTCATGAGAAGATTTCTTATATGGATGGAGCTGAGTACAACTCCCACAACTTAAAATAGACATAATGGAATTAGACCTCCAGAACTACTACTGCCCCAAATGACAAACCACTGTCTGAGCTCTGTGCCTGTACCAGATACCAACATTTCTGCAGTTGGAGACTTCAACAGTCATTCAAACAGCCGGGGCTATAACCATCTTGACAATAAGGGTGAAGAGGAGGAAGTGTGGCAAGATGACCACTCTCTCATCCTAGTCAATGCCCCCTCAGATACTTCTACATTTTACTCAGAAGATGGCAGACATCAACCCAAGATCTTGCCTTCTTTACAGCAGATATATCTGCCTCAGCTTGAGACCAATGGCAGTTTGTGATAGATGCAAGCATTTATCCAGGCCACAGCTTCAGCTCAATGGCAGTTTGTGAGACATGCAAGCATTGATCCAGCCTCAGCTTTAAACTAATGGCAGTTTGTGATACATGCAAGCATTGATCCAGCCTCAGCTTTAGACCTATGGCAGTTTGTGATACATGCAAGCATTGATCCAGGCCTCAGCTTTAAACCAATGGCAGTTTGTGATACATGCAAGCATTGATCCAGGCCTCAGCTTTAAACCAATGGCAGTTTGTGATACTACATGCAAGCACTGATCCAGGCCTCAGCTTTAAACCAATGGCAGTTTGTGATAGATGCAAGCATTGATCCAGGCCTCAGCTTTAAACTAATGGCAGTGGTGCGGTGATTTATGTCACAGGCGTGAGGGGAAGTTAAGTCCAACATGATGTGTATAAGGAGATACTCCGTACGTCACTCGGGCGCCAGTCCTTCACTGTTCTGGTTTTACGGAACCTCACGCAAGACCCCTGCAGCATGTCCTCGTCGTGCGCCACGGATAATGTCTCAAATGAGCATTAACAGAGCTGTCAGGGGATCTCGGAGTTTGGCGGCCCCCAGAGGTGATGTGTCCTTGTGGCTCTCATCAGCCCGCCCCCAAACGCTTGGGTGAAAAAGGTTATCAAAACTCATTAGGAACATGAGTATGCTTGCCAAACGTACAGCTAAAAATCACAACCCTTGGTTAAAAGAATGCGGAGTGAAGAGAACATTGTTCACTGTACATCCTCTGTTAACCCTCAGTGTCGTCGTCACCGCGCTGAGGTACACCACAACAGCAACCATCCATAGGCTGGCCATCCATGTACATCCTCGGTTAACCCTCAGTGTCGTCGTCACCGAGCTGAGGTACACCACAACAGCAACCATCCAGAGGCTGCCCATCCATGTACATCCTCGGTTAACCCTTAGTGTCATCGTCACCGCGCTGAGGTACACCACAACAGCAATCATCCATAGGCTGGCCATCCATGTACATCCTCGTGTAACCCTCAGTGTCGTCGTCACCGCGCTGAGGTACACCACAATAGCAACAGCCCATTGGCTGACTAAGCCTAAATGTCCGACAAAACTAGATCCTACGGCACACGAGTAAGCTCAAAATCTGACTACCACAATTTGTATTGAACGGAAAAAGACCAAAAGTCCACACCCAAAGACCCCACTCGCCTGAGTGTTGGGACCAAACTGATAACGATATGCCTGACACAGGATGTAAAATTTTGTCGGGCCAACGGCTCGTCAAAGAAATCTACCTAATGACAGTTTGTGATACATGCAGGCACTCATACAGGCCTCAGCTTTAAATCAATGGCAGTTTGTGATAGATGCAAGCATTGATCCAGGTCTCAGTTTTAAACCAACGGCAGTTTGTGATACATGCGAGCACTCATTCAGGCCTCAGCTTTAAAACATCAACAGTTTGCAATACAGGAAGGCATTGATCTAGACCTCAGCTTTAGACTTATGGCAGTTTGTAATACATGTAAGCATTGATTCCACCTGCCTCAGCTTCAGACCAATGGCAGTTTGTGATACATGGAGACATTGATACTGCCTGCCCAGCTTCAGCTCAGTGGCAGTTGTGATACATGCAAGCACTGATCCAGGCTTCAGCTTTAGACCAATGGCAGTTTGTGATACAATTTAGGCAAGTGTTGATCCAGCCTGCCTCAGCCCAATAGCAGTTTGTGATACACACAAGCCCTGATCCAAGCTGCCTCAGCTTTAGACCAATGGCAGTTTGTGATAGTTGCAAGCACTGATTCAGGCCTCAGCTTTAGACCAATGGTAGTTTGTGATACCACGGACTTGTGAATCAGTCAGATGACAGGCATACGGGCCGCATGGAGGGTGCCCTCCACCATGTAATGGCACAACAGACCTGTTCTGTTTGCCTAAATCCACGATTACAAGTTATCAGAGAAAGAAAATAGGACAGATCTTGATGGCGAACAACTGGCATTCTTTAAAGCTGCTGATACAGAAGTCTGGCTATCTCTTTGGCAACCCTCTACACCCAAAGGTAGAAGAAGAACACCTAAGTAAGTAAGATTTATTTATGACTGCAACAGTAATAATATCTGAAAAATGTGGAAGCAATGTGGGCTTACCAGAAAAAAGGTGGCCATAGTCTTGTTCAATCTTCTGAAAGTGGTCAAACTGCTCTCTAGCAAGTTTGTTGCTAGTTCTGTCTTTCAAAAACTGAGGGTCTCTAATATCTCTATATAAAAAAAAAACACACAAAGTTAAACAGCTTCAAACTCTTCTCAATTATACAAAATGTCTTCATAATGAGACAATCAAGACAAATGGTTTTAACACTGCTTTTTATCCCCCACTGTCGTGGAATGATAAGCCATTACGCATCACCCCTAAAATAGTCGAGACCTGTCTTACCTGGGCTCGACACAACTTTCAAACTTGGACTCGTCTGGAAAGGTATATAGTCCCTTATATCGATATATGCCTTTATCGGACATAATTATAATATTTACATCTTCTAGTTGCTTTGACTTAGCGTCATTTTCAAATTTGCAACTATTGGATAAATATTACGGGAGTTATTTGAGGTTTCTTGGAAACCGATTTACTCCTTGCCCCTGTATACAAGGAACTACTTCTTACCAACGCTTGAATTGAAATTTAGCGGGATTATCTGCCGGCTTTCCTGGAACTCAGACGTGTCCATCGACGCCAGTACATTTCATTTTAAAAAGGCGGTCTGTGGCGCCTAGGACTTTTCCTATGCTTGGGATGAAACCTTTGTGAAGAGCTGGCAGAAGAATCACAGTCCAACCAACCAACCATCAACCAATTATCTACCAATTATCACCCAACTACCACTTGTGAAGACTACCATCCTCAAGATGGGGTGCCATATACCCCAAAACATCCTACAGTGCCAGAGCATGTGTGTAGCTCAGGGACATTGCTGCGAATGACTAGTGGGAGAGATTTGCTGTGTGCCTATCTAGTTGCTGTGTCTTTTATGGTGAGGTACTTCTTCACCATCTGATCCAGTTGAGGCAGAATTACCAAAGACAGTCGAATCATCAGGAGCTGAGGGAAGCATCAACGATAGAAAGAGGATAAGTGCCAGTTTGATGCCATGTTTTGCTATATTCCTCACAGCTCCCATGTTTCCCTAGGATGAATACGTGTCATCTCCAAGACATTCTGACTGTTTAATTGTTTTTGTAATCTGGACTTTGTATTCTGGAATCCAGCTATTGAAATCTGGCATCTACTTCACTATTATATATATGTATATGTTGTATTGATTACATGCATTCATTTTCATGGCTGACTTAGGTGTCTCTTATTCACCTTTTTAAGTGTTTAGCATTTGCGTGTGTATGAATCTTAAATATATGTGTTAACATGGTTATGATAATGAACTATCATAACCTGGGGGCTTTCTTTAGTAAGTAGTGGGGGTGTCCAGCCAAGTGTGCCTAGGAATATTGTATTCATATACAGATATATTTTGTAGTGCCCATACATGAGTTGCCCTACTCCAGAAATAAGTTGAGTGTATATTGGCCACGGGGAATCCCTTAGACCAATACGAGCCAAACGACTCAACATAATTATTTCTGAGTGCTGTTGGTTCTGAAGGAGAAATCCTTATATCAGGCACGTGACAGGAGTGATATGTGACACCCACAACCAACCAGATGATTGAGTTGAGCTCTGTGAGGTTTTCTATTTTATAGTATACAAACATGAACCACACAACTGAAACTACCTCTCCAGTTCTTTTTTATTTTAAAACCTGGTCATAGTCTATGGTCTCAAAACTGTCCTCTGTCATACTAGACATGTTTATGGAAATACTGGTACAACACTATAAGCACTTGCACACATTCAAATTTTCAGTTTATACTAGGGCTGTACCGAATAGTGATTTTCACTATTCGGCCAAATATGAATAGCAGGACCAACTATTTGGCCGAATACGAATAGTGCATTATCATCATCAGGTGCCTTGCCGACTGGCAATCTGCGATCTCCAGCAGCATGTATTAGTTTGTGTGATGACACATCTCCATGCCATGCAACAAGACTGTCAAGAATCTTCTCTCGTTGTCTTCCTCTATCCCTCCTTCCACAGATCTTTCCAGTGGTCACCACATGTTCCATTTTTCCTCTTCTCATAACATGGCCCAAAAATGATGACTGTCTCCTTCTGATGTCTGTGATTAGTTTATTTGGTTTCCCACCTCTTTCAAAACCTCTTGGTTGCTTTTTGATTGCGTTTGGCTGTCCAAGGTATTTTAAGCATTGTTCTGTAAAACCACATCTCTGAGGCCTCAAGAAATTGTTTGGCCTGCCTACCGATTGTCCAGGACTCACAGCGATATGTTAAAAATGGATGCATGTAGCAAGCAAGACATTCTTTTTCTAGCCTTCAATGACAAAGATATATTGCATAAAATGTTCTTCATTTTATGAAATGCAGTTTTTGCCTGTCCTATTCTGTTTATTTTTTTCAGTAATGCATCATCATTTTTTTAAACAGTTATTACAACAAATATCGAAAACAAATCGAACAACTGCAGACTCTCAAAGAACTGAGGATTCTTTATTGTTTTAAACAATGGATCAACATCATGGCATATGGGTGTAACAAAGTGGGTGTAACAAAGTACTCGGTTCTTCTTCCAACTTAAGCCCGAGTCAGAAGAATCTCAGCGCAGTGCACAAACTGTGTAGCACCGGCAAGGATCCTGAAAATACTTTGGGTATTTTTAAAATTTCTAATTTTGCCTGGGCAGCGCCAATAGGCTATTTTTCTAAAACTTCCAACTGCCAAGGGATTTTTTAATGTGCTTAACAATACACCTGGCGTCCGTCTTACTACACAGAGACCAGGGGAAATTACTTGAAGTCCACGTGAAAAAATCCCAGCCCTCACCCGCGCTTGAACCTGGGACCTCTAGCACGAACCAACGACAAATCGTAGAAGAACTCAATCAGAAAACTCTAGAAGAGTTTTAGACAAGCCTACTCCTGGGGGGGGGGGGAGGGGGGGGGGGGCATGCGTGGGTGTTGTGCATTGGCACTTTATTTGTGTGTTGCAGTAATTCCTTGGGGGGGGGGGGGGGGGGGAGCATGCGTGGGTGTTGTGCATTGGCACTTTATTTTGTGTTGCAGTAAGTCCTGGGGGGGGGGGGGGGCATGCATGGGTGTTGTGCATTGGCACTTTATTTGTGTTGCAATAAGTCCTGGGGGGGGGGGGGGGGGGAGGGCATGCGTGGGTGTTGTGCATTGGCACTTTATTTGTGTTTGCAGTAAGTCCTTGGGGGGGGGGGGGCATGCGTGGGTGTTGTGCATTGGCACTTTATTTGTGTTTCAGTAAGTCCTGGGGGGGGGGGGGGGGGAAGGGCATGCGTGGGTGTTGTGCATTGGCACTTTATTTGTGTTGCAGTAAGTCCTGGGGGGGGGGGGGGGCATGCGTGGGTGTTGTGCATTGGCACTTTATTTGTGTTTCAGTAAGTCCTGGGGGGGGGGGGAAGGCATGCGTTGGTGTTGTGCATTGGCACTTTATTTGTGTTGCAGTAAGTCCTGGGGGGGGGGGGCATGCGTGGGTGTTGTGCATTGGCACTTTATTTGTGTTGCAGTAAGTCCGGGGGGGGGGGGGGGGGGGGAGGGCATGCGTGGGTGTTGTGCATTGGCACTTTATTTGTGTTGCAGTAAGTCCTGAGGTTTTAATGCCCTCACGAGCTTTAGGTGTTAATGGAGTTTTGGGTATAGTCTGTTTCAGCTAAACTAATCTTGTGTCTGAATGAAACAAATCTTCACTAACTATAGTCCGTTTATGACTTGATTAACTGTGGCACATAACAATAAAAAAATCAGCTGGTGCAAACAAAATAAATATTACCGAAAAAGGCAATTTTCTTCAGTGTCAGTTAGTGCAAGTGCTACTCCCCTTATTATTTAGGAAATTTATTAAAAAAATTAAACAAGACCTTAGATTCGCATATCACGCGATTTATTCAATTTGTTACTTAGTCACTCCTCTTCTACCTTGGGGTGTAAAGGTTTGCCAGAGAGATCGCCAGACATCTCTATCAGCAGTTTTCTTTCTGGCTTTGTTCCATTCCAGAACTCTGTCAGTTAGGGACTGTCAGATGTTGTCTTCCCAGCAGACACTGATCGCCATGCAGGTCTGGTTCTTAGCCTCCCATGCCTGACTTGGCAGCCAATTTTCTCTCATTATGCATAAATGTCCAAACCATCATAACTGTGACTGATTAACTCAGGTTTGTAAGGACTGGGTATCAAGACATTGACATACTGTCTGATTGCGGACTTTGTCCCTTTTAGTCACTTAGACCACTTTTCTCAGGTATCTTATCTCTGAGGCTTGACTGTGACTGATTAACTCAGGTTTGTAAGGACTGGGTATCAAGACATTGACATACTGTCTGATTGCGGACTTTGTCCCTTTTAGTCACTTAGACCACTTTTCTCAGGTATCTTATCTCTGAGGCTTGAAGCTGGCTTCTGTGAGCTGTTGTCATGGCCCATGACTCACACCCATAGGGTATGTCAGGAATATCGGTTGGTGGGCATAGTGCGAACAATCTACGATTTGCTAATGAAATAGTTTTTATAGCTGAAGATAAAACACATCTGAAGAAACGATGGACATTACTTTAACGGAAGTCAAAACAAGGGTCATAGTTTCCACCACCAGCAGTATGACAATGGAGGTCATGGCTGTGACAAAAGCGGTAGGACGGGTGAAAACTCAGGAATTCACAAATGCAAGCTTTCTCAGTGAGCATGCTACAGAAGATCAAGGTGGAGCATATACAAAAACAGTGGCTCCATCTGTTACTGCATGCAGTGTTTTGCAAAATCACCATTTTTGTCTCAGAGCAAGCTAATGTGAAAGGCAATGAGAGAGCAGACACAACGGCTGCCAGAGCAACTATCAGGAATGGGTCATTTATAGACAGAAAAGACATCATCAATGCCATACTAGAAACTTAATTCTGTGAGGCTTTCATCTTCGTGGAAAATTATTTTTCACTTAATAGAATGCATACCATGGGTGTACCAATTAGAGCAGCGAGAAAGGTAAACCATACGGGAGCCACTAAGTTATTAGCCTAAAACACTTGGAGACACACTCAAGAGGAGACTGGAGCATTTATGGTCATGTCTGATGAAAATGATTTTTAAATAAACAAGATGGTTGGGAGAATGGATAGAGAAATAGAGACATGATGCCAACAAGCCAGTTTGAGAATGGAAGTGGAGGCAGTCTCTGTTGCATACATGACATGGTTGTAACTGACTCACAGAGCATGTTGAGAAAGTTGGAAGCATCACTTCAAAGGTCCTGGGTAGTTAGCATCCTTTTGATATTTTCTCGAGGTTATGCAGGTGTGTTGGGAAATGAGCAGGCAGATAGAGCCGGCCAGTTTTGCACCATTTGATGGTGAACTGATGTATGACAAGCTGGATGTTGTGATGGCCCTTTGGGAGCGAGTAAACAGTGCCGAGGCACAGATGGATCATTACGGTCTGAGGAGAATGGCACTGCAAGAAGTTACAAGGGGATCTGGCGGATACTCGACACTCAGGGGAAAGGCGAGACGGATATATAATCAGACAGTTACTGGTACCATCAGAAACTTGACTCTTCACTTGCTGTTGAAGATGGGGAAGGAGCGCATTTAGTGGTGTCTCGAGTACAGTGATGTAGATTCCTAATTCAGCATTCAATATTTTAACCATCCGAGACAAAGTGAAAAATTATACCACCAGACACACTGTGGGAAGAACATCCATGCACCAAATTCATTAAGAAACAGAAAATCAAATGGTTTGGTCATCTTGTTAGAATGCAGCCACAACAATTACAAACATAGGCGCTACACACGAAAAGATCTGATGTGAAAGCAAGAAGTCACCGTAGGAGAAGATGGACTGATGAAATTTAAGACCATTCTTTATCGACATGAAGTGACAATAGCCATTGTTACCCATCAAGCAATTGTTCATAAATATTCCTTCCAATGACGCTTAGGTAAAAATGGAAAAGGATAATAAAGATTCTGTGTTGTCTTCAGCCTAAGTTTTTAGGAGGCACATGGCTTTTGAGGATTTAATAAAAGAGAATTGATAACAATTCATATGATGTCTACCTTCAAGACAGAGCTATAAGCTTGTGTGAAGGCTGTACTAGGTAAGGACCAATGTTTGAATGTGGTTAATTACAGAAGAGGTAGGACTACCAAAAACATTCATACAACATTGATTAAAAGGTCTATATAGAACTTAATCTGACATCCAAATGGAAGTTACCATTTACTGTTGTCAGCATGATTTTTGACATTCATAGATCAAGAAAAAGCCTTCGATAGAGTCAACAGGAATATGTTGTGGGAATGTATGGGGAAAAAAGGAATCAGCAATCATCTCATTAATATTTGCAAAAGCCTGTACACACGTAGTGAATGCTGCATAAGATCAAAGGCAGGGTTGTCTAGAACTTTTATAGTGAACTCTGGTGTGCGTCAGGGCTGTGTACTATCGCCGCTTCTTTTCATAACATACATGGACGCCATATGTAGAGAAACAGACTTTAATCAGGGAGAAGATATAACAGAATTACTTTTCGCCGACGACCAGGTACTCATAGCAGAAAATATGGAATGCCTACAGAACCACCTAAATCAAATTAGTAACAAAAGGTAGGAATATTATATGAAAATAAACACTACGAAGACAGAGACAATGATGATAGGAAGACATAAAGACAATTTAGAAATTAAATTAAAAACAACACCCTGAGACAAGCAGAGGAATTTAAGTATTTGGAAGCAATTTTTACTTCAGACGGAAAACTGGACAAAGAAATTAGCTCCAGATGTGCCAAAGCTAATCAAGTAATGGGTCAACTATCTCCCCTGTTGACACACAAGCAGATACCTCAGAGTACTAAAGTGAATCTTATCAGAACTATTTTTTGGCCAATACTATGCTATCAGTGCCAAACGTGGACACTTACATCCTCCAATGAACGTAAAATTGTGACAACAGAGATGAAATGCCTTAGAAGAGCTGCAGGAGTTTTAAAACGTTACAACGGGTATAAAGCGAGTGGAAGACCTCGGAAAATATGGAGTGATGGCATTAAGAACAGCCTTACAGAAATGAACATCAGTCTTAATAGTGCTCTTGACAGAGCTCATCAAGGAACATTACATCTCCCCCCGACACTTCGATGAGGTACAAGGTGGAAGAGAAGAAGAAGAAGAAGAAGAAGAAGCATGATTTTTAAGGTGAGAAAATAATGACATCATGAAATAACAGCACTTTTAAATTTAGCAAAATCAAAGTTAGCAATAAGGTCTTACCGAATCTGCTTGGCACTTTTATGTCTCACAAATATGGTTATGGGATACACTCTGTACTGATACATCCTTTCTATTGCACTAGGTTTCACACTTAACAGGCAATGGACATTCTGTAACATTGATGACAAAATTTCTGAACTCAAATATAGTTGAGTTATAATTACAAATACTTCAGAGATAAATGAAACAACCGTTATAAATATGTACATCTTATACCAAATTGTCTACTCCACGATTCATAAGCATGTAAATATTATCACTCACTGTTATCACTGCTGTTTAAGTGGGTGTGGTCATGGACATATCAGATTTAGTCTTAACCTTTAGTTCTATATTAAGGAAGCCTGTTCCTGATATTGAAAGGGCCAACCCAGTCAACAAATGAGAAAAGAAGTCAACATGCTCTGCTCTTTGCCCTGGTTATATACTCTTCAGACTGCTATCTCTCCATATATTGATGTTATTCTCCAAATTGTATCGCTGTCTACCTTGTGCGCTCATGTTTTCAACTTTTCACTCCAGTAAGGTTGTTGTAAAGGTGTTGTCTTTTTACCCTGTTGTCCTGAAAAGCCACAAGACCTACACATCTGGTTAGGTCCTACTCCCCGTAAATGTTACTTTTCCTGCTTGTCTGGAGTGACTGTTCATGAGATGTATAGTCGCTTTCGGCTGAGTTTGCACATGTGCAGTGTTTACGAGGTCAGGATGTGAATATACTTACTAAAAAAAACAAATGTATTTCCATTTTTAGGGTTTGTCTAATACAAGGAAGCATCTTATAGACCAAGAAATAAAGCATATGACTATATCTTGATGCTGTCTGTTAATTCATATTGTTGATTTTCTTACTCTTTTATTTTTACAAGAACCTCTAGTATCTAATGGTATCATTAGGTGCCTCTTGAACAAAATCCAATACTCAACACTTTAAAACTTCTTAGACCCTGTGTGAGTTCTGGGGCCCCGCTGTGGGAAAAACAAGAGTAAACCCACTTCCTCCCCAACGAGCATGTCATAGGAACTGAGTAAATGGTTGCTTCTAATGAAATCGGAATGCATTCGCCAGAGCGGCAAGGAACAAACAAACTGCACACAAATAAGCCAGTAAAACAGATGTGCATGCAAAAGTCAGGCCCTGGCACAAAGTCCAAATGGACGATCAACCAGGACTTTCTGCAGAACCTTACAGCTGGTGAACAAAGAAGAAGTAGAAGAAACTGTTTGGAAAGATTTGAGATTTCTTTCTAGACCCTGAAAAAGATGTCAGATGTGTCATACTCTTTTTACACTGTGATAATAATTGTGACTTATTACTGAGTCCATTATAGCATTTTTTGTAGGTTAATCAAATTTTCCCTCACAAATACTGTAACAATCCTGCAATTGTTATTTCTAAGCATGAAATTTTGCCAGTGGTATAGACCTACTGCTAATAATTTTTAACTGCCATGGAACATACACAAACTGCACACAGTACTTTATTCTGAAAGTGTCCTAAAATGGATTTTAAAATTAGCAATTTTTTTTAAGCTAACTTAATTTGGCCACAAACAATAATACAAATTACTTGAGGGTTGGCAAATAGATTTTGTATGACAATTTTTTTGTTAATTAATTAAAAGTTTTTGCTAATGTTTATTTTCTTTTAGTCGTCTAATAATGGAAACTGCACAAGAAATAAACTCGCAATTTTATATTCAATTTGGGGACTATGAAAAAGTCTTTAACAACATGATAATCTATTTCAACATATAAAGACATGACATGCTGAGTATTTCATGAGCGAAAACTGACAGATACATTAACAATAAGAACATAAGTATTACAGGGAAGCATTTCAACTTCAGCATTTTTAGTGACTATCGAGTGGATTATGACATCAACAATTACTGAAATGGAAATCAACAGTTGAGTTAAGAACTGACATCACAGCACACATGATATTTCCAAAAGCACTCTGTCCTCATCTTTAGCAGACTAATCACTGTCTCCATCCCCATGTGGGACAAACTTTTTGTTATTCTGAAGCCCCACCATAATATAACCCATGATATGGGCTGAACGGGGTTTCTGGGACCTCTCCACAGGTGATCCTCATCCGAATGGTGGCACTTTGCGTCACCGTGTGTTTATCTTATGTCTTGGTGGGGTTGAACATCATCAATCAATCTTTTATCACTCAGTGTAATGTCCAGCAGCCAGCAAACAGTTCCCATGCCAATGGTACCTGCAGCTATTTTACTATATGCTCATCTTGTCTTTTCTAGTGAGTATTGGCAAGAATCCCAGGCCATTGCCTTTTGCTAGATTTTATCCACATTGTAATTATCTATTCATGTTTCCGCACGGTTCGCATACTCCTAAAGGGTTTTCACCACATCTAGCTTGTGATGTCTCAATTTCCGCCTGGTGCAGCACAATCTGTCTGCCTGCTCATTTCCAAACACACTTGAATGCTCCAGAAATGGTGAAAATTTTTCTGCTTCCCCATTTTGTTGAGCTTTTTAGTCAAATTTCTCTGGAATTCCTTGAATGCTCCAGGCATTAGATCCAAAAGACACTAGCTACTAGGAACCTCTGAAGAGATGCTTGCTATTCTGCATGGAGCATACACATCTCCAGCTTTCTCAATATGTTCTGTGAGTATGTTACAATCAAAAGATGTGTGTGCAGCTGGTTCTCAAGCCAGCTTGAAGCAGCTTTGACTGCCTCCCCCTCCAATCTCAGACTAGAGATTATGGTATTACATCAAAATGTTGTTGCATTATGCGACGACCAATTGTTTTTGCAATAAACCCCCATGCACTTTTCTGCCTCTCAACACAGAGCCATTTGTATATATAATCACAAAACTAGGCGGGAACTGTCTAAAATCAGCTGCTGAATATTTAGTTCTGCAAAGCCCGCTGGTCAGTTCTTGCACTCCTAACTCAATGTGATTAGAACCCTATAAAATGATTGCTGCTTTGACACCTTTGCCCAATGTTTGTATCCTTACACACTTCTTTAATTATGTCTTCTGCTTATGACATCCAAGACTTTCCCCTTGTTAGCCTGTGGCCCTTAGCCAAATCCAGTGCTTTGTGAAGAAAGTGCTTTTTTTCTCTGTGGCTCTCTAAGGTATGACCTTCCTTTGCAGCACTTTTAGCCCTTCTGCAGACATACTGCATACATATTTCTGGGTGTTGCATTTATATATCCTAGAATCATTCGCATGGCTTCATTCATAACTCAGGCTTCACCAGCTGACTCTTTGAAACATTAAGTAGTTCTGATTCATACTCCATCATTGAGATGATCAAATGTTGGTATGCTGTGAACAGCATTCTTTGCCCCATGTTCACTATATGCCATAAATTATTACAGAATTCAACAGATGCTAACAGAGCAGCTTGATTAATTTGGACTTCACTTACGATATTTCCTTTCTGTCGCAATAACAAAATCAGATAGAGTTGAAATTATAATAATAACTAGACAGGAAAACATGCACAGCAGGGGTCCACCGTTCCTCAGTAGAAAGATCCCTTGTTGACGACTGTTTCGGCCCATTACTTCCTATACAATCTCGGAAGGTGAGCCGACCTGGTTGATGACGCCAGGCCACGATCTTCCCCTGCTACACTTTATCAGACTCTAGGACAGGGACAAGACGATATGGTGACTTTGCAACAGGTATTGTGAGATTTGGCGTCATACCTGTTGTTGCGGTAGCAATTTAGCCAACTACCTTCACAATCAGAGTGACAAGCTTAGGGCTGGTTCATCAGACAGTTGTTAGACTTTGGCATTTTGCAGAGAGACACTGGCAGACATTTATCGGACACTTTGGCTTTATAGGGATGAAAAGTTCTTTTCCAATAAGAGCTTGGGCGAGTCTATCAAGGCTCACCCCCGAGACGTTCCATTGTGTCCAAAGCCAGCTCGAAGCCCTTATACTCAATTGAAGTCCCCAACAATTAACAATTATAACTTGCCTTATCACAAATTTCCTTAACTGTGCAAGTTCTAACACACTGGTAGACGTCATCTTTCTTCCAAAAGTCTATAAGGACTCCTTCTGCAAGGGACTGTTCCATGGTGGCACTGGAAGATCTTATAGAAGCTAAGACATAGAAACAGTAAAGATACACAGAATTTATAAATGCTATCAACAACATATGCACTAGCTAACAACATATTTGAAGCTGAATTGTTTCCCTTTTTCATAACCTAAATAGATATTTTTTACCGTAGCCTGAATGAGTGATTAAATATATAAGATATACAATATAAACATCTCCTAAATAGTGACGGTACTGCTCTAATAGCTTAAAGACTAAATAACTAGCATTAAGATTGCTGATGGCTAATTTTCAGTGTTTTCTTAATTTTTATAATGTAAAATTTCTAATCCAGTGGGGGAGTGGGGGGGGGGGGGGGGGTGCATGTGTGCGTGCATGTATATACCCTAAAACATACATATATATTATATATGCGCGAGCATTTATATATATATACATATATATATTTATATATATATTTATATATATATATATTAGGGATGCTAGTGAAGTTTTATGTTTTGGGTTTTTACTTACGAAACCATGACAGCGCGATAGAGATTAAAATTACAAATCCAATGGTACCTCATTTAGACCTGTAAGTCAATTCTAAGCAGAGATTTTAACATTTTAGTGGCGGATACCACAATAGACAATTTATAGTGGAAATGGACAAAAGATGGATTTCCGGCTGCGACCCAGTAGGATGAAATGACTCAATGTTTGCATTTTATGACCATAACTTTTTTGTTTCTAAACGAATCCCTTTGCAACCATATATTGCTGGAATCGGGACAGTGAGACCTAACTGTTTATGCATGTCTCAAATACAAACACTACAATATGGGCCTATTTAACATATGAAAATGGCCGCAGGCTGATTTTTTTTCCATCAAAAACCTTATAAATTTACAGTTGTCTGCCAACGAGCTTGGCTTAATACATATCATATTGTGTGTCCCGGCAAGGCAAACATAAAGATCGTATAAATGTGCCAATGTCAGTTGACGTGACTTAATTAACATATAAAAACGGCCACCAACTGCCTTTTTTTCAGCAAAAACCTTATACATTTACAGTTGTCTGCCAGTGAGCCTGGCAAGATGCACATCATACTGTGTGTCCTGATAAGGCGAACATTAAGTTCATATAAATGTGAGCTGACGTGACCTAATTAACATATACAGCACCCCCCCCCACCCCTCCCCCGCAACAGCGATGTCACCTGGGGTGGTCGTTTCTCAGCACAGTAATGACACCCGGGGTGGTTGCACCCCCACAGTGATGATACCGGGGTGGCCGCATCCCCTTCCTACTATCTTCTTTCCCCTGTATCTCTCCTCTTCTTTCTTTCTTTTTCCTTTCCTTTCTGTTTCCCCATGTCTCAGTGCCGACTTTCTTGTCTTAGTCTCTTTTTTTCTTCCTCTCTCCTCCTCCTGCTCCCCCCTCTTTCTCAACTTTCTCTGAATCTTTTACTCCCCCTCCCCCAACTCTCCATTCTGTATGGTAGGAGAAAACATGAGCCCACTGGTAGTACATGGCCTGCTTTCCTAATGGGGCAGTGACTGTGTTAACAACTGGGCAAACACAACAGGTGTGTTCATTTCTGGGAATCAGGTCAGGCCGGATTTTTTTTTCTTTAAAAAATGACCTTGGCTCCCATGTCCACCCAGCATTGAATATAAGAAATGGATCTATAGCAGCGACACGCGGACAGCCAAGCATGGGAGGGTTGCCATTGGGATTTTTGTCAAAATGAAGCTAAGCTGCCAAAAACCCAAGCAATATTTAAGCACCCAAAAAAAAAAAAAAAAACAACCCCAAAATTGATAAATAGTACATATTTATAGTTACAAAATGAAACATTTACCCATTTTTATATGAGGATATACATATAAAAAAAAAAAAAAAACCAAGATTCCAAAATCTTAACCCAAGGTGTCATATAAAAACCCAGTTCTTGGGGGAAAGCCCAAGTACTGGCAGGCCTGATGGACGGGAGCGCGGTCAGGGCTGCTGTTGTTTCTTGACCACTTAGATTTACAATTCTGACATAAAATTCTGTGGATTCTAAATAATAAAAGACGCATTAAAAAAATGCTACAAGAGTTGTAGATGTTTAAAAAGTAGCTCACTGAACATTATTAATTTACTAAGTATCTGAAGTTAATTACTGAAGAATCATCTTAGAAAATGAGCAATGATGGCAAAAATTAATTATTGAGATTTGAGGGTGATTAGGAAAAAATATCTCCACCAGAAAATACGCAGAGCTCTAAATAATGACAGATGCATGAAAAAATGCTACAATGGTTGTGGATTTAAAAAAAAAAATGATTAAAATAACGCTAACTAATCTAATCATTAGTTTAAATTAATTATAAAGCTTTACAAACGGTCTCCTAGTGCAAACATATTGGATTTAAAGCGAAAACAGTGACGCTACTAAAAATTTTTTTTTAAACATTTGCGCTCAGCCAATCTTTGTGAAATTTCCCATACTTTTGTAAAAATTAATGCAGAATTCAAAAATACACCACAAATTGCCTTAACCTGGCTAATTAAAAAGATATTTACGAAATTACTTACCGTTAATTCACTGTGTGCTGCCAAAAAAATCGATTTATTGTATACGCATCAAAACCATCTCAGGTCAAAGCCTAGCATCTCTCCAATAGCTCCTAATAATTTTTTAGATTTTATTTTTTACGTAAAGAACACGGAAAAATAATTTCTCAATAACGGTAAATTCGGGCTGCTTTTTTTGGTCGCGGCCGCGTCCCTAGTTACGGATGAAAATGTATAGCAAAAAAAAAAAAAAAAAAAAAAAACGAAACAAATCGACCCATTGCTATAGCCAAATATATGTTTCAGGTGTTTAGAAATGTTGCATATATAGTCATGATATCTGGTCAATGCTTGTCTCATCCTGTTTATTTCTGTGCCTTGCACTTTGGCCATGAACATGAAATATTACACTTGTAAAAGCTAAAAATTTCCCTTTTTTATCTTAAACCAAAATACAGTAACCAGCAACCACAGTGGCCAAGCCTCTTGAATATATCAGCCCAGTCAAAAATCATTGGTAAATAATGTCCATCATATGAATGACACCTGTATGTTAGCGGGGCCCTCACAGGAAGCAAAGATAAGTAACACTGCACAAGTCATGTTGTAAGATGGAATTCAGGGCAGGGTTGGGCTTGAGGTTGGCTACCTTTTGCTGTAAAAACAGCCACAAAAACCAACCAACTATGGAAAAGTGAAAAAGAGAAGCAAGACAAACCCAGCCAACCAAGATGAGGGGATGCTCATCTAGTAGAACACATATTACATGGTGTGGAGAAAGCCAAAAGGAGTCTGGATCGTCGACGTACTTACTTTCACCTAGGAAACCTCCAGAATTGGAATCTGGAATGTTAGAGCTTTGAACGATGTAGGAAGAATAATGAAAGTATTAAGGAAAAGAAACATTATATGATTAGTATTTTAAGATTATATGGAGCTGCAGAGTAAAGTTAAAAAGATGGGAAGGATAGGGGGAGTGCTGCATATGATAGCAAAGGACAGAACGACTTTGTGTGACTTGGTTTAGGGCCTATGCTCCAGTGGGGGTTAGAAAGCCAGAAAAAGAAGAAGAAGAAGGATGAATTACTTCTTATCACTATATATCACTGTGCCTTAAGGTAAGGAAAAAATACCCCAAACAGATCTGCGATTCTTAGTATTTTAATCTTAGAATTTTAAAAAATATTTAGTTTTTGGTATTTTATCACCAAATGCAAAAATACTATTTTAATTTTATGTTAACTTCGATTCCTAAGTTACTATGGCAGACTAAAATCTGTCTATTTAATATTAGCAATTTGTATACGGAAAACTCGACAGAGAAATTAGCTCGAATTAGCCAAAGCTAATCAATAGGGTAATTATCTCCCCTGTTGACACACAAGCAGATACCCCGGAGTACTAAAGTAAATCTTATCTGAAATATTTTTTGGCCAACACAATGCTGTCAGTGCCAAATGTGGACTCTTACATCCTCCAATGAACGTAAAATTGTGACAACAGAGATGAAATGCCTTAGAAGAGCTGCAGGAGTTTCAAGGAAAGACAGAATATGAAATCACGAAATCAGATGAATGCTAGGAATAAAGCCAGTCTTACAGGTCATGAAGGAACAACAAATGAAGTGGTTTGGACACCTAACAAGAGTACCCAGGTACTATCTGCCACAGAGAGCCACACTAAAACGCTACAACGGGTATAGAGCGAGTGGAAGACCTCAGAAAATATGGAGTGTTGGCATTAAGAACACCCTTACAGAAATGAACATCAGTCTTAATAGCGCTCTTGACAGAGCTCATCAACAAATGTTACATCTCCCCATGACACTTTGATGAGGTACAAGGTGGAGGAGAAGAAGAAGAAGAGAAGAAGAACAAGAATATGTATACACATATACCTCAGCGTGATGTTTTTTTTTTCAATATGAAAAAAGTGGGCTGTAGTTGATGAAAGAAGTATTTGAATAAATGTCAACTAATCATGTAGCAGATAAATACTCAGTAGCAATGATCACTTAATATGACTTACACATTTCTCCTGGTCACAGGTGAAGTACACAAAGCTAAGACACAAACAGTATGCACTCATAATTGAAGTGAATAAAACACAACTCACAAGGTTCACAGTATTTGTACTTGTCCGGTGATTCAGACACTAATTTCTTGATAAGTGCATCAGCCAAGGGGCTTAGCAGCACAACTGGCCTCAACATTTTCACTGAAAAAACCAACAACCTTAATATTAGAAATAAATTAACCAAAAAATAATTTACTGATTTACAACAATGATTATAATTACATTTCTAATAGTGAGACCCAGGAGTGATAGCAGCGGCAAAAGGAAGAGGTATCTACAGGTAGCAGAAAGAGCAGAAGATGGAATTACATCAGAATAATAATTTTATTAAAGAAGAAGGTAAATTTGCTGAAAATTTAATTGCAAGCTTCTACAGTTTCATTTAACAGGAAAAAATGATAATAGGCACGATAAAACTAATTGTCTTCCTTGTGTCCACTGTGGCAATGGCGAAATCAATTGTGTCCACCATGAAAAACCACTACTACTGGTGTCAACGCTTGGATGAGAAAGAAGGGTTTGGTGTGGGCCGGCTTCCTAGGCTAAAATAATAGTTGTTGTTGTTGCTACATAAACATGCTGGAAAAGATAATTTTTATCTCCCATTTTTTGTGTGTGCATAATCAATGCCTGGGTAATACAAAAAATAAAAAATTAATGCTGTGTCAGAAAAACAGGCACTGACTGGGTAGAAAACACAGTAGGAACATCTAGATTTTGCTGCTTACATTGTTCTGCTAAGTTAAAAACAAAAATGATATGCAAAGAAAAATATATGATTTAGCAAATATGGCATCAAAAATTGGACTACAAATTAGTAATGAAGAGACAAGTATATCCAAGACACCAATAACAAGTCAAGCGGATGTAATACTGGACACAACAAGAATTCAATTTACTTATTTAAGTAGTAATTATGATAGTCAAGGAAATAAAAATATTCTTTTTCTTCTTTGGTTCACTTGAAACAGATTATCTATATCTGCAATGTTGTCTCTAGCATGACCTTAACTGTCTTTTGTAATTCACGCAGTGAAACATAAAGCTTTGAAATAAAAATAAAGAGATTAAGACAAGCATTGGCAGCTTTTAAAAACCTAAACAAAATATAGAACTCTATATTGTTTGGTTTTAAAATAAAGTTACATTTTTGCAACCGTGATGTTATTACAAATTTAACATATGTCAATGAAAATTGGAGAGCCACTAAAAATATGGAACAAAAGTTAAATGCATTTGAAAACCAATGCCTCTAAAAATTTTTTGTTAACTTGCTTCAGACAAGTTCCACTGACCCTATATGGAAATAAGGAATTCTACTGCCCTATCTTGCCGAAGTAGCTCATTAAAGATTTATTTTCTAGCTCACTAAAGATTCATTTTCTAACTCTAGAAATTAAGAAGTTAAAGAAAACAAATTTAAACTATAGTCCCACTAAAAACAAATGTTAGTGAATGTTTGTTTTAGACAGAACAGTCTGAAAAGTTAGGGGTACTGGAGAAAATGTATTAATTTAGTGTTACAAATAATTGTTAATTAAAGATTAAAACAAAAAATTCAGATGGATAAAGGCGAGTGAGTGAGGTCAATAAAATTACACAACTCTTCCTCACTTTAAACAAATTCATCGCACTAGTCACTTTTTTTTATTTGTCATCAGCTTCTTCCTCCCCTCAAAGCAAATGTTAAAATGCAGGTCATGGATAAAGAACACTCTTCAAAGATGGGCTGAACATTTTAACAATATTTTAAATCAGTCCTCATCTGTTAACAATGACTCTATCAACCGCCGTCCACAAGTCCCTATTAACATGGCACTTGAACAAGTACCAACCCTAGAGGAAAGTGAAAAAGTGATTCACCAAATTTCTAGTGGCCAAGCTCCTGGCTCAGACTCAATCCCTGCAGAGGTTTACAAAACTTCTTGTGATTTTTCAGCAAATTTGGCAACTGAAATTGTTCCACAGAAACTTAATGATGCATCAATAATACACCTCTATAAGCGGAAAGGGAATCACCAGGATTGCAACAATCACCGTGGTATATCCCTACTATCGCAGGAAATTTTTTTGCAAGAATACTTCTAAATTGTCTTACGACACACCTTGATGGAGGCCTGCTACATGAAAGCCAAAATGGATTCGGGAGAGAGCACGGAACCATAGACATGGTGTTTGCGGAAAGCCAGTTATAAGAAAAATGTCAGGATCAGTATTGTGACTTATCCACAGCTTTCACTGACCTCACAAAAGCGTTCAACTCAGTCAACAGAGAGGATCTGTGGAAGATCATGGCAAAATATGGCTGCTTAAAGAAATGTATCATGATTGTTCAGCAACTGCATGATGGAATGCAGGCCAGAATTCAGGAAAATGGAGAATTTTTTTAACCTTTCTTTGCTAAAAACGATGTCAAACAAGGATGAATACTTGCACCAACTCTATTCAGTATCATAATCTCAGCTGTACTGTTTGACGCTTTTCGAGATCAAGAAACAGGAATTGATATTTGCTATCGCATCGACGGAAAAAACGTTTCAATCTTAGGTGGCTCAAAGTGAAAACCAAAGTTAAATCAGGTATTATTAGGGATCTTTTGTTTGCTGACGACTGTGCTCTCAATGCCGGTTCAAAAGCAGATATGTAATAACATGAACAGATTCTCTGAGGCTTGCACCAATTTTGGGCTTACCATTAAAACTGAGAGAACTGAAATTATGTACCAACAAGCACCAAGTGTACACTGAACCGACCATTCTGGTGAATGGCAAGAAATTAAAGGTTGTGGATAGATTCACATACCTTAGTAGCACATTGTCTTAGAATGTCACCTTTGACGATGAGGTAAGCATCAGGATCTCTAAAGCCAACTGCTCATTTAGCAGGTTAAACACAAATATCTAGGCTCGTAGCGGCATCAGTCTGCAAACCAAACTGAAAGTATACAGAGCTGCAGTGCTTCCAGTGCTACTGTATATTTGTGAAACTTTGGAGTGTATACATGCATATTTGTGAAACTTGGTGTGTATACAGATGTCAGGCAAAAAACTCAACCACTTTCATACAGTCTGTCTGAGAAAGATAATGAACATTAAGGGGCAAGACATGGTTCCGGACACTGTCATACTGGAGAGGGCTGGCGTTCCCAGCATCAATACCATCCTGATGCAGCCACAAATTCAATGGGCTGGCCGTATAGTTTGAATGCCTGACCAGTGGCTTCTATGGTGTTGAGTTGAAGGTATACGTTCTCATGGTGACCAGAAAACAGCTTCAAGGACACATAAAAGGCATAACTGAAAGCCTTCAGCATAAACCCTGACACTTGGAAAGCTGCAGCACAAGACCAGACTTTATAACACACATATCCAAAATTCTGCAACGATCTGTGAGCCATCTATAACAAGGGCAGCTGAACAGTGAAGACAGGCAAAACAGGCCTTTTATCTACACTGTGCTCTGCCCTCATTGTCCTAGACTCTTCCGAGCATGCATTGGACTTAAAAGTCACCTTCTGGACTCACAAATATTCAATTCATGTTGGATGAAAGAAAGTGTGGTCCTCATCCCTTTTGATGGACGAACAAAAACAAAACAAAAAATATAACATTTATCTTTTACAACTAACCATGACTGGAAAATTGACTTTCTAAAAGCCACGTCTTATAGTTCATTTAAAAATATTATTTTGATATTAAACACAATGAGGTCTGATAAGTGGATGTGATGTCAGCAGTGATAAAACAATACTTACGCTCAATTTTTTCCACTTGAGTATAGCCCAAAATTGAATCTGCAAGTGGACACCATGCACAGATCAAATGTTGTATCTTAAGTTAAATAAATAGTAGAGAAAACAGTATCCATAGTTGCCAATGTTAACCCTTTTTGTACCAAGCAGATATTATTTTAACTCTCGTTTATTTTAAATAGTTCACTCAGGTAGTAAACTTATCAGTGTGCAGAAGTTAACTTAGTAAAACTATGGGCCAGCAAGGGTAAAAGAAACAACAGGCTCTGTATGGTTAATGTATGTCTGATGGAGCAGAAGAAGTGCAGAATCCTGTGTATGTTCCAAATAATCCATGAATGCTTATGTACTGCTTGGTGCTGAATGACTCAGGATATTGTGAAACTACATTTTCAAACAACTGAGAAACATTAGACTGCCTATCACAGGAAATGTGATATATACTTGCACTGACTGATTGATTGATTTGATTCAAGAACTAACATCACATCTCTCGGGGCATTCCCATAAGCGCTCCGTCCCCATCTTCAGCAGACAGCGAAGAGTTCCGATACTAATGGGGCCAGTAGCATTCCGTTTAAACGTCCGTCTTGCCTTTCCTTTGAGCCTCGAGCATCTGCCGGAACCTCTCGTCACTCCCCACTGCATCAATCTCACCAGACTGTGGTGATCCATCTGCTCCTTCAAACTGTACACGCTCTCCCACAAGGCCCTAACCACGTCCGCCTTCAGTAATCCACCAGGTTGTGCAGAGCCAGCCAGAGCTTGTTAATTTCCCAACACACCGGCGTGCCCCGGTGAAAAAATCCAGACAATACTCCTCACCCGTGTCCTCCGAAGCGAAGCATGAAACTCTGCACAAAGCATGCCTGAGCTTCCTCAGCATGCTTTCTGAGTCAGTTACAATCACGATGTGTGTCATGTTCTCTAGCCAGCAGAAAGCTGCAGTGACCGCCTCCACCTCCATTCTTAAGCTGGATGTTGTGGTATTATTGCTAGGCTCTCCTGCGCCAAACGTCGACCATTAACTTTTGCTAAGAAGACCCAAGCACTTCTTTTGCCTCTTGACACTGAACCGTCTGTGTGAATGATCAAATCCTCTGAGCGAGCATTATCTTGAATTAATTGCTGAATTTCTATCTCTGTGGCACCTGCTGGCCAGTCTCTGCATTCCCGGCTCAGTGTGATTATGACCCTACACAAGTCTGACTGTTCAGGTGGCACTCTGACCCACTCTTCTCCTCACCTAATGTTCTCAAGGATGCAAACCTGTCTGATTGTGTCTTTTGCCTGTGCCATCCATGACTTCCCTCTAATCAGCCCCTAACCCTTAACTGCACCCAGAGCTTCATGCAAAGGCTGGTCTGTGTCTGCAGCTACCCTAAGATATGACTTCGCCTGCAGCACCTTGTGCCTACCTGCAACAGTCAGCAAACCACGGATGTATCGCATAAACACCACTGGGGTGTATCTGGTGCAACCCATAATGACCCGCATGGCTTCCCTGACCGTCTTTTCACACCGGTCAGTAAGAATTGACTGACAGACACCTTGATAGCTAATTTGATCTGCAAGGTACTTCTGGGGCGTGGCTTAGATCTTCTCCGGTAGGACAAGTTAAATACTAGAAAGGGGAGGAGTCTAATTTGGACAATCGATAGGTATTTTTACTGCGAGCATCTTAAATTTACCTCAGAGTGCAGCCAGCAAGCCACAAACTCAGATCAACAGTAGAAAGTAATTCTAGCTGTTTGAGTCCTGTTTGGCAATTGCTGGAATGTTCCCAGGTATGATTGTATATTATTTCAATCTTTTATTCATAGGTTAGGAGTTAGCTCAGTCTACTATTCCTTTCCTGATGTATCTAATTTAACATTCTGCTTGAAATAGTTCTTTGTGAGTATTCAGTTATCTCAGTTAGGGAACTACTAAACCATTCCTATTTCTTGTATGTTTGTATCACATGTTTTTCAGTGTATGTTTTCATGTGTATAAAATAAGATGTGAACAATGAGATTTGCTATAATGAAATGTAATTATATTGTTTTAAATATCAACCCAAAACATGTGACTGGACTGTGAGAAAATCATGCCCACATGTGCAGCCATGTGGTTGCATTTTTATAGCTCACCATGTGCTCACTGTCACTGGAAAGACACTATTCCAGACAACATGCACATATAAAATGGTCTGAGTTTTCAGCACATAACCTGCTACATGTGTTCATGTAAAAACAATGTCAGCCAGTTTCGAAGTCTGAGTGAAGACAGACAGCAGACTTAGGAAGTCAACTATCACGACAGAACACCCCCCGTGTGGGTTCCGGGGCCCTACTATGGGAAAAACAAGAATAGACAAACTGCCTACCCAACAGCATGTCGTAAGAGTCTACTAATTGGGAGCTTCCTTCGAAGTCGGAGTGCATATGCCTGAGAGGCAAGGAACCAACAGTCTGCATACAGATCTATCACACGGATGCACACGCAACACTCAGGTTCTGGAACAGGACTGCAGTCCAGAAGTGGACCAACAACCATAACTTTCCGCCGGAGTTTAAAGCCGGTGAACGCGAAGAAGAAGAAGATGACAGAACATGAGAGGGAAGGCAGGATATGTTAGATGTAAATGTGAGACATAAGACCTTCAAGACTAGACTAGAGAGAATGTGGAAGATGAGGAGGAGAGATGTTATGTGTGTGTGTGTGTGTGTGTATATATATATATATTTATATATATATATATATATATATATATATATATATATATATATAAACATATATATTGTATTAGTATATGCATGCTTAGTGTAAGTAAAGATACTACACATATGTGTTTGTTTCACAGCTCCCGTCGAGGTGAAGACCAGTCTGCTTTGACAGAACCAGAGGGTTACTTGCACGAACCTACATTGTGGGAGATCGGCAAGCTGGGAACAGACAGAAGGAGGTGGAACCAGTTGGGAAGAAGCTGGAAGAGGTGGAAAAGCTTGACAGTGCCTCATGGCTGTCAGAGGTTTTATAAGTTACGACAAAATCGTTTTTGTAAACTTATCACCATTATACCATCACTCTAATCCCAGGTGCTGAAGCATCTCATCACTATCATACCATCAGCCAGTCACTGTTTGTGTAAACATTACAAACTGGTGAATGTCATCTAAATGATCATTAGTAAATAAAGCTATATGTCAAGTTTTATACTACATCGTTTGTTAAATTCCAAGTGTATTCAGTCTTACCTGTTTAACTGGTGGGAACTCATTAACAAATTAATACCAGGAGATGAGAAAGTCGGAGGGGTTACTGTGTATCTAGATATCTCATTGGGTTCATCTTGATATCTATCTATCCCTTCTCCTACTCCTGTGGGTACCGAGTGCAGCTGTTGTGTTTTACATGTCGAGCAGTATTTTTTTTTTAAACGTATCCAGAAACCATGAGTTGTAAACCCTTTGGCTCGGTACTATGGATATCGCAACCCTTCGGCATTGATTCCATTATAGGTACCATTACTCTGGGAGAAATGTGGCTTTTCTGCCTACCCCCGGGAGTGAACCCGGACCACAAGGAGTTCGTCACCCGGCCGCCGCGAAAGTCAGGTTTAACCAACTTCACTAGAGAGCCGGGCGTCGAGCAGTATATGGCTGTTTTCTTGGATATCCAGGACTTTGTCTGAGATCAACATAGCTCGGATAACAGTCCAGTTTCTCTGGTGGAGGTGAAGTGTTAAAAGGAATATTCCTACTCATCACAAAAGCATCAATCCACTTCGAACCCGCGACAGAGGTCCATGTGCCCAGTCGGAGAGCAACCCGATGTGAATACAGGACAGCTGCAACCCAATTTACCAGCCATGGACTGACCTCCTTCTCCTTCAGTGCAGTCATCAAGATGTCATATCTCACTCTATTATAAGCATCCTCAAGATCCAGTGCCACCGCCATAATTTCCTGTCTGTTCTGTTCTGTCTGTTACTGTTTCCTGTCTGTACTTGCACTGACTACTAGATAGGCTCAAAGGTCTTGGATGGCGCAAGCTAAAGACACAATTGGACATGTGTGCAGGCTTGATAAGTTTGAGCGAGGAGAAGAGTGGGTCAAGGTGTCCAAACAAGTTTCAGACTTGTGTAGGGTTCTAATCACTTTAGGTTGTGAGTGCAGGGACTGGCCAGATGGTGCTGCAGAATCAGAAGTTCAACAAATGATTTATGACAATTCTGGACAAGATGGCTCTGTGTTGAGGGGCAGACGAAAGTGCATTAGGGGGTGGGGGATCCTAAGAAAAGGTGAATGGACATCGCTGAGAGCAGCAAAGCCTTGCATATGATACCACAACATCTAGTCTAAGAATGGAGGTGGAGGCAGTCTCTGCTGCCTTCTGCTGGCTTGAGAATCAGCTGTACACACACGCCACTGAGAAAGGCGAAGACAGACATGCTTCGTGCAGAGTTGCAAGCATCACTTCAGAGGTCCTGGGTAGTTAGCATCCTTTGGATATCTTATCCAGGTTATGCCGGTGTGTTGGGAAATGAGCAGTAGGATAGACTGGCCAGCTCTGCACCACTTGGTAGTGAACTAATGTATGACTAGCTAGATATTCTGAGTGCTCTTCGGGAACGAGTGAACAGTGAGGAGGCGCAGATAGATCACTATGGTCTGAAAGGAATTGCACTGCGAGGAGTTACAAGGGGATCTGGCCGACACTCAACACTCTGGGGAAGGATGAGACGGAAATACAATCAGACGGTTACTGGTGCCATCTGAATTGGAACTCTTCATTTACTGCTGAATTTGTGGACAGAGCACTTATGGATGTGTCCTAAGTGCTGTGTTATCGATTTTTAATTCAAAATTCAACATTCACAGAAAACATAATCAGTTAAATTTCCTTTGAAGTTGGAATGCATCTGCCTGAGAGGCAAGGAGCCGACAGTCTGCATACAAATAAATCAGATCTGTAAAACTGGATGTGCAGGCAATACTTAGGTTCTGGAACAAGACTAAAGTCCAGAGGTGGTCAAATACTAAAAGTGTCCGCCGTATAGCTGGTGAATGCAAAGAAGCAGAATCAGTTAAAATAAGTTGAAGTCAGCAGTACTGACGTTGCTGCACCAGGTTTTATATTCTGTCTGTGTGTGTGTGTGTGTTTGCGTGCGTGCGTGTGTGCACCTGCACGCGTCCGTGCACACACATTTACCATCCGTGCTTTTGTGTATTTTACTTGATTTTCATATTTTGTATATTGTTACATGAACATAACATGCTTTATAGATAAAATATAAGTGCTGTGTGAAGGATGAGTGTTTGAAGGGGCAGAATGTAAGACAGGCCTACATGCTCAAATTGTGATCCTTTGAAAATAAAGGCCAGAAGCCTAAACAGAGCCTCACATAAAGTAAGAACTACATAGCTCCAGCGATGATCCCTAGGGATCTCCATTAAAAATACTGATAAGTGCACTGATAAGATGTAGTACAAAAGATGGTTGTTTGTTAGAGACCATTTAACTGACCTTCAATTACACATTATACAAGTATAAACACACTCTATTCATATAAAAGTTAGTTTCTGAAGGAAGTTTCTGACTTTTCCTGCAAAGTGCTTCGCTTTAAAGAAGTTTTCCTAAACACTTAAAGAGTACTCATTTAATTTGTTTTTCCCAACCACAGCTGTTAGCCACATCCAAATTCACTGCAGTTGCAAAGAATATTGTGCAGAAAAGAGTGATTTAAACTGTACAGAAAAAAGTGATTCAATAAAAATTTTTTACAAATATATTCTATGCTGAGAGTACTTATATTTCTGAATGTAATTATTATATTGGACGAGTCTATGACAAAAGAGAATATTTTCCTTACCATCAAGTATGGGCACTGAATCACTATTGAGTGAGGCATCAGAGAATGATCCAAATTCGTGACTTTCTTTTGAGCTATTACGATGGTGTCGCTTACGTCTGAAAAAACTGCGTCTAGCTGATGATGAGCCACGGCGTGAACTCTTAAAGTCATCTGTTTCATGGAGACTCCTACTTTCAGAATATGTTCGTCTTAATACCAATTCATCTTCCAATCTGCTGAAACAAATGTAACACAACTATAATCTCAGTTCATCTAGGTAAAGATTCAGCATCAAAGAATTCAGGACCAGCTAATATTATCTCATTTCGCAAGAGCCAACGAAGAGTGATGATTGTACCTGTTATCATCTGATTAACTACTCGTCTTGCCTTTCCCACAAGTCTTGAGTGGCGCCCAGAGCCCACAGGCAACATTCTCTCCAGCTGAGGGTTTTCAGTGTCTTACAAATTACTTATCTCGCTTCACAGGCAAGAGATCATCTCTGCCTTGTGCAGTTGCAGTACACCCTCAAATGGTGCCAGTTCATTCAACCCATTTGTCTGCTCATTCCCGAATACACCTGAGTAGCCCAGGGAAAATATTCATGCAACTCTCAAAACTTGGGACCTCTGAGTTCATGAGATGCATTCAGTTCAAAGAAAACCTGCCTCCACCCTCTTGTGCATGCTTTGTGAATCCAATACTACAAGGTCCGACAATTAAGTAACGAGACTAATTCCATAAAAATTGAAATAATCAAAAGCTGAAGATAAAACCTGTATCTGATTCAAAGTTAGCCCTTGTGCGTTGATACAGCAAGTGGCACAATCTAATAAACACTGGAACTACCTCTATAGTTCTTCTGTTGTTTTGGCCCTTAAAGTAGATGATTACGGCCCTTTGGATGTCATCAATACCGTTAAAGACACGTCCTTTTAATCGTAACTTCAATTTTGGGAATAGAAAATAATCACAGGGAGACAAATCTGGGGAATAGGGTGGAAGGCTGAGAACACACACTTGTTTTTGGGCCAAAAAAGTCTTGTTTTGATGATGTCTCTTGGGTACTTAACCCGCTGATGTTTTTGGTCATCAGACAACAAATGTGGTACAAACCAGCAAGCAAATTTTTTCTTGCCAAAATCTTGCATTAAAAAAGTTATGAATAGTCTCTCTATTAACACCAGATTCATTTGCCATCCTCCTTACAGTAAAACAATGATCTTCTTGTATCCATTCTCTGACTTTTGCAATGAGTTCATCATTACGAACAGAAATTTGGCATCAAGATTTAGGTGCATTAGTAATCATTTCCCCACCACTTCTGAATCGTTAAAACTACCTGAAAATTTGTGCACGAGATAAATAATTATCCCTATAAACTTGTTGCATCAATTTAACTGTTTCAATGGCGCATTTTCTGAGTTTTAAAAAGAATTTAATGTTAGCTTTTTGTTCTGTGCTGATTACGTAACAATAAACCTCTGACTAGGTCAACACAGATGAATGTTGCCTCTTTAGATTCCATGCTTTGCTTCATAGATGGCTATTTTGTCTTGGCCATAATAAAATCAGTCTCATTACTTAATTGTCGGACCTTGTATGACAATAAATGTGGCTGTGGTTTTCTCCACCCATCTCAGACTGGGTGTGGTAATGTCATACATCAAACCCTCCCCAGTCATCCTTCTCTCTCAGGCTTTTGCAATTATGCCCCATCCACTCTTTCTACCCCCTGGCCACTGACCCATCAGTATACGTAATCACATCTCCTGTCTTAAAAGTGTCCTCTATTAGCTGCTGAACCCCAGCATCTGCACCTCCTACCATCCATTCCCTGCAGTCCCTTACTATGTAATTAGTGCTTTGTGCAGCTCTTCCCTACTCTCTGGTATCTTTACCCATTCTTCTTCATAGCTAATCTCTTTAATGCTGCAGACACTGTTGACTGTCATTTCAGCCTGGGCCATCCAGGATTTGCCCCTTTTTGGTCTGTCTCAGTACTGAGTTCCCTATAAAAGAAATGTCCTGTATCACTTGCAACTCTAAGACAGTACCCAGCTTGCAGTACACTGTCTATCAGCAATGGCTGGCACAGCCAGGAAATGTCTCATACATACAACTGGTATGTCCTTGGGCATACCAGAATGGGTCACACAGCCTCATTCTGAATGCGTTCCAATTTCTCCAAATGAGATTTTGACAAAGTCAGTATCCAAAAGCCATATTCAAGGACTGATATGACAAGGCACTGACTGTGTTTATAACATCCTTTGTTCTACCCCTGCAGCAGCAATTGTCTTTAGTGCATTAAGTCCTCTCTTTGCGCTTAAAATGATTATATCAATGTGGTCCTTGAAAGACAGTCCTCTGTTGAACATAACTACCAAATATTTTAGTGTTTTTTTTGGCCACTTCTCCATTTATTGGGAGAGTGGGGACATCTGCTCTTGCAATTGTACTGTCCAATGAACAACACAATGTTAATGCTTTATTTGGGTTTATCAAAGATCCTGCATCTCTACACCAATTATCTATTTTATTCATCACCACTAAGAGCTCCTCCTTCCTATCCCTGCTTATATGCCAGCATATAATACTGCAAATGTGAGCAACCTTCCAATTCCAGGTACTTCAATGGCTGCAATCCTTCTTGTGTAGACATTGTAGAGTACAGGTGAGACTGGTGAACCCTAGAGTAGACTAGGTGTGATAGTCGACTGGTGAACCCTGGGGTAGACTAGATGTGATAGTACATGGGTCTGAAGTCCAGGCCCATCACTACTTTGCGTTCACACTGTGAAAGATGGGAGTTTGGAAGGGCGGAATGTAAGACAGGCCTGCGGGATTAATTTGTAACCCTTTGAAAATAAAGTTTGTTCATTCGTTCACACAGGATCGCTGCAATGCAGTTCACAATTCAGGGAGAGACCTACATATCCTTGCAGCATGTGTAGAAGGGTTTCATATCGGACTCCATTGTAAGCATCCTCAAGATGAATTGCTACTGCAACTGTGTCCATTCTGTTTTGAAATCCTTTATATACATTATAGGTGAAAGTTGTAACATTAGTTCCGGTGTCACTTGTTGGTCAACGGCTGCCTAGACCTTTTGGTAGATTATTTTCTTCAAGCAACACCTGCAGTTTGTTAGCCACCATCTTCTCAAGAACTTTACTGAATGAATTTTTCAAGGTGATGATCCGGTACCCACCAGAGTGATCCTTGTAATGCTTCAGAATTGGAATGAGGTAGCTACATAGTAATTTTTGGGTTAAGAATGCTGTTTTAATGCTTTTATTTAACATCTCTGGCATCTCCTCCAGGTCATCTTCACTCATCTTTCATATGCCTATGCCTGACTCCACCTGGACCTTGGGTACTATCTTGCATTTTCTTCAGCACATTTCTAATGTCCTTAACTTGTATAATATTCTCACACCTATCTGTTTTGATTAGTTGTATAAGGTTTTCTCTTTTAAAGGTCCCTACTGTCTATATCATTCTGGTCAATTTGTGCTAGGAATCTTTCTAGGAATACTTCTCCGTCCTCCTTTTCTGTTATCAATGCCTTGCCAGAATCATTAAATACCATCCTAAATGAAGTTGACTGTATCTTTTGCCTTCATTCGTCTGTGGAGCTTTTGACTGATAAAACATTTCCTTTTTGGCCTTAAGTGGTGAAAAATCTGAACATTGCTACCTAACTTTCTTTTCTTCCTAAACTCTCTTTAGCTCACCTGATCAGTTTGCTTACATCTTTCTCATTTTTGTCATCTCTTGACTGTTATCCTTTTTTCCCTCCACACCTGTTACACCTTTGGAGTCCATCATGGAGGCTGCATCTGGGTTAGTTTCAGTATCAATGTTCATGCCTTTTTTTCCAGAGGTGTCCAATGAGTTGCTGCCATTATACTTAAACATTTTCTTTGGCTTTATGGTCCTAATTTTGCCCCCTTTACTATACCAACACAGAGCATGGCAAATGGTCACTCTCATGCTTACCTAGAATTTCCCATTTTATGTTAACTGCTGCTTCTCGGGACACCAATACAATATCAATGGTGGTGTCGGCCTCCCAAGACCTCATTGCCATCTTAGTTGGTCTTCCATCATTTGTACACACCACATCTAGATCTTTTAAGGCATCCAAGAGAGCGCAAGCCTAATTTCCCCATACCTATCCCATTCCTTGGCTCATGCATTACAACTCCACATATGAGCAGTCTAGTTTCCTTTAAATTCTCTAATTCTTTTAACCAGTCTCCTTGGTAGCATTTGAAAACATTAATTATATTCCCCATTATTTTAGTAATATCAACCTGTATTCCCTGAATCTCCTTATCATCCAGATTGTAACCATTCATCTCAACTACTGGCACATGCTTTTTTTCCACTTTTCACAAGTAAGCCTGAGCATGACACTCCCTTGCAGGTGGGTTGATGTAGCTGGTATACCCTGGGCATAATACATAATTTTTAACTTTCAGCAGCATAAGTATGTCAAAGTCATAAATTAGTTGAGTTGAGTTAGGAAATGACATCACAGCACTCGGGGCTTTCCCATATGCGCTCCGTCACCATGCTCAGCAGTCAGCGCAGAGTTCCAACACTAATGGTGCCAGTCCTAGTCTGGTTGTATGTCTGTCTTGCCGTCATCTCTGAGCATAGTGTGCCGGCCAAACCCTCTGGTCACATCCAGGTGCATCATTCTAATAATAATAATCTAGTTTCTCTTCTGACTTCGTTACCTGTTCCTAAAGGGCTCTGACCCCATCTGCTTTTGTCATGCATCAATTCCCCACCCAGCGGTAGTCTACGGTTTCGCTGCTTGAGCTACTGAATTTAGTGATTGATTGCAGTCCTCTGAGATGTGTTTTTCCTATGGAATGCCTTTCATTTGCGCAGCTGTTGTGTCGTTTTATTCAATATAGTCGGTGACCGGTTTACGTGTGGGCTGGTGAAATACCTATGTAAGAATTCTCCATGTGTGCATAGTAACCAACCTTTTGTGCCTGAGTACTTCCATCAACGACAAACTGCATTTCTGGTAGCGACTGTTTGCCTTGCCGCCTCGAGCAACTGAAATACGCATTTACTGCATGCAAATATTTCTGAATTGTTCCAGAACTAGTTGTTTATTCACCAGCTTTTCATATACAACAGTGGGGGACATTTCATTTGATTTGCACTGGCACAGGAACGGAGCAAGTATGGGGAAACACAATTGCGGTGATGTTGAAATCTCCACTAACTAACTAACTAACTAACTGACTAAGTACCTACAGCAGCATATATATTTATTAACGTTTTAGCTTAGGTCACCAATCTCCATCTGTGTTCCCCGCACCTCCACAGCATCATGATTCCACTGAATCAGGTCAAGCACCACATATTTTAGTCCCTCCTCTAGCAGACATTGCCCTTTTCCCCTATTTCCAGCAGGGTTTACATAGCTGACACATCCAGGGCAATGACATTTGTCTCAATTCAGCTCTTGAAGCATGATTTCACCAAAATCGTATATCAACCTCTCTAGTATGGGCCCTCTCTGTCTGGCACTGCGACAATTCCATAAGCACACTCTTGCATGGTTGAACCCATCCGCTCTGATTTGCGCTTAAATTTTCTGGGTCCTGCCTTTCTCCCACCATTTCCTTTTCTCCTCTGCACTGTCTATTTTCTGCTTACTGAAGATGACGTCAAGCGCAGAACACATGCTCTGTAGCTCCGGCGACAATTCTTATGATGTGAAAAATCCACATGATACAACTGTTATGAAGCAGGAAGTAGCCGGTCACCCTAGTAGAGCCTGCCTGCTAGGGAAGAGGCAATGGATGTCCTTATCTAGCCCACAGCCATTCAGCATGTAGATCCACTTTAGGCTTGTTTAAAAAAAAAATCTAGCTTGTCTCCTCTAAATCATAAATTTGCTTCTAAAGAATCAGCCATCTTTGCTTTGCACTCTGGCAGTTCCGTTACAGTAGTCATACCTACTTCAGTGACAATCGATCTGTTTTACATCTAGTCCTCCTGGCTCCAACTCTTTTATTCCTCCTCCTTCTTCCCTCTCCATTACCTCTTCTTCTCTGTTTTAAATTATTTTCACTGTCTGTTGATAAAGAAGGTATCGAGGTATGTTGCTTGTATGAAAAATCCTTCTTTCATTCATGGTTGCTGTGAAAAATATGCAGGAAAAAAATGTGGTCACCATAGTTCTAGGGCAAAGTCAGTGGATTTCCTACAGGAGTCCATATGCTTGGCTCCACCCCACCCACTTAACAGACATCCAACGTCTGTGAGCAGCTTACCCAAGGCCATTTAGTCATGTTGGCATACCTTGAACTCAGGGGTTTATATTCAGAGCTTTCTATCTCCTCGAGAGATGTCTTTCATCAGATGCACTTATCAAAAGTGCAGTGTAACACAGACGACATTGTTATCTGAATATTATACAAGTAATGAAAACTTTAAGTCTATATAGAAAAACAGTTACCCCTCTGATGTGTCTCCACCTTGTAGTGGTAGAGGGGCTTGTGTGTCCCAATGACCCTAAGAGCTATGCTGACGGTAGTTTAGCTACTGGTAGGGTCTCCCATGTCAGACAGGTCGAAGGAGAGGAAACAGACGAAGAAAGACACACCCTAAATTTCATGATGTCACAAATGAAAATATATCGATATGGTGCTAATCTCATGGAGTCTAGGCCAGGCAGAGATAGTGCCGGGCCCCATGCCTCGAAGGGGTCCACCCAACACTACAGGTGGGCACATACCCCTGTGCTGTGGAGTCAAGGCACAGGGCATTAGGGTAAAAACTATTGACCAAATATCAAGGAGACTCAACATACTACAGTGGAATGCTGAAGGAGTTTTAATAAAAAAACTTTCTCTCACAAACCGTCTTCATGAAGACAAAATTGATGTGGCATGCATCCAAGAGACACACCTCAATGCCCATCATAGATTTTCTGTCAGAGAATATCAAGCTATACGCTGCGACCGAGAAGGGCACAAGGGAGGAGTTCTAATACTTATTCGAAACTCTATACCAAGCAGTGAAGTAGCTGTGAACACAAATCACGAACCAGAAATAATAGGCGTTGATATTGTGATAAAGGAGGAGAAAATCAGAATATACAGTTTATTTAGCCCAGCAAACAAAGATCATGCACTTTCAAGAATGGAAATAAATGACACAAACTGCATCGTAGTTGGAGACTTTAATTGTCGCTCAGAAAGATGGGGATACCCAGATACTGACACCTGAGGAGATAAAGTGGAGGACTGGAAAACAGACTCCAATCTTCATTTAATTAACAAACCAGAAGACAAACCCAGCTTCTACTCTAGAAGATGGTGCAAATCTTCCACTCCTGACTTAGCCTTCTGCACAGGAGACATTCTTCACAAAACTAATCACAGTGTACTAAATTAGTTAGCAGGCAGCGATCACAGACCAGTAAAGCTTGTTGTAAATAAGGATTATGTCCCACAGGAGCAGAAACCATTGCCTCAATGGAATTACAAACGAGCTGATTGGGATAATTTTGCTTTGCTGACAGAGGAGTACTGTAAAAACATAAACACACGATATGGCAACATGAAGACAAAAGTAGAAAGGGTACTATATTTTTAACATACACCTGACATCATGGGAGACATTCCCAATAAATTCCAGGGTGTTGAGGTTGGGGTTTCTCCCCATCCAAGTTCGCATCGCAAAAGCTCGCACTTGACTATGACAAGTGCTTACCGCTCTTTGCCGCGTCAGTCAGTCTCCATCCATCTTTGTTTGCCGATGGTTCCAGCAGCAGTCACGATGAATTTTCTACAACTAGTTGCATCTGTACAAGACAAAGAAAGCAGCATTGCCTTCCTGCATCAGCATGGCATTGTGCACAGAACCAGAAGTTGCAGAAACAACCATCAGATGCTGCTATCGCTGTCTGAAAGACACGACCGTTGGCGCTGTAGAAAGTACACTTGTCGTCTAGACATACCACTACAGCAAGGAACATGGCTGGGGTCGCAGCTCCCGTACAGACTGATCATTCTATTTATATACTGATGGTCTCACAAGATGACAAGCATTCAATTTTGCCAAGTAGAGCTGAGCATGTCGCCGAATACGACCGTGGAATGGTGCAACTACTTAAGGGTGGTTTGTGCCAATACATTGTTATTGAATCCGGCAGAACACAACTGTTGAAATCGATGAGTCCTCTTTGAACGATGTAAAAATCATGTTGGACATATGTTTCCACAACAGTGGGTATTTGGCGGAGTCTGTCGCGAAACTGGCGAATACTTTTTGGCCTTTTTTAGGGCCCCCCACAGTACTCCAATTGGCATTTCCTGCGATTGCATATAGAGTTCACATAGCCAAAGTGCACATTTTACATGTAGTGAAAAAAAACACGTTGTGACAACAAGAAAAACACACATACACACACACACAATTGACAATTCATTAAAAAAAAAAATTTAAATGGATGAAAAGCATCACGAAGAGATTGAATGCTGCATCTTTCATTTATAAATCGGATGTGATACCAACTACGCTATACAGTCACATGTTGACATGTTCTAAAAACATGACTAGTATTGTAGACCGGCCAATTGTACATCAACAAATAGCCGATTGCGCACCCACAGACAGAAATATGTCACACCATAAGACTCTAGATAAACACTCAACAACAGCAGCACACAGCAGCACACTTGCACCCCTTGAAATAATGGACTGTCAAGTCAGCTGCTGAATTCCCACCTATTTCCCATGTTTGGGGTACGTTATAAATATAGAACCGTAGAAAGTCTAAACAAAGCAATACTGCAGGCAGCATATTAGTGCATTTTAAGAGGTGCGAGGAAAAATTACAAACCATACTGGACCAAAGAACTGCAGATCCTGGAGGAAAAAGTCGAAGAGGCCAGGAAGACAGCAGAGAAACAACTGAAGCAAACATTTCCCTGAAAGTCATCTCAGCAAAATACAAAAGAACATTAAATCAAACAACTAGAAATACCTGGCAAGAAAAAAAACAGAAAGCCTCAACTTGGACAAAGATGGAAATAAATTGTGGAAATTAGTAAAAGCCATGAACAATGAAGGGCCTAGTAACAAAGAAATAACTATTAAACAGGGTAACAACATACTAAGAGGAAAAAAAGGCTGCAAATACACTGATGGAATACTATGCTAGTGCAAACCACATTGATATCACAACAGAACACAAAAAAAGCAATGAAAGAGCAACGAACATGTCAAAATAACACAGAGAAATCAGAATTTATGATGGAAAATCTGAATATGGAAGAGCTGGAGCAGGCAGCGAGTTCCCTGAAAAAGAAGAAATCACCAGGGAAGGATGAGATCACAAATGAAATGATAATAGGACTGGGTACTAAGGCAAAAAAAGCAATTACAGGCAGTCTTTAACTGCAGCTGGAAGAGAGGAATAGTCCCTCAGGCATGGAAGGAAGCTATACTTATACCAGTCCAGAAGAAATGAAAATACCCGGTAGAACCAAACGCATATCAACCAATCAGCTTACTTAGCTGTGTAGGGAAATTGATTATAAATAACAGATTAATGGGGCATCTATAAGAAAAGCACCTACTAACTCGACAACAGGCAGGATTTAGAAAGTACAGATCCAATGTGGACCAAATAACATATATAGCACAGGAAATAGAGGATGCCTTTCAAGAGAAAAAACACACACTAGCAGTGTGGGTAGACATAGAAAAAGCATTTGATAAAGGGAGGAAGGAGGGACTCAAAGTAAAACTACAAAATATGCAAAAAAATGCAAGAAAAATGTACAATGGGATCAGTCACTACCTTGAGAATAGAACTGCCAGGACAAAAGTACAAGGACAAACTAGCAAAAAATGTTGTTAGAACAAAGTGTACCCCAAGGGGGAGTATTGTCACCAACATTGTTCTTAGCATACATAAATGATATTACAAGTAATTTTCCAAAAAGAGTACACTCCTCATTCTTTGCAGATGACTTAGCAATATGGACTAGCGAAGAACATATTAGTGTAGCCGTGTTAGTGTTAAAGGAATGGTTAAAAACATGGCTAGTGAATATCACTGAAGAGAAAACAACATGCACTGTGTTCTTCCTCTCAAATAAAAAAACAGCCATTTAAGCTAGTGGTAAATGGAAAAAAACTGCTTCAAGCGAATAATCCAAAATACCTAGGTGTCACATTTGATTGCCGCCTGACAAGGAAGACACAGGTAGAAGCAAGTCGAACAAGAGCAAGGCAAAGAATGGCAATCATTAAAAAACTTGCTGGCACAACATGGGGAGCTGATGAGAAAGTTCTCAAGAAACTGTACACTGGACGAGTAAGGCCAGTCCTTGAATATGGTATTGCAGCTTAGGCAACCGGAGCAAAGTCAAACTTTATCAAAATAAGTAGAGTCCAAAATCAAGTAATGCGGATTATAACTGGGGCCATGAAAACAATGCCAATAATGAACTAGAAAAGGTCACAGGTCTGCAACCAATGGAGGATAGGAGAGACAGCAGAGCCCAGCAACAAGCAGAACAATTTAGAAGGCTGGCAGATCACCCCATGTATCAAAGGTTTAATCATTTGGGAAGGGAAAGACTAAAGCGAAAAAAACTTTGTAGAGACTGCAACAACTAAAATCAGGGAAGATTCTGTACTTAGCTTATCAGTATCCAAACCTGTCCACATTACATATACGCTCTCTGCTTGGAGACAGCAGCATCTACTTGAATTGATGTAAAATATTCCTGGTATTGAGAAAAAGAACACTCAGAATGAAACAGAAAGAAGGAAAATCACATTAAACTCCATAGAAGAATAATACCCAAGTAACACCTGGACTCATACATATACAGATGGATCAGCTAAAAATTCAACAGAAAATGGAGGTGGGCGAATCGTGCTGAATCTGAAAAATGGATCACAGAAAACACAGTCAACTGCAACCGGAAAGCTCACAAATAATTTTAGAGCAGAGGCAGAGACCCTGAGAACTGCAGTAGAAATGTTTCTGTCAGAAAAAAATAAAGAGGAATAAATAGCTTTCTTCACAGATGCAAAGTCAGTTGTCTCAGCACCGAAGAGCAAAAATGATACAGAACTAGCAGACCTTAGAGCTGCACTCCAGAGACTGAGTCAGAAATCAAAAAGGGTCAAAATACAATGGATTCCATCCCATTGCAACATACCGGGAAATGAAGAGGCTGACAGATTGGCAAAGGAAGGTGGAAGACTACCACAGCCTGATATAGACATAACATATGATGAGGCTAAAAGGTTTATAAGAAGTAAATATAGTATCAAATGGGATTCTGAACACCCAGGCTACAAGAAGGATGATGCATATCACCAACTTGGTCGAAATGAACAAGTAGTGATCTTTAGACTCCGCACAGGACATAATAGGCTGAAACACCACTTGTTCAATAAACTAAAGATAAGAGACAATGATGATTGTAACTGTGGAAAGGGTAAAATGATGGCTACACACTTGCTGTAAGAGTGTCCAATATATGCAGAACAAAGAAAATTATTCTGGCTAACACCCAGAACTTTTAAAGATAAACTGTGTGGAGATGTCAACAACCTCAAGTTAACTGCTGATTTCTTCAAATATTTCCACACTGAAATCTGAAGGTATAAGAAGAATAAAACTGTCCGGGATTTTCTGAGCCGATAATCCCTAGAGTTGAAGAGCTCGTAAACCACATAAAACTATAGTGGATGAGGAAGTCCATTGCAGTAAAAGTCTAAAATGCAAAAGAAGCAAAGTACACATTTTGTGGTGTAGGTAAATGAAATCCCAGGTCTGCAGGCTGCATACTGTTGGCTACAAAAGAGATAGCTTATGATGTATGAGATGTTCTATACATGGAAGTGAGGTTAAATAGTCATGAGCAGGACGTGACGAATCCTTAGGTGAGCCCAATACTAGAGCACCATGTATTAGCTCTGCATTTGTGGAAGCCTATTTGGATGGCGGGGAATGCTCATGTTCTGCCCCTGCCGTCTCTTGAGAGCTGATCAGCATTATGTGGCCTCTCTGGATGAGCCTGATTAGGGCACCACCTGTGACCTGGGAAATAAAGATGACCACACAACAATGAGACTGCCATGTCCCCAGAAACTAACCGGGAAGGCTAATCTGGTCAATAAATGCCCGCAGAAGTTGAATGCGTTGGCCGAGTGGTGCAAATATCGCAGCCATGCTGTAAACGGACACAACGCAATTACATCTTCAGATTAATGCAGAAGAAGAAAAACGGTTAACCAGAATCACATGTGTTCAGGGCTTATTCAAACCGATGAGGTCAATCCTGCAGTTGTTAGAGCTATTTATAGTATTTTTAATACACATCAATGCTACCTGTAAGAAAATCGTTGTCTCAAGTTAAGCCTCCAATTTCAGACTTTCATGGAAATGGTAATGGTTGGAGTAGCCAGAGTTGTTATAGTAGTCATGGTAGTTATAAGTTTGTGAAATGAACATTTATTACTCGTGTCATATTCAGTCTTTACCATCCAGGTAAAGAGACTGTTGTGACTCCTATAACATCTGTACCTGGTATGCAGGAATGGCACTGTAACACATCCTTAGCAATCACAGCATCACTGACTTCCCGCATCACAGTGTCTTGAACAACTGTGACGGTAGAAACCAGTTAAGGCAAAAGGATGGACATCCACAGTGGCCATAAAACAGGTCTCAGTTTTAGGACAGTGACATTCCAACTCACACTCATGTCCATAGTGATGACCATCCCAGACAGTCTCCGGAAATTTCAACTTCACAGAGAGTTAGAAACATTTCTGAGTTGTTGATCGACAAAGCTATCTTCAGAATCTTCTGAAAATTTAAAGGATTCTGGGTGATTGTGTAACTGTCCTTTGGTTGTGTATTGCTATCTCCTGTCGCATGCAAAGACTGCCTCAGGCTCCAGAAAACGCTTTGACAATGTCACATTCCATGTGGGGAGGGAATAATTACCTATGTGTTTGTTGCTAGTATGGCTGCAGCTCAAGCAAGTAAAAAAAAAAAATTGTGATCTATGTTACCAACCACAATTTTATTTGTTTAAATCTCACAGTAACACCTCTCACCGCTTCACTATATGCAGTATATTGCTTAGCATTTTCCTTTAGAGCGACAATTGACCTCAGCTGATGTAGATAGAGAAGAGGTGACCAGCTGAACTGCCACCAGGGGTCACTGTGCATGGTCTGACAGGTCACAGTTTACATTCAGGGTCATGCTGTCTCTGAACTATTTTCACATGGTGGCTGAAAATGACAGTGCCAAGTCTATGAGGTCAATGATCCTTATTCTGTCCCTCTGGCTCTGAGGCAAATAGAAGGAAGTGATTCGATTACCTTTTTCATAACTCGTGCTTTGGTGCAGTCAGACATGTACTGTCACTGCCATCAACTACAGCTGCATTACTGAGTGGTAAGCTAGATCAGCACACTGGCGGCGGTGGGACTAAACCATCCATCCTGACATGTGTCTATGCCTGTACACTTGTTTTTGGCATCACATGCCTCACTGACAATTTGTACTTAAATCGATCTCAACCGACATGGCATTGTTGTTTTGTTGATCATGAAGGTGCACATACTGACAATCAAACTATCATGAATCCCCTCCAATTTGACAAAACATATATATATTTTTGTTAAATAAAAAATTTACCTTATTCTACTGGGAATGATGCCTCCTTTCAGTTTAGTACCTTGGTCATTGACCAGCCAGGCAAACCATGTGCCTAGCTGGTTTTTGTAAAGACTGTTATCCACGAACAAAATATCATCTCTGTGAAAGCTTAATTCTTCAGCTACTTCACTCACATGATCAAAATTTGCCCTGATGTAGAAGTTATCACTTGGGACAGTCAAAATCTTTTTGTATTCTGTGGAAATTCAAAGAGATATTTACTATTCCCACAATTATTTTTATAAAATCATAAATTAACAAAATTCTGTAATTGTTTTCATTTACACTTCTCTATAAAGACCGTTAAAATTTACTTCATGAACAAAAAAACTTTGCCTTCAGTTTTAAACATGTGTTCACCAACTGATCATGACCCTGACTCCCAAGCTAAGATCTTTGAATGCAGTTTTTGCTTGGTTAATTCTACTGTCACATCTGTGATATTATCGACAAAATATCATGTCCTCTACATCTGAAAGTATTTCTTTTGAAATTAATCACAATAATTTATGTTTACTTTAGCAAACTTTATGTTTTTTCAGTAAGTACAGAACTTAAGTGCCATTGATTATATCATGCAGAATCAAATTGCAATAATATTATCTATGGATTTGTGTGTTATTATGTAAAGAAATTAAAACTAATCAGCTGACTATATATATTTTTGTCTTTTAATATTTGAGGTTAAGATGTTAACAATGGAGTGATAACTTTTGCAACAGCCATTATGCCAATTCATGCTTTTTCTTAGATCTTTGTTGTCAAATGTGAAGACTTAAAAAAAAAATATATATATATATATATATATTTGTTTACAGTAGTGGTTGCAGTTAAACTGTACCAAATAGGAGTAAAAGTAAAGACAAGATTAAGAAAATGTGGTCTGGATTTGGAGTGGATTCTCATAAAGAAGAGAATGTGTTTTCCATGTGTGAAAATGCACCCTAGGGCAAAAGCAAGAAGGACCACACAAATTCAAAATAATTGGTATATTCCATGACTGCTGCTACACAATCAGTTATTAAAACAAGACTGCTAGGCAATCATTTCAGCATTTATTTGTGCATCAAACTCATTTTAACTTTCACTATCTGTACATAAGACAGGTATTTATTTACAATTCTTTTTCTTCTTCTTCTTCACTGATTTCACAGGGATCGGACGATTTTCACAACGCTCTCACAAAACGCTCATTTTAAGCCTTTGGCTGCAATTTTCCACTGTTTTTCAGAGGACTAATCGATTTATTTTCATTTTCAGGACTGTGATACATAATTTGTGATTGTTTTAAACAATATTGTGGTGTAGATTTATTGATTTCTTAGTATATCATTGTGTTTACTAGTTAGCTTTGAATTTCGTGACCTAGGGTTGCTACGCGACTTTAGTCTATCGCGTCTTTCTAACAGCCAATCGGATTGCAGCTTACAAATATTTCCCGTGGTTTGTATCTGGGTGGCGCTCTGCACCAGAAATTAACCTGGGATCTCATTGGTTGGCTAAGTTTGCGAATTTCCTCACTTCATCCCCCTGCTGATTTTAACCATTAAAAATTGTCTCTGAAATTTCATTGGTTCGTTGAACTTGTGAATTTCCTCAATTCATACCCTGAGTTTTCCTTTGCATATTCTCACTACTAAAAGTATCTCTAGAATCCTATTGGTTCGCCTTCTGGCCGTTTTTCCTCACTTCATCTTCTCGGTTATCCCATCGCCTATACCCAGTAGCAAAAAGTTACTTTTACATTGCTCTGTGTTATTTAGTTGCATTACTTGTTTGTTTACTATTATACTTCTAGCTAGGTATTTGTAGTTTAGTGTGCTTTCGTTACACTAAGAGAGGACTTTGGTGAGTCAACTCCTGTTTTTATTATTAACCATCTTGTATTTGCAATAACAATGCCTCTCACTAGGAGCCAGACAGCAGGGAGAACATTCGCAGAGGTGGTGCAGGAGATTGTGCCAATGAAGAGGAGGACTAGGAGGACACCTCCCAAGCAACAAGAGATGACAATGGAGCAGCAGAGAACACCTGTTGAGGAGGTGGACCAAAATGTTGCGATCAACCAGATTGGCGGAAGACAGGTGATGCTAACATCCCTCACCAAGGATAAGGCTAAGGACATCCTGGAGACCACATTAGGGAAGATGACGGTGGCTGCATGCACCAAGAACGCACGAGGAACTATCCTGGCCACCCTAACCAGGACCAAGGAGACAGAGGAGATGATCAGGAAGATTATGGAGACCAAAGAAGGGACTGCTATGGACCTCCCCCATGATATTAGGATCTTTGTGGACATCAACCGACCGGAGGTGACAGTGGTGATGAAAGGAGTGCCTTTGGCTGAGGACGAGGAGAGGACCACTGAGGAACTGAAGAAGGAGAACACAAGTGTAGAGTTCAGGGAGGTGTCCAGGCTGAGCACCACTGAGGGCAAGCTGACCACTGTACTCAAGGTCAGATGTGGAGGCAAAAGAGTCCCTGGAAAGGTAATGTACCAAGGTAAGGTAAAATACTGTGAATTGTTTGTCCCATCTCTGCTGCATTGTGAAAAATGCTGGCGCTTCTTCAACAGCAGGAGAGACTGCCGGGCCAAAGAGCCAACATGCAAATTTTGTGGGGGCAAACGACTGCATCAAGGCCAGGGAGGACACACAATATAAGGAGAGGAACCCTAACAGGAGATGCATTAACTGCAGTGGGAACCACAGTGCCAGATACCTAGGTTGCCCGGAGAGGAAGAAGGCTATGGGCATCTGGAGAGAGGCCATATTGACCCAGACATCGGTGGCAATGGTGAAATGGAGACACCACCAGAGGGACAATGCAACTAAGGCCATCACAGGAATGGGACCAATCAGGATGGTGGATAGCAGCTGTGGACCAGGACCAGCCAATGAGGGATTAGATGATAAGGAATTTGACCAAGGAACAGGAAGACTTAGCACTGAGGAGATCAGCAGTCCACGCAGTCTAACCCCCACTGAAGAAGCAAGGCTCCCGAACCCACGCCGTCTCACCCTCCCCCTGCATCACCCTTCCCTCCTGGGTCTGACACTGACTCAGACACTGATGTGCCACCCACCCCAACCCCCTCCCTCACTTCCCACCCTGATGTGACACTCACCCCACCTCCTTCTGCCACTACCCACCCTGCTGTGGCACCCACCCCACCTCCCTTGGCCGCTCCCCAGCCAACTGTGGTACCCCACCCTGCTGGCCCAGCTCCCTTTCCACGCCAGTGCCCCCTGGATGCCCATGCACCAAGCCTACAGCTGGAGGCCGATCTGCATGCCGACCACCCTTCCACCATCTCTGTATGCCTATTCCGGCATGTATGCACTTTGCGGAGATCGACAAAATACTAGAGGAGAAAGCAGATTACTATGCAATGCTGGATAGAGTTGCAATAGAAAGGAACAAACTGAGGAAGACAGTGCAGGACCTTACTGGGGAACGTAATAAGATGGAAAAGGAAATGGACGATATGAGGAATGAAATAAGGAGACTGAAAGAAAAGACCGGACAGACCAAGAAAGGAGAGGACCCAGAAACTAAAATAACACCTATTGATAAAGCAGATCTTTATAAGAGAAAGGAAGTTCTTGAACTCTTAGCATTTAAAATGAACTTTGAAAAGAGGATGAATCAGCCAGGAGGAATTACTGACAGTGCAGGGACTACGAGGAAGGTGAAGGGAGGTACAGGCATCAACAGATCTTCTAACGCTCCCCCTTTCAGACCCAATGTACCCAAACCCGCACATCACCAACCAACTCCAGCTTTCCACGCATATCACACCCGCCCTTACCTCCTGCACCAACACCCCGGGCCTCATGCCCTACTCCAGCGCAACCATCCTTATCCCTGCCCTAAAGTAGTGAATAAACTAGACTTGCAGATAATTCAGTTTAACTGCATAGGAGCTAAACTTAACCTACCAGCAATGATGTCAGATTTTCAGAGCGAGTGTAATACACTAGCCCTTCAAGAAACAAACCTGAAACCAAAAGATACCTTCAAGCTCTCAGGATATAAAATATTCAGGAATGATAGAGAAATAGGCAATGGAGGTGGCCTGGCCATCCTCATCAATAAAGAAATAAGAGAAATAACTCAGGATAAATTTAAAACTAACAACTTTGAAGGTATATGTGTAGAATTAGCCTGTAAACCTGAAACTTTAAAATAATTAACATCTACTGCCCAAAAGGGGAGATAGAGGAGAATGACCTTAAAGAAATAGAAAATAGGATAACCACTAACACAATAATCGTAGGCGATTTTAATTGCTCACACCCTTTATGGGGTGGCGGAATAGAAAGTGTGGCAGGGAGAGATCTATTAGAATTTATTGAAGATAGTCAGCTAACAGTACTCAATGACGGATCGATGACAAGGATTAATCCAATACCAGGGAATAGAGATTCGGCTATTGACCTTACAATAGTATACCAGAGGTTGGCTGGGAGTCAATGGAAAGTCCTGGAGGACACTTCAAGTGACCATCTTCCAATTTTAACGAGAATTAAAACTCAACCAACAAAGTATGAAACTAGTAACAAACCTACTTTCAATTTTAAAAAAGTGAAATGGAACAAAGTTATAGATGCACTTAAAAAACACAGAGTTGGTTAGAACAGAAGGGGAAAACATAGAAATTTTTGCTGAAAGAATGACTATTACAATACTAAAAGTAGCAGTAAGAAATATTCCAAATAAAAACATGCCACCCCATCTCCTTGAGGGAGGAAATAGGATTCAAACTAACAACAATAAAAGAAATGTAAATAAGAACCCCGTTGCATGGTGGACACAAGAATGTACTGAGGCAAGAGATAAACGTAAAAGTGCTCTGCAGAGCTATAGAAAATTCGGATCAACAGAAAGATGGCAAGAATATGCTAAACACAGAAATACAACAACCAAAGTCATTCACAAAGCTAAGGAAGTTTATTGGAGGACATTCTGCCAAAAATTGAACCCAGATACTCCAACAACTGAGGTTTGGAACCAGATCAAAATCATAAAAGGAGACAAAATAAGAGACAGGATCCCTACAATTCAGGTACCTGCAGTAAGGCAGATATCTTCGGACAGCACTTCTATGAGGTCTGTTCCAATGATAAACTAAATCAACATGAACGGAAAAAACAGAATGGCTCTTAATAAAGAGATGAGAACAACTCAAATCACAATTAATGAAAAAAATGCATTCCTAGATACAGATATAACTACTGAAGAAGTTAACTCTGCAATACAAGCCAAATCTAACACGGCAGCTGGGGCCGATATTCTAAACTATTCAATAATGAAAATGCTACCAGCAAAAACCATTAAACAGATTACTGATTTCTACAATGAGATCTGGAAAGAGGGAGAGATTCCAAGAAGATGGAAGAAAGCAACTATCATACCTATTAAAAAGGCTAATAAGGACCCTCAAAAAGTAGACTCATATAGACCAATATCACTAACATCCCACCTCGGGAAAATATTAGAAACAGTCCTCAATAAACGAATAACATTCTACATGGAAAAGAATAACCTGTTTAGCAAAACTCAGGCAGGGTTCAGATCTAACAGATGCACCCTCGATCAAATTATAAAATTAGAGGACCATGTTAAAAAGTAATTTAAAACAGGAGGTAAGACAATGGCAGTGTTCCTAGATCTGGAACAGCCATACGACCTGTGCTATCGGCCAGCAGCCTTGTTTAAAGCAGCTAAATTAGGATTCACAGGAAGAACCTATAGATACATCCAAAGCTTTCTGCAAGATAGAACATTTTCAGTACTAGTAAATAACGAAAGATCACAAACTTACGAGCAGGTGAATGGAATTCCTCAGGGTGCGGTAATATCCCCTACCCTGTTCAATATATTAGTAAATGACCTTGATGAAGCCATTACGAACAAGAAAACAGGACTAACTCAATTTGCAAACGATTGTGCAATCTACTACAGCCATAATCAGATACCCTGTGCTAAGAAAAGACTACAAAAAAGTCTAGATGAAGTAGCAAATTGGATGGGAAAATGGGGATTTAAAATCAACATTGACAAAACAGTAAGCATGATATTTAACTTTAAAAGACAGCTTAATTATGACTTAGAAGAAACGAGACTCCAAATTAATGGTAGAACAGTTCAACGGACATGTTTGACAAAATTTCTAGGAATGATTCTGGATGAGCAAATGACCTAGAATAAGCACATCGATGATCTGTAGTAAAGTGCAAAAAGTACAATAATATGCTGAGAATGATTAAAGGAAATGGATGGGGAGCACACCAGGACACCCTAATACAATTTTATAAAGCATTTGTCAGAGGCAAAATGGAATACGGAAATGTAGTATACGAATCAGCATCAGAGACCGGCAAATGCAAACTTGATAGGATTCAATGTCAAGCTCTGACTTCCATCATGGGCGCTGGCAAAGGGACATCGAGAGAGGCCATGGAGGTAGCACTAGGCATCACACCGCTAAACCTCAGACAGAAACAACTAACTGGATGAAAACGGCCAATGATGCCAGACACCCAGCTTCAGTTGCTTTTCATCATAACACTACCCACCTATGTGACAGACCGATCAGAGATATACTGAGACCAGCAGCCTGGGACGCTGCACTAGAAATTAACGATAATGAGGACTTAGCCAGGACTCTAGAGACGAGCATAAGGTTTGTCCCTCAAATCCCTCCATGGAGACTAGAACTGCCTAGGACAGACATGAGTCTGTTGAAAAATGTTAATAAGAATACTGAAAACTTTGAGGCCAAAACAATAACAGAAGAATACATAAACCAGATCCGATCAGACAACCTGATTGCATACACTGATGGGTCTAAGAATGAAGCAGGAGAGTAGGAGCAGGAGTAATAATCCCTCAGTGGAATATGCAAAGAGAATATAAAATAACAGACCATGTGGCAGTATGCACAGCAGAACTAGTCGGAATAATGAAGGCACTAGAGATGGTAATGAATAAACCTCCAACTAAATTTACCATACTGACAGATTCGTTGTCCTCAGTGCACACGTTAAAAACACATAAAACTAGCAGTAGACCAGATATTAAAGAAACAATCTTAAACCTAACAACCCAACTTAGGAATAAAGGATGCCAAGTCACCATTGCATGGGTACCAGCACATAGAGGTGTAATAGATAATGAAAAAGCTGAGCAAGCAGCCAAAAAAAGGAACTAAATGTGATGTGAAGTTGGACTCGGAAAAACTGAGAGCAATAGCATAATTAAAAGACATATCGTTAAACTGTGGCAATTCCAGTGGCAAATGAGCGCTAATGGCAGAGATGCATACAACAACCTTAAAGAACCCAGCCTTAACACACAGGTACGGGACAAACTGAAAATCCCAGCTAACAAACTATTGTGGAGAGCTAGATTAGGGTGGCATCCAGAGAAATGTACATCTCCTCTATGTCTGGACTGCTTTCAGGATAATACAACAGATATGATCAACTGCACTAAATACAAATCGGAGAGGAAACCCATTGAGGTGTCTTTTCTAAAACGCAAACAACAGATAACTGCAAACAAATGTCTAAAGGTGGATAGCAATAAAGACATCCAAAAACTCAAACAATACCTAATTAAAACAAACCAAAACTAAAAAGACCAGGTTGAAGACCAACTTAGGAAAGCAGAAAGAACAGATCAGATGGTCACTCCGGACACCCTGGAGTAAGGGAGGTAATGTAAGTATGATGGGTACATAGATATGAGCAAGTGTGGATACACAAAGACGAGTGCGTATGTAGGCGAATGGTAAGGGGTTATATATGGACAGGAAAGTGGGAATATAGCTGTGCGAAAGATACAGATGAACGATTACATATAGAATAGGATATAGAAAAGTAGTTTTGTTTGCATGTATATGTGTGTATGAGTGGCGCGGTGATTTATGTCACAGGCGTGAGGGGAAGTTAAGCCCAACATGATGTGTATAAGGAGTTACTCTGTACGTCACTCGGGCGCCAGTCCTTCACTATCCTGGTTGTACGGAACCTCACGCAAGACCCCTGCAGCACGTCCTTGTCGTGCGCCACGGATAATGTCTCAAATGAGCATTAACAGAGCTGTCAGGGGATCTCGGAGTTTGGCGGCCCCCAGAGGTGATGTGTCCTTGTGGTTCTCATCAGCCCGCCCCCAAACGCTTGGGTGAAAAAGGTTATCAAAACTCATTAGGAACATGAGTATGTTTGCCATACGTACAGCCAAAATCACAACATTTGGTTAAAAGATTGCGGAGTGAAGAGAGCACTGTTCATTGTACATTCTCTGTTAACCCTCAGTGTCGTCGTCACCGCGCTGAGATACCACTACAGCAACCATCCATAGGCTTGCCATCCATGTACACCCTCGGTTAACCCTCTGTCGTCGTCACCGCACCGAGGTACGCCAAGACAGCAACCATCCATTGGATGGCAAAGCCCAAATGTCCGACAAAACTAGATCCTACGGCACACAAGTAAGCACAAAATCTGACCATCACAAACTGTATTGAACGGAAAAAGACCAAATGCCCACACCCGAAGACCCCACTCGCCGGAGTGTTGGGACCAAACTGTTAACGATATGCCTGACGCAGGATGTTAAATTCTGTCGGGCTGATGGCCCGTCAAAGAAATCCAACGTGCGAAGAAAAAGAATGTACATCTATTCGTGTGGAAACCAAAGTCCAAAACCCACGGGCTGCTCCCCGCTGACTTCCGGAGGGCGCAGCCCTTGTCGAGCGGGAAGCCTGATACGGTTGTGAGGTTAAGCAGGCATGTGCAGGACGTGACGATTCCTTGGGTGAGCCCAGAACCAGAGCGCCATGTGCCGGCTCTGCTTACATGGAAGCCTCCTTGGATGGCGGGGAATGCCCATGATCTGCCCCTGCCTTCCCTTGAGGGCCAACCGTTCCACAGGGGGCTGCCCCAAAGGGATACTCCGGGGGCAATACCGGCGGAGAAGGAGACAAAGTAGACACCACACAAATCAGGCAACGTCTCGACCCACACAAAACATTGGCCACTGTCAACCTAGAAATAGCCTTGACGTCTTCCTTTGAAGTCGGAGTACAGCTGCCCATGAGGCAGGGAACTAAAAAACGGTTGTACACGCAAAACTCAGGTCCAGGTAAAAGCCAAAAGTCCAATCGGACGATTAACTGTGACCTTCCGCCGGAACTCAAAAATGTGTGTATGAGTGTGTGTGTGTGTATATATATATATATATATATATATATATATATATATATATATATATATGGGAACATGAATATTTATATATTTGTGTGTGTGTGTGTGAATGACAGTGCACTCCAGAACCCTATAAATTAGGTTGTTGTATGGCTGTTAATGAATGAGAATACATGGAATGAAGTGTGTGCACCAGCAAGAACCTCACCAACACACACCATCCACCAGAACATGATAAGAACGTAACAGACAGATCACCTACCAGGGACTTGAAAAGTGACACAACTAAACTATAGTACAGACATAGCGACACACAATAACATGCAAGACATGGAAGTGTAAGTGTCCTTACGTGTGGAAGTACACTTTTGTCATGAAAGTAAGTACATTTATGTAGGCATTGGTTGACACATATGAAAGAGTTTGCGTGTGTACGTAATGTCAGTTAGGTATGCATACACGGATAGTAGGAAAGGACTTGCAAACATGTAGTGTTGTCTGCGTGTATGAATACTCGAGTGCATGTACGCATACACTTAGTTGTGTGCGTCCATATACTCCGGGGATTCATACTCAAAACCATCCCATTCCACATCATGTATACAACATGCACATGACCGGTAGGACTCACAACAAGATATGACTGATAGCAAATAGGGAAAACAAGTGACTTGATACTGACAGGACTAGAACACATAACCACCAATACCACCCCATCATTGGGATGATAGCAAAGGTTGGTAACGTGATACACATAGTCCCGGCAAAAGGCCACGCTAGAATCCAGCAAAACGGCAACGACGAGAAATGACTGAATGGCCTCCTGCCCCCTTTCCCCTAACCCTTCCCTACCTCTTTCGGATGCACTATGAGTTTAACCCCTCAACCCATTCCCACAGAGAGCACGCGAGTTCGTTACAAAACATGCCACAGCAATTCTCATAGCTGAACATTTGGATCTCAAAGCGTGAGCTGAATGCTCCGGTTATATGGTATTTACGCACACCGGAGCCTAGCTGCCAACCCAAACAGACAGAACCGAAACACTCACTACCAAATGACCATTAGATCCGCATTAGGGCTCCACACAACATTTTACACACATATCCACCCGACATGACTAACCCAGTCTTATTTCAGGAAGACAACTATAAGACCACTATGGTCACACGCGAAATAATTTCACATTTCGGAACTATCCAAAATCAAAAACTGTTTTCAGTACTTTTTGGCAAAACAAAATACTCAAAATTTAAAAACGGTAAATAGTGGTCCAAAGGACGTTGTGTGGAGATGCGCGCCCCCCTACGAAATACGCCTGGCCAAATCAAAGGGAAACAACGCAAACTGGAAACACTAAGTAAGACAAGGGAAGACATGCACAAGTAACAACAGGCAAGAGGACGAGCGGTCTGATTCGGATGGAAGCATCAAGCCCAGAAATGGTGCAAACACTAGAACTCAGTCACGAAAGTGAAGCAAATAACCCAGACCACAAATATAGGCAGAGACTGCTAGCAGCCTTGGCTAGCTAGCAGCAGTCAGAAAGTGGTCAAGATTTTCATTTTTTTCTCAAAAGGACTTGGACTTGGACTCTTCTTCTTCTTCTTAGAGTTGACTGGCTGTAAACTCTGGTGGCAAGTTCTGAATGTTCATCTACTCCTGAACTTTGGTTTTGATCCAGAACTTGAATTTTGCATGCACATCGTTTTTTACAGATCTGGTTTATATGTATGCAGACTGCTGGTTGTTGGCCTCTCAGGGAGACACACCCCCAATTAGTCACATCCTACAACATGCTTGTTAGGGGGAAGTAGTGGGTCTATTCTCTGTTCTCCAAAATGGAGCACTGGGTGTCAGTTTATTTCATGGCCTGATATAAAATATTCTTTAAACGATTTTCCAGTTTGAAAAACTTGAACTCTTATGAGGTAATATAAAAATAAAAAGAATAAACAGAAAATTTCAGGCACCAAAAAATTATATGTTTGCCACCCAGAAGTGGCAGAATTCTTTCCTCACTAGTATTGGCTTCTGAGGTGAACCCAACTTTATACAAATGCGCTGAAGACAATTTTTATAATTTTAAAAGTGGCAAGGAATGAAAGTGGCCATCCCACCTTACATGATGTGGTCTAGTATAGTATATACAGGAGCCGCGTTAGCGCAGTCGATAAGAAGCTCGCTTTCAAATCCAGCTGCGACTCGCTGCAGCCCACGGTCGGTGTTCGAAACCGGGCGGTTCCCGGGGTTCACCCAGCCTCTAGGAATCGGGTACCAGAGTGACAATCTGGGGTAAATGGAGGAACGTCGCTGTAGCTACAGAGTTATGTGCGAACAGCGACACAGGCGGGCAGTTCTTATCAGCTGTCCGTACTAGTGGCAGAGCATTTATGGTTTAAAACCGCGTGCAATGACGCTGGTTCACATCTCCCGACTTTACCTTTACCTTTAGTATAGTATATGTTATGGGACTACCTTTAACCCCAAAAGGTCTCAGTTTTACATGTAATAATATAAGTAAATCCTAGTTGGATATCTAGAATGTGTAGATTTACAATAGAGATATAGAAGTTCTTCACCTATCAAGCGAACAGAACAATATATCAATCACATACTTGCAAAATTATAAAAAACACAAAGAATCATAGTTGCACATGGACGAGTTAGTTCCATCATTGCTTTCTCTGCTGTCAATGTACGGAAGTCCACAGCATTGAACTGGGAAAACAAAATATATCAATTAATCAGTAAAACCAATATTCTTTGTGAACTGTACAGTGTAATTTGACAAAACCTGGTATGAATCAAAACCTAGTATAAATCAATGTGGAATTACAAAATGAAGTTAAAAAGTTGGGAAGGACATTGTGTGAACTGAAAGCAATAGCAAAGGATAGGATAACTTGGCATGAGATGGAGAAGGGCTGATGCTCCAAAAGGGGATAAAGAGCAGCAGAAGAAGAAATAGTTCCATATTTTGCTAACTGCAAAACTGGAGAAAAGATCCAAAGTATGCTCACTACTCATGACCTTCCCAGTGAAGCATGCCCCTCTGCTCAAAGCATCCCTGTCTTCACCTTTCTTAGCATGCCTTCAGAGTCTGTTACAATTACGACATGTGTATGTATCTTGTTCTCTAGCCACTGGAGAGCTGCAGTTACTGCCTCCACCTCCATTCTCATGCTAGATGTGATATCGTATGCTAGGCTGTCTTGCAATAAGATTTTCCATTGGCTTTTGCTATGGACCCCCAAGGCACTTTTCTTTCCTCTCACCACCGAACCATCTGTATAGATAATCAGATCACCTGGGCGTGAATTGTCTTGAATCAACCTCCACCTCCGTAGCACCTGCTGGCCACTCTCTGCACACCCAGCCTAATGTTATCATAACCCTACACAGGTCAGACTTTTCCTCTGGTACTCTGACCCACTCCTCTCCTCACCCAGTGTTCTCCAGCATGCATACTTGTCTTATCGTGTCTTCTGCTTGAGCCATCCACGATTTTCAGCCTCTGACCCCTTACCTGCAGCCAAAGCTTCATACAGAGGGTGCTCTTTATCTGCAGCACCTTTAGCCTATCTGCAAAAGTTGGCAATGCAAGGATGTATCACATGCACACAATCAGGGTGTCTCTTGTACATCCCAGGATCACCTGCATAGCCTCACTCTGTATGTGCTCCAGTTTCTCTAGCTGACTCTTTGAAGAAGTGACTAACCCCAATCCATAATCAATAACTGAGATGATTTCATGCTGGTAAAGTGTGAACAGCATTTTCTTCTCCATGTCCATCACTGCCATAATCTTTAGTGCATTAAGACCTTTTTGAGCCTTTGTCACAACCCCATCTATGTGATCCTTGAATGACTAACTTCTGTCAAAGGTGATACCCAGGTACCGCAGTCTGTTTTGATGTACCTGCGATTTATTTTGAGTTTGGGAACATCCGCTCTAACAATCCTGTTGTCCAATTAACACCACAGGACGGTTGCCTTTTCTGGGTTGATTACAGCACTCATCTCTGTACACCAGTCGATCACCTTATCTACTGTTGCCTGTAACTCTTGAGCTATTTGATCCCGATCTCTCCCCTTCCTATATACGAGAACATCCTCTGCAAAAGACCAAATTCTGCCAACTCCAGGTTTTTCCAGGTATGCAATCTTGCTTGTAAAAACATTGAACAGCACAGGTGAAATTGCAGATTCCTATGGTAGTCCTGGAGCTATAAAACATGGTTTAGAGGTCCATGAACCCAGGCTGGGTGCTACCCAGCGAGTATACAAAATGGCTGCTATCCAGTTCCTCAACCAAGGACAGAATCCTTCTCCATAAGCATTTTCATCAAGTTACTGTATGTGACTCTGTTGTAAACTTCTTCTAAATCAAGTGCCGCTGCCACCATTTCCTGCCTGATCTGTAACCTTTAAGGGTGTCAAAGGCAAAAGTGGCTGCATTTGACCATGTGTCTTTCCCTGGCCGTTAACTTCCCAAACCTTGTGGAAGAAGATTTCTCTGTTCCAGAAATTCTTGTAGCTCACCCGCTACTATCTTCTCCAGCACTTTCCAAAGGTATTTTGTAGGGTTATGATCCTAAAGTCGCTAAGTGTGGAATGATTCTTGCCAGTCTTAGGAAGTGGAATCAGGTAGCCGTGCATCCACTCTTCTGGGACTGAAGCTGTCCTAATGCTCTGGTTGAAACAAGCAGTCATCTCCACCAGGTATGCATCATTCACGTATTTCAAGTGGGAATATCTAACCCTGTTAAGCCCAGGTGCAGTGTCTTTTGCCCTTTTCAGAACACGTTTTAAATCTTCTACCTGTATGATGTCTTCATAATTTTTGTTCTTTAAGATGGCTGTCAGATCTTCTCTAATCGTATCTCTGTTATCTCCATCATTGTGGTATATCTATGAAATGAACCTCTTAAGGAAAGCCTCCCCCTTCTCTGTGGTTAACAGCATACCATTATCTCTATGAATTGCTCCTACTACGCTGGGCCGATCTTTCTTGAGCATCTGCCTATGTAGCTTCTAAACCTTTCTTATATCATATCGACCCCAATCTCATTAATAAAATGTTCCCATTTTGCTTTTTTTTTTGGCCTCTCCTGCACAACGCTTGAAAACATCTGCGATCTCCTGCAGCATGTATCAGTTCGTGTGCCGACACACCTCCATGCCATGCAACAAGACTGTCAAGCATCTTCTCTTGTCTTCCTCTATCTCTCCTTCCACATATCTTTCCAGTGGTCACAACATGTTCTATTTTTCCTCTTCTCATAACATGGCCGAAAAATGATGACTGTCTCCTTCTTATGTCTGTGATAAGTTGTCTTCGGGCTCCCGCCTCTTTCAAAACCTCTTGGCTGCTCTTTTTGGCTGTCCAAGGTATTCTAAGCATTCTTCTGTAAAACCACATCTCCGCAGCCTCCAGAAATTGTTTGGCCTGCCTACCGACTGTCCATGATTCACAGCCATATGTTATAACTGGATGTATGTAGCAAGCAAGAATTCTTTTTCTAACTCTCAATGACAAGGATATATTGCACAAGATGTTTTTCATTTTATAAAATGTAGTTTTTGCCTGTCCTATTCTATTTCTTATCTCAGTTATGCATCTTCCATCTGATGTTATCCATGTGCCCAGATATTTAAATTTCTGTACTTGTCCTAAAATAACACCATCAACTTTTATTACACACTTAGGAATAATTTGTTTCTTTGATACCACCATTCCCATTACATTTATTGGTAATATAGTCATTTTTACCTCTTCATTAAAATTTATTGGTTCTCATGGACTAGGTCTATTTAAGGTTTTTTGAAAGTGTTCTGCCCATCTTTTCTTCTGGTCAGCATCAGATGCAAGCACCATACAATTCTTACTTCTAAATGGAACCACTCCACAGTTTTCTGTTGAGTTTGTTGATGGGGGTCTTGTGGATGTTTACTGTTAGTTTGTTCTCTCCACAATTCCTTGTAATTTCCCTTGATAAGTGTTCGGATACATGAAAATGAATGGGTGTGTTGTTTGTTCCTTTGTTCCATTTTTTAAAAGTCCGTCTGCTCATTTTTTGGCATGCCACAGTGAGTTGGAATCCACTGGCGAACGATTTGATTATTTTCTGCTAGTCTGTTTAGTTGGCGGGTCAGTTCTCTCTCCACATTACCTGGTGGATTGATATGCAGTCACAAAGGAAAAACAATTTAGCATTTTTTTTTTCACATAGTCAATTTGATTTTTAGTCACTCCATCTGGTGAATGCAAAGTTCATTTATGAATCTCTTTATGAGCAAAGATGGTGCCATGAACCAACAGCGAGCCCATCCACATTACTTTTTGCGGTGCCCCAATAAAAACCTGCTGTATGGTTGAACAGGGTTTCAGTGATTTGCCAATGCATACAGAATTCAGCTAGTCATTTTCTGTTTTCATTGGTTGTGTTAACGCCTTCCTTTCTCATCTCTCTCTTAACACCCATATTTTCACTACCTACTCCTGCATTGATATCTCTCATTATGAGTACTAGGTCGTGTTGTCAATTTAATTTACTTGATGCTGCAGTTGTTCATAAAAGGAGATCTTTTTCCTCAGAATCAGCATCATCAGTTGAATCATGACAGTGAATGATGGTAATTTTAATAGGTCTAGTAATACACTGAGCTCTAATCATTCTGCCTGAAATAGGTTTCCATTCTAGCAGACATTTTGCAACTCTTGGTGTCATCATAAAGCCAACTTATTCCTTGTGTTTTCCATCTTCTCTCACTGAGTATTTAAAAGGGTTAAGCCCAGTAACCACTCTTTTATCTGCTGGTGGCCACCTAATCGTAAAACAACTTATTACTACCTCTTTATTTCTTCTGCTACCTTGGAAGATGTTTTTGCCCATGTCAAAGTTCTAACAATCCAAAAACCTAGTGATTATTTTTTAGGCCTGTAGTGTGCCTGTCTAGTCACTGACTTCCGCACAGTGGTTTTTATCTGTAGCTGTCATACATGCATTTTGTCCATCACATACCACTTGGCTCATTTATTTACTGGAATGGCGTCCTGTCCTGCAAGTTTCTATAACCAAAAAAAACAAAAAAAACTTTTACAGTGTGGGAGAGCTGGCCCAACACCCAACCCTCCTTCTTTATCATCCAGGGTTGGGACCAGCAATGGTGAGGAGTAAAATGATCAGGAGAAAGTAAATTAAAATAAACTTCATTGGTTTTATAATAATAAACATCATGAATAATGTGCTACTTAAAGTGTAACTTTGTGTTTTACATGAAATATAGACAACAAGCAGACATGCCACAAATATCTGAAGACAGCAGAAATATAGAGGAATTGTCAAAGATAACCATGGATGAGGTATTCAGGATACAGACTGCAGAAATAAGACACGGATAGTCAAGATGTTTTAGACATATCATGGGGAAAAACGTGAAAACTAGCAAGTTTGTGGAAATAAAATTGAAAAAAAAGGGGGGGGGGGAACAAAGAGATAAATACCAGTGTTGCTTGGCCACATGGCATATCATCAGTTCTCGTTATGCCTAGTGGCACATGAGGCTTCAGAGAGGACTTTCCATGCTTTCCTGTCCTGTGCAATCTTCTCACTTTCCATCGTTCGTCTCCATGTTGTTTTTGGGCGTCCCTGTTTTCTCTTTCCCTCTGGTGTCCATGTGAGAGCTGTTTTGGCAGGTATATCAGAAGCCATTCTCATAACGTGGCCAAGCCATTTCCATCTTCTCTTGGTAATCATACTGTCTAAAGTTTCTTGGTTTGTGGCTTGAAGTAGTTTAGTGTTTGAGATTGTATCTGGCCAGAAAATTTTGATAATTCTACGTAAACATGTGTGGTGGAAGGTGGACAGCTTGTGTGCATCCTTTTTGGTCATTCTCCAGCATTCCGCTCCATAAAGAAGAACTGGCAAAATGATGCTCTTGTAGAGTCGGAGTTTTGTTCCTCTGCAGTAATTGTTGGATTTCCAGATTTGCCTCATCCTTCCAAAAGCAGCTCTAGCTTTGTTCAGGCGTGACTGTATGTCTTCCTCTGTCCCTCCCAGTAGGGACACCACACTGCCAATATATGTGAAATGTTCTACATTTTCTACAAAATCAAGGTCTTCAAGCATGGTGAATGGAGTCCATCGTATGCCTCTTAATGTCCTGTCTACTGTGTTCTTTAGTATCCAATCAATCACAAGGTTGAAGAGGAGAGATGACATAACACATCCCTGTCTTTACTGGGAAAGATGTAATTTTTTATACTGCAGGAAATGTCTTTATAGAAGAGAGCAATTATGTAACATTTTCTCTATGGACGCTGTCAAAAGCTTTCTCAAAGTCCACAAAATTTATATATTTACTTCTCTCATTCATTGCATTGTTCTAAAATGTTACGAAGGGCGAAGATGTGCTCAGTTGTTCCTCTGCCCTTTCTAAATCCTGCTTGTTCCACTCGTAGGCATTTATCTACTCCTTTTTCATGCCGCATTATGATGATTTTACAAAATATTTTGCTTGGTACTGAGAGTAGAGTAATTCCCCTCCAATTATTGCAGTCTGTTAAGTCTCTTTTTTGGGGATTTTGACTATTGTTCCTTCAGTCCAGTCATCAGGCAACACTTCTTTTTCCCAAATATCCTTGAACAATGGTTCTAGAATGCTAGCAGCTGTGTTGGGATCTACTTTGAGAAGTTCTGCTGGCAGTTCATCTTTGCATGGTGCTTTGTTGTTCTTTAAAGTGTGGATAGCTTTAAGGATTTCTTGTTTGCTTGGTGGTTCAGTAATAATGTCAATGTACTGAGAGGCTGGTTGAATATCTGGGGGATTTTTAGGATCAGGTCTGTTCAAGAGGTCGGAGAAGTGTTTAGTCCACTGCATGTCTTGTTTTTGTTCTGTGGTGAGCAGTCTGCCTTGGTTATCTCTGATGGGAATGCTGTGATAATTGTTTCTGTTTCCGCAAATTTGCTGGGTAATTTTGTGTAGGGTTTGTAGATCATGGGTTTTAGCAGCATTTTCTGCTGTTTCTGCAAGATTTTCCATAAATCTTCTCTTCTCAGCTCTGGCACTTTTCTTTGTCATTTTATTTAGTACGCTATATTCTAACATTAGTTTGTCTTTCTGACGATCTGATTTAGTGTGATTTATGAGGCTCTTTATTCTTTTTCGCTTGACAATATAGTCCATGGTTTGACTACTTATCCATTATTTGTGGTATTGTTTCCTGGTTCCTAATATGTTATTGCTAGTTGATTTGTGTGTTTCTTTGATCTGGTTCCATCTGTCTTGAATGCTGATTGTAGTTGGAGTTTCTGGGTCACTTGATAGGGCTTGAAATCTATTCTTGAGTTCTACTATAAATTTAGTGGCAATGTCTTTTTCTCTTAAAAGGTTAACATTGTAACGGGCTGTCTGTGTCTTAACTTGCGTGTAAACTTTTTTGAGTTTAAGTCGTAGTAGAGCGACTACAAGGTGATGATCGCTTTCCACATCTGCTCCCCTTTTGACACGCACATCGAGTAGGGACCCATGCCATTTTCTGTTTACCATGAAATGGTCGATCTGGTTTACATCTCTTCTGTTTGGGGATATCCATGTAAGCTTGTGTATATTTTTGTGAGGAAATAGTGTTCCTCCTATAATAAGTCTATTCGCCGTGCAGAAGTCACTCAGTCTTTCCCCGTTGTCATTAATTGTACCACATCCTTGATTTCCCATTGATAATTCTCTATTTAAGTTGTTGTTACCTACTTTTGCATTGAGATCTCCCATAATGCATAGAATATCATGGGCTGGTACTTTATCTACTACCTCTTGCAGTCTCCTAAAGAATGTTTCTTTATCTTCATCTTCAGCTTCATTAGTCGGTGCGTAGCATTGGATGACTGTAAGTTTGGCATGTTTCCCATTGTATCGTGCTGTCATTATTCTTTCGTTGATTGGATGCCACTCGATGAGATGTTTGTGTATACCTTTCTTTCAAATAAGTGCCACGCCTGCAGAATGTAGGTTATCATCTCTTCCAGAGTATACTATGGTTTCTCCTGTACCTGTTGTGGATTGTCCAAACCCTGTCCACCTGCTTTCACTAATTCCAAGAATATTCAGTTTATAGTTCTGCATTTCTTTATTTACTTGGGCCATTTCAAACATGGTTCTTACATTCCAGAAGCCAATTCTTAATTTGGTTTTGACATCCAGCAGACTTGTTTTCCCATCATGGGCTTCCTTTCGGCATTCACCCATGTTGTTCATGCTGACAGAGGGACTCTGTCCCAAGACCACCGGATGTTTAGAGCACTTATTTCCTCTTGAAGTTTCAGTAACGTTGTAGATTTTTTACAGGGCAGAGCTGTCAACACTGCGCCCAACCCACGAGCCTGGAGGACCGGAAGGCCATCTTTAGTCTGGCTCCTCACCAATGACCTGTCCGGCTTGGGTGACCCTGCCAGGAACATACAATCCCGCCGGCATAGCTCATTAGATCATTGAGGCTCTCAAGCTTCCCCACCACTACAAGGTAATGGCCTCTGGGGGGACCAGAACTATGGCATAACCAGAACAAAAACAACATAACTGATCTGCCTCTTCTTCTTCATCTCATTTAGTGGCTGTAAACTTCAACAGAAATTTATAGTTCTTTGTCCACCTCTGGACTTAAGTCTTGTTCCAGAACCTCAGTGTTGCATGCATATCCATTTTACATATCTGACTTACGTGTGTGCAGATTGCTGGTTCCTTGCCTGACTTCACAGAAAGCTACCAAGTTAGTTGACCCTTATGACATGCTTGTTAGGGAGGCAGTGGGTCTATTCTTGTTTTCCCTACAATAGGGCCCTGGAACCCACATGGGGTCCTGAACCAAGTGGTGAAAATGTCAGACGCTGCAAGATGAACTATTTTCACCCATGCTTATTTATCAGTTAAGTAATCATCACAAAGTTCTTATAACTGTGAATATAAGTTTAATAATGGGTTTTCCTACTTAGTTGTTTAAACATTTTAAAAATGTGTATTCCATGGCACTTTGCCAGAGACCTTTTCATAATGAGCTGAAGCAGATAAAGTTATTTATGAAAGATATTTGTCAAGACATGTTCTGGCTTCATAGCTTGAGGACTGATGGCCATTTCAGTAAAAAAGTAACAGATAAAAGGTATATCATGAAAAAAATCACGTAAATCAACTTACCTCTAGTATCTGATCCCCTCTTTGTAAAGAATTTGTTCCTTCCATAAAACAGTCATCATAGATCTCATGAACAAATATGCCTACAGCATTTCCACCAACAAATGAAAAGCCTGGTCCTATCATATCTGGGTTACTTTTCTTCAGAGTGATATAACGTCTTTTGTCTGGGCTCACATCATCAGATCTATGCAGATATACACACAGGGAATGAGCACAGTAGATATGAAACCCAGAAAAGTGTAATGATGATAGATATAAGTAGTATATGCACTTGCTTACTAACATAGAACAGCCTGGATTCAGATGTCTTCAGAAAGAAGATTTTATTATGTTAAGGTAAAGTCGGGAGATGTGAACCAGCGTCATTGCACACGGTTATAAGCTAAGTCTTACAACAATTAATAAAAGCAAATATTCTACTATATTAAGATAGTGGGCATTTGCTAATTATATTACTCACTGAATGGGTATGTGTCCAGCAGCATATTCTCAACATATAGTGTACATTTTTATGTATAGTAGTGAATCATGAACAATAAAAGATAGTGACAAATTATGAACACCCAGCCAAGATTATATTACATTGACTATTTAACTATGATATATTACTGAATTACGCTATGATATATACAACAATACAAGTTTCATTCCACAAGTGAAACATATCTATGTTCATAACATCACATCAAGAAAACATAAGTTTCTCCTATCTTGGACATGTAATAACAGAAGTGAAACATAAATAAAAAAGAGAACAGGAATGGCTAAAACTATCTTCAATAAGATGCATAAATTATTGACAGCTACAAAGATAAACAAAACAATGAAAATAAAAAGCGTCCAATGTTATGTATAGAAAATCCTGCTGCCGAAACCTGGACAATAAATAAACAACTAGAAAATTGAATTAAGTCTCTGGAAAATTTGGATATATAAAAGAACAGGTCGTATTTCATGGAAACAAAATAAGAGAGATAGGTTCTTGACAGGCTGCGAATGAAAAGAGTTACTAAAATAAATTAAAAAGAGACAACATATATTTTGACCACATTTTAAAACATAACACTTTTAAAAACATATCACTCTTAAAACCACACTGGAGAGAAAAGCTGAAGGCAAGAAAACAAGAGGTAGATAATGATACAATTGGGAAGACAACATCAGGAGATGGAAGAACAGCAGTCAGAGAGTGTACCACCAAGACAAGAGACTAACCATGTTGGAGAACCATTGCAGCCAACCTTCAATATGGAGACGGCACCTGACTCATTGATTAAACTGTACAGTTATGAAAATAATTAGTCCTCTGAGCCACAGACTACAGTAAAATGCAAGATAATTTATGAATATGAAAAAAAAATTTGAAGTTTCAGAAGGACAATCTAGTTTTCAAAAGCTGAAACATAAGAAGCATAGCTTGTCTGAAATGATAAAAGTCACCATTATCTAGTGTATGAGAGCTGAAAATGCATGACTAGAGGGAGAGGCATTGTTAGTGACTGCTGGTTAATTTTTCTGTTTTAAACTCAACATCTCTCATTTGAGCAAATGAAGCATGCGCAGCCGTGTAAATTAAGTATATGTGAATGACAAGATTACTGAAAATGAGAACTCACTCAGTGACTGAACCTAATTTAAATAGCTTTTGGCGGTGACTAGACACAACATGGAGGCAGGGAAATGACAAAAAGACTGAGTTTCTATAGCAGGTCATGATGGGAGTGATATTCTGCAAATGACTGCTACCTGATAACTTTTCCAGTCTATGAATACAACAGACAATATGATTGTTATTTATGTACACAGAAAACATAATGCTGATATCTTTATTATCTCAAGGTTCAATAAGGTGGGAAAAAAACTTTAAAAACACTAGTCAACCAGTCACACAGCAACATGACTCATTATTATTATCTACCCTGACATGCGGGAGTTGCTGTAGCAGAGCGGCTAGATGCTCGCCGTGGATCGGAAGGTCGTGGGTTCGCTCCCTGGCGGAGCCAAACTTTTTTCAAAAATGACCTTGGCTCCCAGGTCAACCCAGCCTTGAGTGGGTACCGGGTGCAATCCCGGGAAGTAAAGGCGGCCGGCGTGATGCTGACCACATCACTTATCTTGTGCCCATTGGTCCATAAAAATATAGGTCTAGCCCTATATGCCCTATACGCCTAAAGGCGTGGAAAAGGATCCTTTACTTTACTTACTTACCCTGACATGCAGTTTCTACTGAGGCTGGACTGATACTTAGTCGTAGCTTTTTCACCAGCTGGCAAGTTGTAATGATTCAGGGACATGGTTAGAGAGGAGGAAATAGAATTTGTGCTTGAACGATCCTGGTGGTCAATGTACTCTGAAAAGGAAAATAAATTGTAAAAGTTTACAAATAAACAAATGGGTGTAAACTAAATACAAATAAACAATTTTTAACTCATTCAATACTTAGCAACTTATCAAACATTTACTGGTAAATTCATAAACATTTTGTGTGTGTGTGTGTGTGTGAGTGATTACTACTTGATACTAAAAGAGTGGTTAGCTGAAAGCATAGGGCTAGACAATTAGCTGCCAGCCCTAAAGTCTGGAGTCCGCATTGAGATGGATTAAGGGAAAAAAGACCTTCTTTCCAGGTTGATGCAACCTGAACATGAGTACCAGGGAAAGACCTGGGAAGTAAATGCAGCTGCTCGATGGTGACCAAATCAACCACCCAGTGCCTGATGCACCATTAGTGTAAAAAGTATCTATTACTTTACTTACTAAAGGAGTTATCTTTTTCTTCTTCATTCACCTGCCCTAAGCTCTGGTGGAAAGTCCTGCTTGTTTGTCCCTGGTCTGAGTTTTGCTTGTACATCCATTTTACTGGCTTATCTGTATGCAGCTGGTTATTCCTAGCTTCTGAGGCATATACAATCCAATTTTAATTGGAAGCTCCCAATACATCCACTCTTACAATATGTTTGTTGGGGAGGCAGTGGGTCTATACTGGTTTTTTCCATAATGGGTCTCAGGAACCCACACGGGGAGAAAGGAGTTATGAAACACAAAGATAAATATGGAAAGTCAAAGAAAATCCTAATTATCACATAACATAACAGGATATTTTTAAGTGTGCATCTCAAAAATGATCCCCAGAAAAATTGATACCTTTATAAAATTTCTCTAAACTACATTGGCAAATCGAGTAGAAAAAATTGTAAAAAATACAGTTAACATAGATAGTAATCATTTGACTGGTGTAGGATGCAGAGGTACTGAATCACACGTAGTGAACTAGCGCTCACACTGGTCACAACCTATTTACACCTCTCTGTGGTCATCTTAGAAAATGGGTTTCCAATTAAGCATCTAGCCAACTTACACAGGTTGATGTTTTTTGATAGAGTGTACCTGTCTAAAAGTCGAAAACTAACAATCTGCTCACAAATAAGACAGATCTGTAAAACAGAGGTGCACGCAAAACTTTAGTCCTGGAACAAGAGTAAAGTCCAGAAATAGATAAACAAGCAGGACTTTCCACCTTTCCAGTGGGTGAACGTGAAGATGAAAGAGAATACGGAGTAAACAGCTGGTTTACTCCTCGACACATTTCCACCAACAAGGAGAGTATGCGGTTCAAAAAGAAGTGCCCAAGATGAAAATAGGAGATGTTTTAGAAATAGGGAAAATAGAGGCCAGCAGAAGGTTTAGACCAGGGTAGGAACAATCAATATATGTGGATGGGACAATAAAGAAGAACAGGTGATAGAATTAATGGAGAAATATAATGTTAAAGTATTAGGCTTATCAGAAGTGAGAATGAAAGGACAAGGAATGAAGAAACTACATAAAAATTACGTTTTGATACAATCAGGAGTAGAGGAAATGCAACGTGCAAAACATGGAGTAGGATTTGTCATCGATCCCGAAACTGCAAAAAATATACTTGAAGTTAACTACATCTCGGAAAGAATTATAAGCTTGAAATTACAAGTAGGAAATAGTTTTTTTTTCTTCAAATATATGCTCTGTGCAATGGAAATTACAGTGAGGAGGATTTAGATCGATTAATTCTTTGAGGACCTGGATGATGAAATTTGTAAGATAGATAATAACGAGAAGCTGATCGTGATGGGTGATTTTAATGGTAAGACAGGACGAGACAGAAGAACATTTACAAGATACCTAGGCAATTATGGAGACAACAGCATTAGAAATGAAAATGGTGAAAGACTGCTGGATATATGTGCACAACATGACCTTGTTATTACCAACACCTTCTTTCAACACAGAGCTTCACAAGTTTTCACATGGTATTAATGGAATGATCCAGGTACCAAGAGTCAGATTGATTACATCTTGACGAGAAAAAGAGACTTTCATGAAGTTACAGATTGAGAGTTAAACCAAACTTGAGTTTAGATACCGATCATAGGATGGTGATACTTGACAGAAAAGTCAAGATAAAGTATCAAACAAAAAGAAATGTAATAAAAGTGACATAATAAAATGGAAAGAACTAGAGTGTGAGGAAAATAGGCGAGCGTTTCAGCACAAAGTACAGGAAAATTATGAACAGTTTCCACAAAACACACTTGGGGTAAATACAGAATGGTTGAATTTCAGAGACACCACTATGAAAATAGCACAAGAAATATGTGGAACTAAAAGGAAAGGTAACATAGGGTATAAGCTCTCAACATGGTGGTCTGAAGAAATAAGAAGAATTATGAGCAATAAAAAGAAAGCTTATGGCGTTTGGCTGAGGAGCAGAACAGAAGAGGATTACATAACATACAGGATAATTAGAAGAGAAGTAAATAGAACTATCAGACAAGCAAAAAGAGATTCATGGGAAAAGTTTGGAAGAAAGCTGGCTGAAGAAGAAAGAAAAGTAGTGAAAAACTTCTTCAAGAAAATCAAAGGCATGAGAAACAGGAATAAAGAATACAACCCAACAAAAATTATAAATGATGAAATTGGCCAACCTTTAATAGAACCTACAAAAATTTTAACAAGGTGGAGTAATTACTTTGAATCATTACTTAGCTGCAATAAAACAGATAAAAGCAGGGAAGAACATAAAAACAACTCAGAACTAAGGGGCAGAGGAACTAGAACCAGGTATATTATTGGATGAAGTAAAATATATAATTCGAACCGCCCTAGACTAAAGGCAACAGGTATTGATGATCTATCTACCAGCTGAGGCCATCAAGGCAGCAGGTGAAACGGGAGCAATATGGTTAAAGAGAATATTTCAGGTGGCATGGGAAAATCAAGCAACACCATCAGATTGGCAGACTGCTGTCATCGTCCCGCTGTGAAAAATTAAAGGAAGTAAGAGGGAATGTACTAATTACAGAGGAATATCACTTCTCAGTCACACCGGGAAAATGTATGCTAAGATCATCGAAAAAAGGCTAAGACCATTGATAGAGTATGGGTTTTCGACAAAACAGAAGTTGCACAGATACCATTTATACACTGAGACAACTATCAGAGAGGGTAATAGAACATGTTAAGACATGTTTGTTGACATTCATAGACCAAGAAAAAGCCTTTGATAGAGTCAACAGGAATATGTTGTGGGAATGAATAGGAAAAAAGGAAATCAGCAATCATCTCATTAATATTTGCAAAAGCCTGTACACATGTAGTAAAGGCTGCATAAGATCGAAGGAAAGGGTTGTCAAGAACTTTTATAGTGAACTCTGGTGTGCGTCAGGGCTGTGTACTATCGCCGCTTCTTTTTATGACATACATGGATACCATATGTAGTGAAACAAACATTAATCATGAAGAAGATATTACAGAATTACTATTCGCCGACGATCAGGTACTCATAGCAGAAAATATGGAATGCCTACAGAACCATCTAAATCAAATTAGTAACAAAGGAGAGGAATATAATATGAAAATAAACACTACGAAGACAGAGACAATGATGATAGGAAGACTTAAGACAATTTAGAAATAAAATTTAAAAAACAACACCCTGAGACAAACAGAGGAATTTAAGTATTTGGGAGCAACTTTCACATCCGACCCGACGGAAAACTGGACAGAGAAATTAGCTCCTGATGTGCCAAAGCTAATCAAGTAATGGGGCAACTATCTTCCCTGTTGACACACAAGCAGATACCTCAGAGTAATAAAGTGAATCTTATCAGAACAATTTTTTGGCCAACACTATGATATCAATGCCAAACGTGGACACTTACATGCTCCAATGAACGTAAAATTGTGACAACAGAGATGAAATGCCTTAGAAGAGCTGCATGAGTTTCAAGGAAAGACAGAATACGAAATCATAAAATCAGACAAATGCTAGGAATAAAGCCAGTCTTACAGGTCATCAAAGAACAACAAATGAAGAAGTGGTTTGGACACCTAACAAGAATGCCCTGGTACTATCTGCCACAGCGAGCTACATTAAAACGTTACAACGGGTATAGAGCGAGTGGAAGACCTCAGAAAATATGGAATGATGGCATTAAGAACAGCCTTACAGAAATGAACATCAGTCTTAATAGTGCTCTTGACAGAGCTCATCAACGTACATTACATCTCCCTCCGACACTTCGATGAGGTACAAGGTGGAAGAGAAGAAGAAGAAGGAGAGTACATCAGGGTTGATGTATTGCTTGTGAAACAGACCCATCTGTCAGTATACTGCCACTCTGAATGCCCATCCGCATCTTGGCAAATGTCACATAAAATTATAGCGGACATGGAGGTTCACTGCAGTTAAAGTCTAACATGCATAAAGAAGCAAAGTACTCATTTTGTGTAGATAATCAACATCCCACACTCTTGCTGGCTTCTAAAGATACAGCCCATGATTAATGAGGTACTCAAGAAGAGAGGTTAAACAGTCATGTGCAAAGTACTCATTTTGTGTAGGCAATCAACATCCCACACTCTTGCTGGCTTCTAAAGATACAGCCCATGATTAATGAGGTACTCAAGAAGAGAGGTTAAACAGTCATGTGCAGGACGTGATGATTCCTTGGTTGATCCCAGTACCAAAGCACCATGTATCGGTTCTGCATTCATGGAAGCCTCCTTGGACTTTTTTTTAAAGGCTGACCAGCATTATGAGGCTTCTCTAGATTCGCCTCATGGGGGAGCACAACATGTGACCTAGAAAACAAATATGACCGTACAATGAGACTGCAATGTCCTACAAAACTATACAGGAGGACTAACATGGGTTTCAAAATGTCTGCAGCCAGAAGTGTCGTCTGAAAGGTGCAAATATCGCAACCATGCTGTAAATGGGCACAACACATTTAAAATCTCGGATGAATGCAATGAAATAGTAGAAAAACTCAAAAACTTTAATCTGTCATATTCAATTGATGATAACTGATATGCTTTATTTTAGAGATAAATGGTAGGCACAGTACCAGTCAATGATTTCATAGAACATCAAAGAATCAAACAGTCTGGTGATGGGGTCAGAATGGAACATTATCAGCCAGCAGCTAGAACGTACTACATAAGAACAGCAGGCTTCAAGGCAAGAGGCCAACCAAGAAAGAGTTGGGTGGAGAAGTAAAACAGACACTACAGAAAAGTAATATGATATTAACGCAAGCTACACAACTAGAAAAAGACAGGAAACTACATCTAACTCCTCTCTGTGACACTTCACAGCATAAACAGTAGGACAAAAGAAGAAGAACAAGAATCACTTGAATATTGGTTATATTAATGTGTAGACTATAAAGCCACACTTTACTGATCTTATGAGCAACCATGTAGACACTCACTTTCAGGATTGTACTGAACTTTGATTATAAGGTTGTCTCCACATTGTCTCAAAACCGTAACTGCATGTTTATAGTTGGCATTCCTCATATTGATTCCACAAACCTGTAAGAAATTCAAGTTTGATGTATTAATGTACTTAAACTGAACTTGAGATTTTAAAATAAACTTTGTTTTATGTGCTTTGACATCATGCATACGTACATGTATATACACATATATGTTGGACCTCTGCATTTTAATGCATACATAAATCTGCATGTGTATGCACACACATACACGCACGCACGCACATACACACACGAGCCACAAATTTATGGATGTGTTGTAAAGCGACTTGCTTGTTCCAATGATTCCCAAAAGCTATGCAGATTGTTGTATGGCTACTAGAAGGGTCTAGCTAGCTGGAAATATCAAGAGGCAGAGATCATAGACAGAAAAACACCAACCTACTATCTTGTTGGGTGACTGGGGACAGCAAAAGTTCCCAAGTAAATGATCTTACAGTTAGATGTATTGAAGGCAAACCTGACAAAGGATGCACATATTTACTCTATTGTTTATGATGAATGATGACAACAGAAAAAAATTAAAACGAAATCAGAATGGTTGGTGACCTGCCAGGCAGTGATAGTGCAAATAAAGATCTAAAATTTTAAGCATGAAAATAAAATGACACAAGCTGCATAATCAACAGGAACTTCATTAGCTTCACAGAAAAATGTGGATTCACTAAATGGTGACAACTGAGAAAATTTAGTGTAGCACTAGGAAACAGACTCTGATCTCCATCTAATCAACAAACCTGGTGACAGCTTACCGCAGCTCATACTCTAGAAGTTTAGTTCCCAATTAATGGTGGGCAGGACAAATTTAAGGGGTCTATGATATTTAGACAGAAAACAAAATTAACCCTCAGGGGATTCTAATATAGACATGCCATTCTATTTGTAAATATGACTATTTGGGATGAGGTGGGGGTGGGGGTGTCTTATGGCAGGCTTTCAAAAATAAGAAGGGTCCACAGGTCGAATCTGGTAATCCTAGTTTAATCTTCATAGCAAATGGGTCACCCCATAGTTGCTCCGCTCCTGTGCCAATGAAAAACACATGTAGCTCACAGTGTCATGCCATACACTCAACTCAGAAGCTGGGCAACGAAACTATATCCTTCCAGTCTACAAATGGAGCAAAAATGCAACCGCCACCGTCTGGCAGAAAAAAACAAAACATTTGCCACGGCTTAAAAAAAAAAGTGGGTGTTCCGAGCATCTATTTTGACCTGAAGCTTTATATGAGGGTTGATAAACGGTCACTCCAGCAGTACCCTCACTGGGGAAGAGACTTAGGACATAACATCCACCAGCAGGCGTTGCCCCTACAACGACCTGACTACCTTCGTTAACGACTGTTCACCTAACAGCCATGCAGTTCTTTGGCACGAAGGAGACACCTTGTACTTGGGTTTTGGACTGCCGACTCCCTATAAGATGTTATTTTATGTTTTATTATCACAATCGACGTCACTGCACATTGGGCATACCCATGCATGCTCAGTCCTCGCAAGCAGCAGCCACTCCAAAGTACTTCTACTAATTGTCCCTTTGAGAAGCTGGTTATATTGTCTCCTTTCTGGGCCTCGAAGATGGCAAAGACGTGCTTCACCATGCTTAACTCTCATGTCACGCAATCGTGTTAGTGTCAGGGATTCCTCATTATTTCCCTTAACGCCTGCATGACCCGGTGTGTAGATCCAGGTTACGGAGGTTAAGTGTGATTTCCGAATGCTTTCTATCCATTTAGAGCGCATACTGCCTGTTGCTATCTTCTGAAGCATATTCATTAAGTCTGAGACAATTACTGCCTGTGTGGCGGTTTGCTCAGACACCCATGATAAAGCTCTAAAAGCAGCGGCTATTTCCATGGTCATGCTTGACGTGGTTTTTTGGTAAGCGTCGCTGTTTTCCCCAGAAAACTGCCAGAATTTTCTGAGATTTTTCATAACCAATTTCTTGGCAAAAATGTTCCCACACTGTGTGCTTAGACTCATTTGCGAGTTGTTTAAAATGTTCAGTGAGTCTGTCTTTATTGTGTTGAAAGTCTTGTTTCTGAGCCTCAGTAAAATTCGAAGACTTTCTGCATTTCTCCCAGTCTTTGGTAGCACCTCATTTCTCTGTCCAGGCTTCTGCGACTTCAGGAGTCCACCATGGGGGTTGTTGAAAGATAGCTTTCTTTTTTCCCGGTGTTCTGCGTGACCTGTCTCGCAGATGCCCAATTATATTAGGCTGATGTGCAGCGTAAGGGACAGTTTTTTTTACCAGAATCGAACATGGAAGGTGGTCGCTTCCATGATGTCCCAGTACGCCCCACTGGCAGAGTGCACTCATATTGGGAGAGACCAGCGTGAGATCAAGGGCACTGTCAGTATCACCTTCTCTGTCAGGGATTCTGGTGGGTCTGCTATCATTCAAGCAGATTAAATCCGTGTCTGTTAGTGCTTCCTCCAATGCCTCGCCATGTTTATTGACTGTCGGATTTCCCCATAGACGACCTTTGGCGCTGAAGTCCACACACATAATGATGTCGGTGGTTATCTGCTCGCACATGTCACTTAAAATTGTCCACTTTTCTTTGTCAACTTGATCATTACAGAAATGGTGAAACTATGGGGGTAACTGCAGTCAAGCTAATGCAAGGAATTCCAGAGAAATTTGACTAAAAAGCGATGGGTACCAAGATGGGTCCCAGTTACACGTGCCTCTTTATGGGCCACCTGGAATACGAGGTCAGTTTATCTTACCCGGGCAAGTTTCCGGAGGTGTATAGGAGATACATAGATGATGGCGTTGGTACACCGATATGTCCATGGTTGAGCTTGACCAATTTACTACTTACATCAACAGTTTCAATCCGGCTATCAAATTCACCTCACTGATTTCCACCACTTCAGTTAACTTTCTTGACATCACGATTAGCATCGATTTCCTATGTCTGAAAACCACAGCCTACTACAAACCCACGGATTTTCAGCTATCTCCTCTATACGTCTTCTCACCCACTACCGTGTAAAAATTATATTCCCATATTCACAGCTCCATCGATTGCTCAAACTGTGCTCTGATGATTCTGACTTCTTTGATAAATCAGTTGAACTTCTTGAATTCTTCCGTGCCCGTTTCTACCCGGAACACATTCTACAAGGGGCTCTCAACAAAGTTTTAGCAATCACCAGGAGAGATCCTACCAAACGTAACTCCACCAATGATGGACCCAAATTGATCTGGACTTTTCACCCTAACAATGTGGTTGCTTCCAAAGTATTCTTTCATCATTTGGACATCGTCCGCTCTGATCCGGACACCAAAATTATCTTTAGTGAGAAACCTAGATTAGTTTACAGACGAGACTGCAACCTTAAAAACATACTTGTCCGAAGCCGACTTCCACCGATCCACACAGCACTTCCTTTTGGGACTACTCAATGCTCACGCAGCACCTGCAAGACATGTCCTTTCGTTGTCCAGAGTTCTTCGGTCAGTTTCTCTAATGGTTATTTTCAAATTAGGGAACCTTTTACTTGCAAATCCCACAACGTAATTTATGCAATTATCTGCAAACGATGCAGCAAGGCATACATTGGGGAGACTGGCAGGAAGCTAGCTGATCGTTTCCGGGAACACCTCTCCGATATCGACAAGAAGACACTGAAACCAATCCCTCTTCATTTTAATAGCCCTAACCTCAGCAGTAAAGATGACATATCTGTCACAGTATTAAAATCTTGCTCTGGCGATCATTCTACCCGCCTCGCTTTGGAAAATCGCCTTATTCACAGCCTTGGCATTCTTAGTCCAAGTGGTATCAATATCCAACATACCTTCATCTAAATAGTTTTAATCTTATCACATTTTAAATGTTAATTATTTTATTTTATTTCATATTATTACTTTATTCTATTTCTTATCAGTATCATTTATGTATCATTAACACTTGTATTTCTTTTATTCCCAGTATTGTGACTATATTTTTTAGCCATCGTTTATTTTATTTTATTTCATTTATTCTGCATCACATTTTTTTAAACGTCACTCACGTCACCCCTTAGAGATCTACATACTCTCCATTCCTCGTTTGTGTAGTTCACTTATGTTTGAAAAAGGCTGCCCGGCCAAAACGTTACGCTGTGTTGTTTTGTGCACGTTTTCCTCTTTCCCATTTTGTTGAACTTTTTAGTCAAATTTCTCTGGAATTCCTTTTATCATTACAGGCATAGATGTTGATTAGCGTGAAAGGTTTACTTCCGTCTATCTTTATGGCCTGAACCTTCTTCTTCTTCTTCTTTCGTTCGCATGAAATAAATTGTCTATATCTGCAAAGCCGTCTCTTGTATGAATTTCACTGTCTTTTGTAATTCACTAAGCGGCCTGTAAAGTTTGACATCCACAAGTGTCTCTTTTGGCCAAATGTTTTGCCTGAAAGCGTTGAATATGGGACAGTCTTGAAGGATGTGATCTGTTGTTTCAGGTGCCAGTCCACAAGTACACATGGCCGATTGGCCAATCTTAAATTTGTTGTACATGTGGGAGCGAAGTCTATTGTGCCCTGTTCTAAGGCGAAGGATAATAACTTGCTCTGGTCTGTCCATAATATGGTAATCATCTTGTGCCAGTTTCGGTGGCATTCTGATTGATTTGATCATTTTCTTCTTCTGTTGATAAGAGACTGGTATGTCAGGTTGTTCTTCAGTTGCACCTTCCTTAGCTAGTTTATCAGCTTTTTCGTTTCCGGGAACTCCACAGTGGGAAGGTATCCACTGCATTACTAATTTACAGCGGTTGCCTAGTTCGGATAATAGTGTCCGTATGCTTGGTAATTTTCCAGACTGGAGTGACTGAAGTACTGCTTTTGCATCTGTCAGGAATACCACTGGTTGTGAAAAATACCCTGTATTTAGTAGTTTCTCTACCGCTATCTTGATGGCTTGAACTTCTGCATCATAGTTGTGACAGTGCTTTCCCGTTGGTAATTTGGCTGTATCCTTGGTATTATTAGGATACTCAATGTACACTCCCGCACCTCCGTTTCTGACTGCGCTTTCTGCTGACCCATCTGTGTAAACACGGACCCAAAGGTTCTGCGGGTATTCATCATCAAGTAAACTGAGGGTGGCTGTTTTGCGCTGCACACTGTTTTGTTCTTCCTTGTCAAATACCCCTTTCACTTCAGTCTTGATGTGTATTGGAAACTTATACTCCTCTCTCCAGGGGGTCCGTTCTGGGACAGCATTTAAGGATCTATCAGTTGCAGGTAAATCAGTGGTTTGTCTGCCGAGCCGTTTGGCCTGGTGGATAAAACTACTTCTCTTTAGTCGTCCCAAAGCTAAATTTTTGAATCTTTCATTCATAGGGTGACTGGGCATACTAAGAAACTTTTCTGCTTGTAAAAGCATCTTGGTGTCTCTGCGTTCACTTAGTGCTTGGGTCATCCCCATTTTCTCCATCACAGCTATAGGTGTTGATTTCATACTGCCTGTGGTAACTCTGAGTGCTTGATTTTGCTAATTCTTGCAATGTGGTTTTTGATGCCGAACTCCATGCTGTTGATCCGTATTCAAGATGTGGTCGAACACTTTGTTGGTAAACTTTTCTAAGTATTTTCCCGCTAGCACCCCAGGTGGTTCCACTTAGTTTTCTCAGAATGGCTACCCTCCTTCTGGCTTTGGTTGCTGCCTTGTTAATGTGTTTTCTCCATGTTAATCTATCATCAAACGTTACGCCGAGGTATGTGGGCTCCTTATCCTCTCTCAGGGGTACTCCATTTATGTGCATGGCGCCTGATTTTTGTTTAGGAGAAAGGGTAAAGAGAGTGGTGCTGCATTTGCCTATGTTGATGCTGACACACCATTTGTCGGCCCATTTAGCCATTGCATCTATGGCTCTTTGTAGCAGTCTGGTGGCCACTGTCGCATTTTCATTTGTACACCAGAGTACCAAGTCATCAGCATACATTGCAGCTTTAATTCCATGGGGTAGTTCAGAAAGCAGGTCGTTGATATAGACTAGGAAGAGTGTAGGGGACAGGACACCTCCTTGTGGGACGCCATGGCGCAGCAAAACTTTCTTGCTCTTAAGTCCATCTATCTGTACACGGGATCTTCTGTTATACAAGTATGCTTTGACCCATTTGTACATACTCCCATTCACCCTGCAGTCTCTCAGTTTCTTCAGTAGACCTTCTTTCCAGACCTTGTCAAAGGCTTTCTTCAGATCTATCCATGCCGTTAGCACTAGCTTCTTTTCCTGGAAGGCATCCTCAATTTCTTGTGAAAGGTAAGTTGTCTGGTGGCCTGAACCTGAATTTCACTGTTGTTCCATGCACTCGTGTCCACTACTGAAGATGTTATTCCGCGCCTGACCAGGATTGCTAGGCCTAGGTGTTTACTGTTGTACCTTTGGAAGCCTGAGACATTCAGAGCTTCTTCTGTATTCAGCCGGGTCTCCTGAAGTGCGATTACATCAGCATCATATATCAGTTTCTCCAAGATTGGGTCTCTCTGTCGAACACTCTTGCAGTTCCAGCAAAGAATGCAGAGATTTCCATTGCTAAGGCGTTCTGATTTAGATTGGTTTTTGCATGCACCAGCACGTCTATTGCGTCATTTTCTACCATGTTGTCCTCTTCTCCTTCTGTACCTTGTAGATGCTGTTGCATCGGATCTCAGCATGGACGCACAAAATCCGTAGCTCTGGCGAGGATCAAGTTTATCAAAATGTCTACCATATTTAATTTAAAAAAATAGTGAGGGATTATTAACGGTCACCCCAGTGGTGCCCTCGTACTGGGGAAGGGGCCAGGGATGTAACGCTCATCAGCACGGTGTCACCCCTGTACAACATAACTGCCTTTGTGTGTGTGTGTAGCCTGATAAGATGTCATCACAAAGAAAGGGGAACAGGCAAAGTTGGAAAGTTGGACAACCATAAAGACATGGAATGAAAGTTATATGCATTTAAAAACAAATGTCAGAGCAAAATAATGAACATAAAATGGGAAGCATTCAAGCAGGGTGAAGAAATATGAGAAATGTCTGGACAACCAGTGGTTAAAAGTTAAAAGACAGAAAGTATGTCACATCCTGAGAAGAAAGAGCTGAGAATCCTTAAACAGGTACTTAAATTGAAAACAGAGGGATTGAGGAAACAAGGATGTAAAAAAGAAACTCAAAAGAGATCAATGATGAGAGAAGCCAAAGGTACTGGCTTGATTTCATCCATGATATCATGATACCAGGATAGAAAGGAATGGAAGAACAAACTGTGAGCCCTATGTGAAATATAATGTCATAACAAAAAAATTAATGCATGAATGAATGTGCTTGATCATTTAGCAAACAGCTGCTACAGTGACAAAACTGTGGTGAATATTAATTATGTCTCATAGAAGCAAAAGTCACTGACTCTCTTGGAATTAGGCATCAGTGGACGAAGATTTACAATGCTAACAGATAATGCATTCTAAAAGCACACTCTGATTCTCTTCACCAACTAATTTTTAATGAATTTATTAATTTATTTAATACTTAAAATTACTTCTCCAATTTCTCTTAAGTATTCCTTCCAATAGGTATAGAGTGGTATGTCGGAATTCAAACGTCTCAAAACTTGAACAATCTTGAATCTAAACATAATTTTGAAGTAAGCTTTGTCTCAGAACTTGAATGCCTGGCATGTGCTAATCACATAACTGAGCTGACAATGCAGGAACTTCAGCATCTTCACCAGCAAGAGAAGGAAGAAACTGCAGAAGAAATGTTCTCCTGGGAGGAAGAGCAGAAAGCTGGAAGGATTAGCAGCTGACAATGCAGGAACTTCAGCATCTTTACCAGCAACAGAAGGAAGAAACTGCAGAAGAAATGTCCTTCTGGGAGGAAGAGCAGAAAGCTGGAAGGATTAGCGCTGCTAAAATCCAAGATCTTTTGATCATGCTGTCGAAAATGCAAGAAGCCTTGAAAGGTGGCACCCTGATAGAGCCATGATAGAACATTTTAGAAAAGTTACAAATGGCGGCCAACACCTGAGCACTTTGGAACCCTGGCTGCCAACAAAAACAAGTAACCCTAAACCCTCTACAAGTGATTAATGACTACAATATGATCATCAGAAAGGATTCCTGGTGTTACCATGGAAAGTGCTTCACCTCTCCCTAAATCCCACTTCCTCCTACTTCTATGTCAACATTTTGATCAAGGTACAGTAAATACAATGATTTTATACCTTTTCATTTTATTTTATTTATTTATGTTTGTATTCAGATATGATCATCAAGTGTTACCATATTTAGTGTACTGCATTTGGACACCACAGGGGAAAAGATCTCGTGGAAGACCAAGGGAAACCCTACGTAGAACTATCATCAGGGAAGGCTCGCTCATGGGCCACTCAAACATCCAAGACCTACAACAGATTGCAACGAACCGCCATGCATGGAGAGTCATAACCTCTGCCCTATGTACCGCACTCGACACAAGAGGAAAGACTAACTAACTAACTAACTATTAAGGAAAAAATATTTTAAAATTTGAATTTGTTGGATCCTGGAACAGATTAATATTTTTCCATTTTTCAAAAGAAAAAATGTCCTCGTAACTCGAACGATTTGGAAATCAAATGTGGTCTCGAAACAGATTATGTTCGAATTCCGAGGTACCACTATACAATATTGTAAACTATTTTAGAGATTACAACAATCATCTGATTATTAGGTAGTTAGAAAATACAATAATTTGAAATTAAATTGTTTTTCACTTCTTAAGTCTTGCTTATAAATAATAAACACCCACTAAAGAAAATGATTAGTGAAAATTATCCTTACAACAATCCGTACAGATACATTGGTGCTCAGATCTCCTTCTTTAAAAAACCTGCGAGTTGTATTCCAAACAAAGGTTACATACTAAGTAAAATTTTTCGCATCTAAACAGGACATAAACCATGTTGAACATATACCAAAGCGAACGTATACCGATGCACCACTGGTTTCTGGTTGTTAACAGGGAACCTCATAGCATTCTTAAATGGAATTTCCAGCTGTTGTTTGATAAAAGCATCATCATCTTTTTGCATAGGTAAATTGAAGGTTAACATGTATACTTGCATGTGTGTGTTTAATTACTTATTTTAAAATTAATATTTTTATCAATATGGGGTAAATTTATATTAATTTATATTATCTGCCTAATGACAGTAACTTAATCAGGTCAATGGAAACATTATTATCATCACCATCATGTAGCAGGTCCTTTGCAGAACGCTGCTTTCATCACGGTCCACCTGAAAAAAAAAAAACCCCAGTCTCGCCAGCTCTCCCGCATCATGTACTTTCATACTCAAAGAGTCACTTATATCCTGTGCCCATATTCGTGTTTTTCTCCTCTTTTTTGTCCAAGATATTCTGATAATCTTTCTATAGCATTTCAGCTCAAAAGCCAATATTCTCTTTCTTAAGGACTGGGAGATAGTCCATGACTCACATCCATGTTGCTTCAGGGGAGATGCATGCCCTCACAATTTTAATTTTGATCTCCTTGCTGGTGCTTAACCATAGACTTTTTAGGCTGTTTAATCTTTGCATTGCTATGGCCATCCTCTTTTTTAATTTCTCTCAGACAGTCTCCATTGCTATAGAGACTAGATATTCAAAGTTTGCAACATTTTCAATTTCTTCACTATTTATTGTTATTTGTGGGTGACAGCCAGTTTTATCTGTGGACATTATTTTTGTTTTCTTTAAATTCAAGAACAGATTTTGATCTTTACTGTGCTTTTGGATAGACAATATTAAATTTTTCTATTACCTTTATGCTGTTTGAAAGAAGGACTGTTCAATGTGCGTAGCGAAGTTCCGGAATAGGGTTGCCACCAAGTTTGAGCGGATCAACTGTCACGTCTGGTCATTTTTGACATTTCTCATTATATTTTCTGCATATGTATTGAATAGGTATGGTGAGAGAATGCACCCCTGCCTCTCTCCCTTTGGCACCTCGAACCAATCAGATGTTTCACCAGCTGCTCTGATGGCTGCTTGTTGTTCATGAATATACATGTGTCAAATTAACCAAAGTAAACGTATTACTGATTTTTTTCTCCTTTAACTCTTAGAGTCCCAGGGGGTTTGGCATCAGAGGCCCAAGGGGTAGTCAAAAGAGATGTAAAATCGGCACAGCTTGTGTTCATTGGGCCTCTAGGCGTGAACCTATGAACGTATGATGTGTTCCTTGGGACTCAAAGAGTTAATGTAGATGAAAACAGGTCCTGTTATGTCACACTTACATAATGTAAATATCAGATTTAAAGAAAACTCCTGGTTATTAATGATCATAATGTATATAGCCTTCCACATGTGTCTGTGTTTTGCTAGCATTGCCATCCCTTCCAGTTTGTTTGTTTCCATTTCTGATGTTACCTGCTCAGTGCATGTCTAGCGTTCCTGCATGTGTATATACTAAAGCAGTTCTAGGAAATAATGCACTGAACCTTATGTTTAAGACCTGTTGGATGATTTTAAAGTATACAGTCCAAAGTGTTTATGTTGTTTAAACTACTTAAGGCGCTTGCTATTTCGGAGTGAAGTTAGTGTGCAAACTTTTATCCTGACCAAGTACCAAACTACCATCTGAACAGGAACTGTCATGCAGAGCTCTCCTCTTCTCAAAGCTCAGAAACTAATAATATGGTGTTGCAGAATGGTACAGGAACTACACATTTTCAGAGGCACATAAGGATGTAACAAGGTCATGATACTGAACAGCACATACAGAATGAGATTAGGCCTAGGCTGTTAATATTTCTCTAATGTGTTTCAGTGTCAACACTTATCCAATGTCAAAAAGTGGAGAAAAAAAATGTATATCAGGTAATGGCATAAATAAGTCAGACAAACCTCTAACAGCTGATCCCCAATAACCAATCCTGCCTGTGCTGCTAGGCTGTTGTCGCTGACTGAAGATACAAATATACCTCCTAGTGTTCCCTGCTGGATTTTGAAACCTACTGGTGTAGGGCTTTTCTCAAATGTGATATCTCTTGTTTCATGGTGGTCTGGCCTAAAAATATAAACAAGAAAGAACAATAATCTATCAATGTGAGATCATCAACATTCATAAGCATCACTGTCTCAGTCAGCCCAAAGAATATGTTGTGTTGAAGTCAACTGATTTGGTCACAAACAAGTTCTCTGTTTTCTGCAATTCTCTTTAACTTTAGTACAACAGAATGTGGTCGTGTTGTTCAGAGACCATGATTTTGCTTATTTTATTGGACTGTCTTTGTTTCAAACATGTCAGTTACAGTTGAAAAACGTAATGACTATATTGTTTACTACAACATGACTGAGGGCAGCCGATGTGTGTGATGTGTGTGTTATATGCTGAGTATATGTGTGGTGGATGTGTTTGTGGCTGGAGTATGCCATGGCCTCTGCAGCAATATCAGTATGTACTGCCAACATTTTGTGAGCATGGCAGTCCAGGACTCATGCTGTTGCTGTGGAGTATATGTGATTGAGTTGAGAATCTCCCCCTTCAAGTAAACCTGGGAAAAAGATGACATCTGGAGCAAAGCCAGGAAGAGTATAAAACACACTCCACACTGCTGAAATCCGATATACAATTAACGAAGTAAAGGGAGTTAGCTGAGGTGGGGGGGGGGGGGGGGGGGGGTGGAGTGTGATGATGGATTAACGCTTTGATGTCTCAACTTGTGTTATGCATACACTTACAACTACTTGGCAAAGTAAATTATACCTTACTTCATTATCAATATTTTTTAAACATAGATTCGATAGTAGAGAGTCTGAATAATCAAGCTTCTACTTTACTTGATTTTATTTGAAAAAAATGTGGCAAGACACAAAGCACAAGGTGGCTATAGAGTTACTGCAATGCAAAATACATAAGAAACCTGGTGTAATACTGCACTTTACAAGGATTTAAGACCAGTGATGAATCATGTGTTCAGTCACCTTAGACCTGAAAAAGGCCAACAACTAAGGTCACTTTCACCAACTAATATGTCCCTTCAATGTGGAAGTCGAACATCTCCCAGTGTTTTCTTCAATGAATATCTTCCGTCTGTACCAAAAAAAATATGGTATTATAATGAGGTGTTTGGTCTCCCGAGCTGATAAAAGTCAGCCCAGGTTTGCCTGAAGGTTCTTTCTTGTCTCCACTCCTGTTCAACATCTACATAATCAACATCACAGGAGAACTGATTGGTGGCGGAATGACATCCTCATATACTGACAAGGTAGGAACAGAGCTGACACCATTTCTCAACTACAAAAGAAATCAAACTGTTTACCATCCTGGAGCAGACTGTAAAAGGATTAGACTGTATATAATCATGCAGCAGTATCTCGGGGGCGAAAGTAATCCATCCAAACTGACAAGTCACCTGGTTCTCATTGAAAAATTACACTGTAAAGATAGCAATGCCCCCCCCCCCCCCCCCTAAAAAAAAAAGGCTCTGTGGCGGGGACATGAAGATGTCTGACTAAGGCTTGACAGATGTCTAATATTTAGAAAGAGCATATAGGTCACAATGTTTCCTTAGCCAAAAAAGACCTTTACTGGCAATAAAAGTTATGGTGGCTATTCGCTTCAAACAATATCTACTTGTGGTGCTGCTGTTCAGGGATTAGTAATCTCCACTTTGAGTGTGAACTTTGCTCCACACAGATAAAAAGAGAGGACACAGTGATTATGAGTCAATGAGTTTTATTCTTAGGTGCACTAGGCAGACCTCCTGTCAAGTGATGCAATACACCTTTGACTTTCTCACAATGAATAACAGAATCAAGGTCTCCAGGGCCACAGTTTTTCTCAAGGTGAGACCCAGGACACACTCTTCATGGTGAAGTGTTTCAGCTTAAAAGAACAGACTTAAAACATGTAAGCCCCTGTCTACAAGTAAGAAATACTGCAGGGCAAAGCACCCAAGGTGCGACAATTTGCCAGTATCGAAACTGGGATGTTTTTGTAGTTCTATGTTTGTATGGGGGGACTTCCCCCCAGTCAAAGTAGCCACTGACAAAGAACATAGGAATAGAAAAACATTGCAGTTTCAATACCTCTGAACTGTTGTGCAAGTAACAGAACATGAAAATAATCACGCAATACAAGAAAAGAGAGAATGCTTAAAGCGTTGATAATAAGGAATACATAACACTCCCACAACATAGGAGAGGCTCTGCAACCCGGTGAGGCATGAAGTCACTCTCCTTTTGTGGATCAAAATGTTACTTGTACCAACCTTTCTCAACAATGGCAGAAAAAAACTAGAAGTGATTATGTGAAAATGAAACATGTAGCAACATATACACATATGGTACTAACATTTTTGGCCTATAGATGTAGTCATCACTGTTAGCAGAGCCCTTGTATTTCACGGACTCTCTGTTGTCAACATGAAACATTGGTGACCCAGGGCTGCTCCTGTCTGATGCAGCTGTCAGATTATGGATACACATTACGTCAGTTTTTTTGCTCATTGTACATAATTAGCAAAACAGTAGTAAATTAATATTCATGAGCTATGAGCAGATTTTTACCTTCTGGTGCAAACACAGATGCTTTTCTCAATAAAAACAGATTTTGTAGTGTCATTGCAGCATAAATACCAAGTTAGATTTGGCAATACCTACATCTTTCCCCCTGGGGAAAGGGGGAGAGTGACACTAATGTGACCAATCAGGGGTTTTGTCTTCAAAGTCAGATTCCATCTGCGAGGAACTAACAGTCTTCATACATGTGTCAGATCTGTAAAACTGATATGCACGCAAAACTCAAGTTCAACAACAAGATTAAAGACCAGAAGTGGACAAATAACCAAAAACTTTCCACTAAGAAGAGGAAGAAGAAATAGATACAATGCTGCTGAAACAATTAGTATAGACTATGGTAAATGCTAAAAGAGTTAATGCCAGGAGTAAATACAGTAAAGAAGAAAGGTTGGAAGAAAGCCAGGGGAAGACCAACAGAGTAGATGCTGGAAAGTATGTTATCAAGCCATAAAAGAACACCTGTAACAAAAATGGTAGTATATATGGACTGGCATGGCTGAAAATTCCACATGGGATGAATGTTAACCCAATGACTACCAGACCCATTACCCTTGCATTTTTCCCAGATACTGCATGTTTCTAGTGTCTACTAAAAAATGCCAAAGCTTCATAATATTTAACATAAACTTATATTTTTTACTTTTGAACCACACTGAATAAAGAACAAATTTCAAGAACACAAATTGCATAATCTTGTTTTAAATCATTATCATGTGGTTGTAGACTGGTGCAAAAAAAAAAAAAATAATTGAACAACTTTTTTTTTTGGACAACAATTAACAAACAAAAAAGCCACAGCTTCACAACTATTTAAAATAAACTTATGATATTTGTGTACCAAATTAAATGGAGACAAAATTTCAGTAGTAAAAAGCTGTGCAATCTTGTTTTAAATCATCATCATATGGCTGTAGATTGGTGCATTGAAGGCAACCAAAAAATCTTCTGACAGTACTTTAGATTAACATTTGTTTCCTCTTTTTTTGGCTGAAATAATCCTAAGATGAGAGCTCTGCCTAACTGTAAAATAAAATCCTGCCAGTTCTTCAAAGACATATTTTCTCAACACTGTCTAATTTTTTTTAAAACCTAGAGCTACTGTTGCTTTCTAACTGTCACGTCCATACATTAGCACTGAAATCACACAAGATTTCTTCTTATCTTTGCATTCGCTTTCGTACACTTGGATCAGACCATCAGGTGGGTTGCCTTTATGAATTTACATGTTAACAGCAGGTCCTTCATGGTTTCCCATAGCTTGCTCTGCACACTTTTGAGGCCAAGTGTCTTTTCGAAGTTGCAGGTAGAGTGGGCAGGTCTGCAGAATGTGCTCAGGTGTTTGTGGTCCTGTTTGACAGGCACACTGTGGGGACTGTAAAATCTTTATTTTATGCATATGGTAGTTGAGCCTGCAGTGTCCTGTTCATAGATAGAAAATTGTTATGTTGCTTTCTGTTGAGTTTGCTGATGGGAGTCTTGTGGATGTTTACTGTTAGTTTGTTCTCTCCACCATTTCTTGTAATTTCCCTTGATAAGTGTTCAAATACATGAAAATTAATGGGTGTGCTGAATCTCCTTTGTTCCATTTCTGTGCATGTCTCTCTGCTAACTCATTTCCTGGTATGTCGCAGTGAGCAGGGATCCACTGGAGAACAATTTGATTGTTTTCTGAGAGTCTGTTTAGTTGGTGGGTCAGTTCTCTATCCATGTTGTCTCATGGATCCCTCTGAGTCGCCTGCAGGACTGACATGCAGACACAATGGAAAACAATTTTTCTTTCCTCAAGCACTTTGGTTGCATCAGTTATTGCTTGCTGCTCTGAAGTTCGTTTAGTTTTCCGGATTCGCATGACATTTCTACTGTGGTTTATTATGACTCCCAAAGAGTCTGTCCATTTCTTGACTGTATTTATAGCTTCCTGCATTCTTGTTTTAGTTGTTTTTATATATTCAGCTTGGGTCCATATGGCCAGGTCATCTGCATGTAAGGCTTTGTGAATGTGAGCTGTGAACTGTTTCAGGAGGTCACTGATGAAAAGAATAAACAAGGTAGGAAATATAACACCTCCCTGGGGGACACATTTTTGTAACCTGACCAGCTTGTTCTTGTGTTCTTCTAGTCTGACTCTTGCACATCGTCTGTAAAGAAAGTCTCTAATCCAGGCAAACATATGCCCTTTTATCCCACTGTGTGCTAGTTTTAGCAAGAGTCCTTTCTTCCAGACCTTAATAAAGGTTTAGATCAAGTCAAAGAAAGTAGCTAGCAGTTGATATTTTTTTCTGAAAAGCTTCTTTAATTTCCTGTGCAAGATAAGAGGTTTGGTCATCAGTGCTTCAGTATCTCCTGAAGCCTGACTGGCTGTCGTCCAGTACCTAGTTTTCTTCTAGGAAATTAAGTAACATGCTGTTCACTAATCTTTCCATGGTCTTTGTAAGGCAGCTTAGACAGCTTATTGGGTGGTAACTAAGTTTGTTTTCCTTAGGCATTCCTTTCTTGGCTATGGGGACTATTTCTGCCTCCTTCCATTTCTTAGGAAGTAGCCCCTGAGTCCAGGATTGATTTATAAGATCTAAGAGTCGTTGCCGACCAGCTGGTCCCAAGTGTACTATCATTTCATTTGTTATTCAATCAGGTCCAGTTGCCTTCCTCTTCTTAAGGTTTCTTAATGCACATTCAAGTTCTTGGGGACTGCAGAGTTTATTCATTATATCTTAGTTATTTTCTTGCTTTTTGTTGGTTTTCCTCTGTTCTCTCATTACTTCTTCTTCTCTTGCTCTAGACATGAAGATTTTGCTTTCCTCTGTAAAACTATCAGCCAGCAGGTTTGCTGCTTGTTTACCAATGAAAGTTTTCCCACCATCTTCAGTAAGAGTATTGGCATGGCTGGTATGATTCTCCTCATTTAGACTCTTTACTAGATGCCAAAACTTTTTACTGTCTTTCTCCATGTTGAGAGCTGCAGTCTTTTCCAGCCATCTTGTCCAGATGCATGTCAGTTTTTCTCTACAAGAGTTGAAGATCTTAAGTTTTGTGTGATTGCTGAGTGTCTCTGACCTCTAGATGTTTGACAGTTTGTTAAAAGGCACTATATGCCACATCTATTCTAGAGGCAATTTTTGGTGATGAGACGTTTACATGTTACTTCCTAGCTATGTAAAGCTGTTGACATTTTCAAGAATGAGAAAAAACCTCCAAGTTCAAGGTGGGCCAACGTGCTGAGGAACTGGATGACCACAGGTGAGCTGGTCGTGAACGTTGGACGTCTGGCGGGCGTGCAGGGCAGCACCAGGCGTATGGACTCCTATGGGACATCCACTGTCCTTCTTTAGCAGGAAGGCAATACTAGGGTGACCGGTCATTTCCTGCAGTTACTTTTTTTTTTTTTGCATATGGATTTAAATATACATAGGAATCGTCACCGGAGCTATGAAGCATGTGCTCTGCGCGTGACACATTTTTCAGCAGTTAGTGAAGAGAGAGTGAGGAGAAGATGACAAGGGAATGTGGAGAGAAGAAGGCATAGAAAAAGGAGGGCAGGTGCTAGGAGAACAAGACGAAAAGCAGAAAGATAGGGCTTCAATCATGAAAGAGTAGGATACTGGAACTGTCAGAGTGCTAGGCAGAGAGGTCCTGTACCGCAGAGGTTGATTTTTTATTTTGATGTCATCATGCTCCAGGAGCTAAATGCAGATATCATCGTAGGTAAGGAAAGTTGGCAAATTGGATCTGTAACTGCTGGAAAAGGATTGGCTCTGAAGTTTTTTGATGGCACTTCATAAGAATTATCATCATCATAGTCATCAAACTACAAATTTTTTTACTTTTACATTTAAAAAAAAATATAGAAAATCGCCCATAGCACCAGAAATATTCCCAAAATTGTGTCACCAAGCCGGCTCTGATGATCAGCCACCATTATCAAAACATCCGCCTAACACGTCACTAACACAGGAGCTCGCAAAAGTTTTTTTTTTTTCAAATTTACTTTAAACACAACAGAAATGTATCGCATAAAGATATGTGGAGAAATAAATGGATTAAGAGCTTCAAGCTACATTGATCGCATATGGTGCAATTTCTGAACAATGATGGCCATCCAAAGTTATGATTAAAAAGGGGTGCGATGAAAGTAGCCAAGTGTAACAGTCAGATGATTGTATAACATGGTAGTCAGTGAGTTAAGAAGACTGGTAATGGAACAGTACTCTCTTGTGAATATCAATACTAATAAGATTTTTATTACATTAGAAGTTGTATAGTAATCTGGGTGCATTTAACAACAAAGGCTGGTGATTTGTGTATGATGATAGTCGCATAGATTATAATGCAACAAATATACTTTTAATATCAAACATGACAGGTGATCAATGTGAGGAGGAGAAATAATGTGTATTGCATGAGCTTATCTTCTTGACCAAAACAGGTAACAATGAGCATTTAAATGCAACAGGGATGAAACAGGAGTGAACTGCTATTGGCCATGTTGAAAGTAAAAGTACGGTGACTAGTATTAAACTAAATGAGTAGAAAATCAATAGCAATTAACATGCTGATATTTGTATTATGTCTTTATCAAGAACAAGGTCAGAGTAATGACAGAGCATAACTGACTGAAAAGAAGCAAGAGTGAGGAATGCTATGGCTAGAGGTGGCAGAGAAAGACAATCATGCAAGTGATACAGGTTAAGATGTGCTTATGGTAGAAGACCCCTCAAAAAGTGTTGACAATTTTCAAAATTAAAATGTAAAAAAAAAAATTTGCATATTTGGAAACTAAATGCATTTCTTTACTAACCTGCTAAGTTATTTAAAATTAAGTGTCACCGTTTTCATGTTATATTCATATGTATGTATCCCACTATCACCAGATTCTACTTAACAATCAATCTTTACATTTGGATATATCAAGTTTAATCAACTATATTTTATTGCAACAAAAAACGAAAAACATTATAATCTTAAACCTACAGGATGTTTACAAAAACAAAAAACTTTATGAACGGAACTTACTTTAATATATGACCTTTACCCCTCAACACGTTACTGATTCTTGACTACTGTGTTGCAATTTTTTTTTATAAATGACCTACAAATGTTGCATTTTGTGCTTTTATCCATATGTAAGGCTAAAATAGTGTCTGTTTACTTCTTCTAAGAGTAGGAAACAAAAAATATGTCTAGTAGCTCAGTTGAAAGAAAATGTTGAGGTAATAAATATACTGGTTCACTTATCAGTAACAAGGAAGTAACTGAACAACCAGTTTTCAGCTATGAGAATATTTACCCATCTGCCAACAAAACTATACTGCAAGAGCATAAATAATCTTCCAATAAACAGAACAGAAGACCTCAAAATGGAGTTATCATCATGCAGTTAGGTCTCCTATTAATATTGTTTATCAAGCAATGTGACATGTGCAGTAAATATGAACTGAAAGAAGATTCAGAAAGAAGATTTTCACACAACATCACAGTTAGATAGTCATTATATAAATGGGAATATTTTGCTGAATTCAAATTCAGGTGCAGTTTATAGTGCTGTGATGTTGATATTTATTACAATTTCTGACAAATGATTCTGATCTTAGACAAATGTCAGCTATCAGAACAAAATAATAAATTTTTCAAAGTGACATTTTGCCAAGATACTTCAGTCACTTTTCCATTTCAAAAGGAGAGTTCCTAGATGCAGAGATTTAAAAAAAGCTGAAAGAATATAAAGATAAGAATTACGACGACCGATCGGTATTTCATTAGGACTGCTTAAAGAATGACAGAGTGTTTGAAAGCCTGCAGTCCTGCTTCATCTTTCTATTAAATTCACCTATAGGTTACTTGATCAATGATGTCTATACAATTCTCAAATCTTCAGTTACATAAGTATCCGCTGTAAAAATGGAAATAATAAAATTACATGTATTTGAAAACCTTGGTCTATAGGTAAATAAATTTTGTTTTACAACTGAACTTTTGAAGATTGTGGCCTTTATTTAAGAAAACCAATGCTTGAATTTCTGAACATTGTGGCCTTTATTTTAGAAAACCAATGCTTGACATTATTTCAGCAGACAAAACTGTCAGTAATCAATGTAGTTTATAATGGAACTGATGTGCTGTACAGTCCTTAGGAGACAACACTTGATGCAGTTAATTTGTTAATTTGTACACCCCTGACAATATATTAACACAATTTTCCAGAACTAACAAAAAAATTAAGGAATTCAAAAGAACACTGTTAAATATATTGTCTGAAAATTATATCATCATCACCATTATCATCAGGTGCCTTGCTGACTGGCGTGGGCAATCATGCCTCTCCATAATCTGCGATCTCCTGCAGCATGTATCAGTTCGTGTGCTGACACACCTCCATGCCATGCAACAAGACTGTCAAGCATCTTCTCTCGTTGTCTTCCTCTATCCCTCCTTCCACTCGTCATAAAATGCGTCAATATCTTCCTCTGAACTATCTGCTGTTGGGGCATAAATCTGTACTAAGTTGATGTCAAACGGTCTGCCGCAAAGTTTTACTAATAGTACTCTATCTAATATTGTCCAAAATCCTTTCTGAAAATTATAGCAACAGTTCTTTGTGATATTTAAAAAAAATGCATCCTAATGCTACAATTTTGTCAAAGTACTATCTAAGCATCTTAATTTTTATCGGATATGTTGCGTTAGGACTTCAACTACACTTTCGTTTTCCAGTTTTTATTGATTTACTGGTGATGTGATTTTACGCCAATGAAATGCAGATTGATATAATGTTTCCAGAGTTATTACCATGAGATATACACAATACCACATACCTATTTCTAAAGATCCAGATTTTGTATTTACGCTGGTAGCAGATGGAATGCGAATTCGATCAAAAATTCGGTCTCTTTTAAAACCAGCAGGTCTGCTGTCATCATCATGAAATGTTTGACTGTGATAAGAACTGTGGTGATAATTTTGGGAGCAGAACTCGTCACTCACAGTGGGAGTGAAACACTCAGAAATACTATAACTCTGAAACAATGCAATATGAGAAGACTTTAACAAATAATAAACTGTATCAAAATAATGTTACCTTTCACACAACAAAATTATGCTTCCAAGAAATACAAATAAATGTTTCACCATAGCATTTATGTTTTTCTTTGTTCCTTTTTCAGGAAGAGTTTGTCATAATGTCAGTATACATTATTTGCGTGAGATCAGATGTATTTTCTTCAGACAAATTACATCTAAGGTAACTCACAATAGTTTTTACCTCTCTATTAAGCCTGGTAGGACAGCTACTTAATAATATGTGCACTGCAAATTCAAACAACAGTGGGATTTAAAAAGGTCAAAGGGTATACAGAACATTCTGATTTTCTTTCTATCCCACAGACCAGGGGCATGTGTGTATTAATTAAAAAAAAAAAAGGTAATTGTATAATTTTCCAGGTAAGGTGGAATCAAGTAGCTTTGGAGCCATGTCTCCATCAGCTTATATTTAAAAGACAATATCTTCTTACTAAAATGCAGCATTTTGAACATGAAATGAAATTCTAAAAATATCTTATTTGTGGCTAGGGAAAGTACAACTACTCATTTGGTAGTCTAAAACCCTAATCACTGTCAAAATAATCCCCACAGGACTGCTAGTGGTCATGCTACTTCAGGAAGCTTCAAAGAAAAGACTCTTAAAAAAAATGCTGGAGAGTATGGATTCTGAAGAACCACAGGAAGTGGTTTTTTTTTTTAGGTCACAAATTCTGCAACTGATTTTGATTTTCTTTACCAAACACACTTGAGGTCTCTTCCTTGATTTGTATTTTTGCTTTTAGTCTCACAAAACTCCCTCCCTACTTTCAGAATTAGGACTGGCTGTTTTGTGTTGTGTTGAGATCCAATATGTGGGCTGACATATTCTTGTAAAAAAAAAAAAAATGATACAAACACTAGATTGCACAATATATTGCCAGGCATACTGCAACTGTCTAGACAGTTACTTTTGAATGTAGTTAATTCTGTGTTTCAGTTTGAATTTATTTACTTGCTTCATTTAACCAACTGTTACTGTAGTATGCACCTGCCATGATACAGTGAAATATACCAGGCAATAAATTGTGCAATCTAGTGTTTGTGTCTTTTTTTGTTAGAATTCACAAGGGAAAAATGCAGCTTAAATATTCTTGTAGTTTTTAATTCACAAGGTTTTTGTCTGTGTTTGGGATAAAGTCTTTTTTTTTTTTTTAAATGTCCCTTGAATATTGAGTTCCACAATCACATTTTATTGTTAAGAAAAGACTGATTGCTTAAAAACTATTACCTTCTGCGATGGACTAGGTGAGCTATATCGTTCAACTGGAGCCCCGTGGAAAGACAATGGTCGATCATGATGTATATCTAATGAGTTGATAATTGGGAATGTTCCAGATGGTGAGGAAATCACTGAAAGTTGACCAACTGATTTCATAGGTGAAAAGCTTGGGAAGAAACAGCATTTCTACATTAGTAAACATACCCTTATATGCAGCTTGTTTCTGAAGCAACAGTATATAATCTTTTACTGCAAAATATATAACACATGGTCCACATCACTGACCAGTATTATCTCCATTTCTAAATTACGATTGTCACACTTCTAAACAGAGCCTTAGTAGCAGTGCACTCACCTGCAAGGCCTTGTGGTACTAATTTCACATCCCTATGTAGATGCACAATTATGTCATGACCATATTGATTGGGATCTGCGTTAGCGCAGTCGATAGGAGGCTCGCTTTCAAATCCAGCCTCGACGTGCTGCAGCCACAGTCGTTGTTCAAAACTGGGCAGTTTCCGGGGTTCACCCAGCCTCTAGGAAATGGGTACCAGAATTGAAACTCTGGGGTGAATGGAGGAACGTCACTGTTGCTACGGAGTTACGTGCGGACGGCGGCACAAGAGGACAGTTTCTTATCAGCTGTCCGTACTGGTGGCAGAGCACTTATGGTTTATAGCCGCGTGCAATGACGATGGTTCACATCTTCCGACTTTACCTTTACCTTATTGGTAAACAAGAAAATGGATGTAAAATAGATAAAAATGTAAGAAAAAATGTTTTTTTAAAGGGTTCAGTATTGGGCATCTAAAATGCTGCCCTTTCAGCCTCCCTACCGTCCCACATTATTTCATTTACATATATTTTAACGGCCAATAATAAACATCAATGACAACAACTAAATACTAATTACAACTGCTGGAATGTGTTAACATTTTGCCTACATTTCTAAGCAACAATAATTCTTAGACATCCTCTTGTATCCTGTGAGGTGCCTTTTGCACATTCTGTAATTGCTTAACTGCTGCTCACTTGGCTCTCCATGCCTGTTCTACTTCTTGGGTCCACCACTGAGGCTGCACAAAAGCAGAGGAGGTAGTTCTGCTGTATACCTTCTGTTGGAGGCATCCAAGAAGGGTACTGTCCCTCTCATACTTAGAAGTCCTGAGCGTTCTCACAGCCCTGATCTTGAAAGCTTTAGAAATCAAAACTAAGCATGGAAAATGGTCACTCCCAAGATCGCCTAACACGCTCCATTTTGTGTCCAGCGCTGCTGATTAGGTAACAAAAGCCAAACCAATAGCTGTGTCTGCATTACCAGCTCTCATTGCCATTCTAGCTGGCCTTCTGTCGTTTATACAGACTATGTTTGCAGCCATCATAGCCTTTGTTAAAGCATTTCCTTGTCTATTTTCCCCAGTACTATTCTATGCTCTGTTCGCTCATTGAAACCAACACAAATGAGAAGCCTATTACCTGGGATTTCCTTGAACTCTTTGAAAGAGTCCTAATGTTCCTTTGCGACAAGAGATTCAACCGCAGCGTAACAATTTACTAAATTCCAAGTTGTTTCCCTATTTTCTATCTGTATACCCTGAACACACTGCGGTGTGGCCAACGCAGCTATGGGGACCGAGTATTCGCCGGGATAAGTGGACACCTCTGGGGTGCCCTCTGCTGTTAGCAGGAGCATCACAGAGCAGGGCACTCACTTGCCCTAGCAATTGAAAAGGTTGCTGAAGGCTGAGGACGTGGTCTAAAGCCATGTGGATGTGGAAAGCAACGGGAAACTACCACATTACTATCCTAAGAAACTCATCATGGAAGCCAAAAATGAAACTCAAAGATCTGATGGTGAGGCCCCCAGGCCAGGCAGATCACAAATGCGAACTGGGGAAGAGAACGATGGCAGAGCAAGTAAAGGTAGTTGTGCCTTAAGTCCGACAGAAAACTCTGTCACCGCTCTAAGGAAAACTTTAAAGTTAGGGAAAGTTCATGAGGCAGGAGAACTGGCAAGCGACCGAGTTTCTTACAGGCAAACGGTGATGAGAGCGACGTTCTGCAAAGGACCTGCTACATGATGGTGATGATACCCTGAACTTCCCTGGTCCAGGTCAATACCAAGCTCTCAAGGCAGAACAGCTGCACAAAAGATCAGAATCTACAGCCCTGGATCTCTTTGATCCTTGTGTATTCTGGTGCACAATAATCAGGATGTAATTATGTAGTGGTGAAGTTAAGCTGAATTTGCGAACTGACACTAAAGGAATTATTCTGATACTGGATACAACAAGTAATCATCATCATGTGGCATAACAATCACTGATCAAAATCTACTGCAAATGTGATCAAAATCTACTGCAAATGTTCATTAACTGGTGCCTAAGCAGAACACACAAATCAAAATGGTATGACAGAATCACTAATGTGAAGCTTTGGGAAAGAAACTAACAAATTACAGTTAACATGAGGGGAGGAGCATACTGATGCTGGATATGACAAACACAGAGAGGGGAGTGAGTGAGGGAGAGAGAAAGGGAGGGGGAGAGAAACACAATAGAGATGTAGGGAGATTTAAAAAAAAAAAGTCTAAGTTGTCAATCTGCAGCTTCTCAAGAAGTATCAAACTAGCTTCTGTGGTTGGAAAAAATATTTGATTTAAAAAAAGCAATGCGGTCACTGTATGCAGCAGGGCACTGTGTGTTTTCTTGGTCAGTATCTTTACAGCCAGTCAGCATGTCCCACTTTCTTAGCCATTCAGCAAACTGTTCAAGATAATGTACTTGTTCATCATTATTTGACAATATAGGATTTGAGAATGAGTTCAATATTTTCTTACCTACAAATTTACTTTTCACATTAACAATATGTCACCATCTAAGGATGGCCTCAAAAAAATCTGCTGTTTCATTACTGCCCACTAGATGCATAGCAGCAACATTGTATTCATTAAAAATTGTCGAGGCAAGAGGAACATTCTGTCTGTCCATGCTGGAGGAATAGTTGGCTTTGTAGGAAAGTTTAGGTGCCAGTTTTACAATATTCTTTTGCTTATTATACTAGTTTTTTTTTAAATGAAAATTTTTTAGCTTCTGCAGCTCTATCAGTATCACAGGCATTTAGCATTTGCCTAGTTATTAAAGAATAAGTAAATGTCTGGTCTGTGTCCTTCTGGTTGATCCAGTTCCTCCAAATGCATTTCAGCAAGTGCACAGAATCATGCAGTAGAAATATTTTTTTTTAAAATCAGCAAAATCTGGGTTCTCAATAAATGTTTGGCTTGGTTTCAGCAGACCATTACAAACTCTGTGATTAATGGCACTATTATCAGAAAATACAGCAACTACTGTGAAGCCACACTCCTGTACATAGTGGATACAATGGAGTAATTTTAAATGCAGATCCTGAGATGTAATTCTGTTCATAGGTGAAAGTTCTATCACTTCCTGATAGCTCCCAAAAACTGAAGAAATGAGGAAAGCTTGCACTGTTGTTGCTGCTTCTTTTGCACTGTCTGCATTGCCAAACAGTTTGCCCCCAGAGTAAGTAATTGCAGATTTAATATATTTTATCCATGAGTTGGGTTGAGTTGTCAAGAACTGAGATCACAGCACTCAAGGCATTCCCATGCATGCTCCGTACTCATCTTCAGCAGCCAGCGCAGAATTCCAATACTGATGATACCGGTCACAATCTGGTTATATGTCCGTCTTGCCTTTCCACTGAGTGTAGTGAGCCAGCCGGACCCTCTGGTTACATCCTGGTGCCTGATTCTCTCCAGGCTATAAAAATCTACTTTCTGTACTGATTCCGTTGCTTGTTCCCAAAGGGTCTTGACCACATATGCCTTGACATATATCAGTTCACCACCCAGTGGTGCAGATCCAGCCAATCTGTCTGCCTGTTTTTTACCTGCCACACCGGCATGGCCTGGAGAAAAGATCCAATGAATGCTCACTACCTGTGACCTTTCCAGTAAAGCTTGCCACTCTGCTCGAAGCATCCCCATCTTCAGCTTTCTCAGCATGCTTTCAGAGTCTGTTACAATTATGACATGTGTATGCATCTTGTTCTCTAGCCACTGGAGAGCTGCAGTTATCGCCTCCACCTCCATTCTCATGCTAGGTGTTGTGGTGTCATATGCTAGGCTGTCTTGCACTCAAGATTTTCCATTAGCTTTCGCTACGAACCCCCAGACACTTCATCCATCTGAACCACTACAATCTTTCCTAGCTCAGTCAGTTTGTCCTTTTTAAATTTCAAGTACTGTGAGACGCTGCTAGGATCAGTAGACAATGACAATTGTGAAGTTAAAATTTTCAGTGTTCTTTGATGGGGCAGGCACAACATACAATTATATACTGTTAGCATACTGGAGATTTAACGAACAGCATAAAAGTGAAACACAGTGTGGTACAACTATAACATTTTCTGGTGTTTTTTTTTTAAAACATTAACAGTTGCGGCTGCTCTGCAGGAAAGTTAATTTGTGTGTCAGTTACTTCATCAGCGGTTCCTTTAGAAGTACTTTGCTATTCTGTAGCCCTTTTAAAAATACTTCCAGCTTCTCCCATTAAATCAATGAAGCTCTCTGAGCACTGAATTTTACTACAATCCCTGGCACTGTAGTAAACTACCAGGTTTTTAAGCTGTGACTATCTCACAAGTTTATTGTTGTCGACAATCCATTTAAGGACTCTGTCATTAACCTTTTTATTTTTAACAAATACTTCTATAGTCGTATCAATTAACGCTTTTATGCTGACATCTATTGGTGATGCAGAGTCTGACTGTATGGTAGTGATATTTAAAACAATACATGCTAAAGCTCCATCTATAGAAGTGTATTTCCAATTTCTTTCAAACTGTCCTTTCAGTTTGTTTTCTATCTGTGACTCTAGATCTTGGAAATCTGTAATAATATCTGAGGACAGCTTTTTTTTTAACTTTTTGATTATAAATACTATTAATATGTGATACATATTCCTCTGGAGTTTTATGAGAGGCTGGTACCTTCACTGATAAAAACGATGGAAAGAGAGTTGGAAAAGCATCTTTTTTAAAGCTGGAGGCTTTCTTGGAAGTACATGCTCTACTTTAGATTTGTTTGTGTAGTTATCAGATACAATAATATCAGAGGTATGAAAATGTTTCACACAAACTACACTGCTTTTTCCAGGAGTCTAATTATTCAGTGGAATTTTATTCAGCCATCATGCTCTTAAATGCGAATCTGAAAAAAATTTGAACACACTTACATATCTACGAGAAGGATCATAATTTAAGTGACACTTAGGTACAGAACATTTAGCATGCATAGTTAATAACACTTAACACTTCAGAACAGATTATTTCCGAAATGTAACTAGAAGCAATGCAATTACACACGGCGTAAACATCAGTTCCACTTTCCCCCCGTGTGGGTTCCGGGGCCCCATTGTGGGGAAAACAAGAATAGACCCACTGCCTCCCCAAAAGCATGTCGTAAGAGTCGACTAATTGGGGAGCTTCCTTTGAAGTCGGAGTGCATCTGCCAGAGAGGCAAGGAACCAACAGTCTGTATTCAAGAGAATGAGATCTGTAAAACTGATGCACACGCAACACTCAGATTCTGGAGCAGGACTGCAGTTCAGTAGTGGACGAGCAACCAGAACTTTCCGCCAGAGTGTACAGCTGGTGAACATGAAGAAGAAGAGTTCCACTTTCAAAATGACGGGTCAGTTCACCTTACAGATCAGATTACCTTAATGCTCTCAGCTGATCGGGAGTGCCACATCGCCTGTAATTGAGAATGCTTGGATGAAGCCTGAGTAAGTCCTAACACTTGTGTTTTGGGAAGTAATGCCCATGAAGGCCCTTCAGAAACTTTGGGCACATGATGCTACTCCTTTTCCTGCCTCTAGTTATGTTTCGGTTGCTATGATGCAACAGTCCTTTTTGCCATTGTTGGGCACATGTAACACCACTCGAAAAATGGATGTAAAATCACAGAACACATCAAACTGTCTCGAAAGCCATCACTCAGCCCAAATTTGCAAGAAATGTGAGAAGCAATCTGACTGGCTGGTACAAAAACCAGCCAGTCAATTTCAAGGCTTGCATTATATAGGGGCGACCGATCAGCTCATTTGTCTTTTTAGCTATTTTGTGTTAGGCCGATAAACTGGCTACGTCATCTCCAAAGGATTAGTGACCCTGGTGTGGTCGTATTTTCTTTTGTTGAAGCGAAGAAGGATGTAAACAGAAAAGAAAACAGACATACTGCATTACCCTCTATATTAGCCTTTCCTAAAGGGGAGCTGGGACCGTCTAAGACAGTGTCTCCCAAACTTGTTTTGCCCATCGCTTCCCTTTTCAGTGAAAAAGTCACCCAGCGTTCCCCTCTCCTTGGAAATATAATTATCATGTGCCACACACACAAAAAGGCATAAACGGTCATCATACGCCATATGCTCCTGTCCCCACCCCATGCATGCTGCCAAGTGATTAAGTTTTTTATCTCTTTGCTTCCCCCATCAACTTTCTATCAATTTTACTAGCTGTCACCAAGTTTGCATGTCCATTCCTTGCTTTAAAATATACCCTCTGTAACAAACAAACAAAAAATGTTTTAAAATTATGAGACAGCTGGAGCTGCATGGATTTTCATGTAGTCTTTGTAAGCTCTGTCTTTCCATTTCTAGGAATCCATAGTGGTGGGCTGGAATTCACTGCTAGGCTGGTTCCATTTTCGTGGACAGCATTCTGATGTTGCTTTTTTTAAGGTTTCATAGTTGATGCTGTCCTGTTTAGAGTGAGTAGCATGGGAGATTGATATTACTTTTGTGAATATGTAAGCTTTTTATTTAGTTATTTGGAATCTGCTAATCTGACAGAAGTTCTGCCTCTGCTCTGTTGGTGCGTGCCAATATTGTGTCTCTGTGGTGCAATAAGTGTATGATGTAGATTCACCCAATACCTTTTTGTGTGCTTTCTTTACCAAAATCGTCTTTAAACATATGTGTGTCTAAATATTGGAGTGATACTGATTTCTGAGTATACAAAGTGAAAAAAAAAAACTCTGTTGTGACAGTTTGGGAGAGGGGGAGGGGGGGGGGAATTATTCCTATTATTCCTTAGACTTCTAGATCTGTACTGGATAAGAATCGACAATTAATCCATAGTTCTGATATTAGAGCTTCACACATCGTTATATCAGGTTTTAAATTTGCATAAAAAATTTTTCTTGATAGTTTTTTCTTCATAAAATGCATTGTACAACAGATGGTTTGGAAGCCTCTTAAGATTTTTAATCTAAGTACTGTCTGTGGGGATGCTGTTAAATGTAAACCCATATTTTTAATATGCATAGGTTTTGCAAGTTCGTTTTTACTGTTTCAGTCCATAAGATTGAGCCGTATTCCATAAAAAAAAATGCTAACTACTCCAGTTTAGACTAGTTCTGTACTGGCTCCTCAGTATGTTCCATCCAGTTTCAGTTTTTCTTTTCATTTCAATGAGTCTTTTGATTTGATCTGATTTTTTTTTTTAGTTTGGCTTCCAGGTAAGCCTGGTGTCTAGTGTAACCCCCCCTCCCCTCCCGCTTTCCCTCCACCTAGGAAGTAAATCTACGATATTTATTTGTTTTCTAACATTAGGACTATCATTTTTGTGTGGGTGAAGAAAATATACTATTCCTGTAAGTTTTGTTTGTTTTAGTTTTAAACTGATATGACTGAGCTTCTTTATGACAGTAGTCGGTAGTACTGTCTCTGTTATCACATAATTTTGGACAGCTTCACAAAACCTGTCATTCCACAATGCACTTATAACTTCAGATGGAGAAGTGCAAAGGGGAGAAGACTAATCTTACTTATGCCAGGATGAAGCTATGGAATATGAAAACAGTTATGGCAGGGTGGATTACACCCCCCTCCTTTTTCCACTGAGCGCCCTAAAATTTGATCCACAACGACCCCTCTAGACAAATTCCAGCCTGATCAAAAGGGGGGGGGGGAGTGTTTAAACAATTTATATCAATAGAATACATGTAGACATACAAGCATTTTTTCTTACTGTGATGGATTTGTATGTTGCTGATAATATGAAGGCTGTGTTATGAATCCCTGGCCAGTAGTCATTTGATTCCGTTCACAGGTAGTAGTAGCAAAGTCAGAACCTCTTGGAAGCTGGACCATTTCTGAAGAAGCTGGCCTCATGCTGCAGTAGGGTTGACTACACCTTGGAGCAGCCAATGATCCTAATATGTTTGCTTGAGCATAATGACAGACAGCTCCATCAGTACATGAAGGACTTCCAACTGATGAAACAGATGAAAGATTTTGGTGTCCTGCATGACATTTATCAATGGGATTGTCCCTGACATGGTCAGCAGGCCAGTTGTAAGATAAGGAAGTTTGCCACCGTAAGTCTGATTTTTGAGGAGTTGGTGTAGGTCTGTAAGATTTCATCTGTTGTAAAAAAGAAAATAGAAAAAAAGTTATTTTAAAATAGATCTGATTATCTCAAAATATCCACATATTCAACCATGGACATGCTCACCTTCATTTTGTATTGCTTGCACACTACAGATAATGCAGATTTATGGTCTTGCAATATCTTCTCTTCATTGTGAGTGAGAATGATTATAATCAATCCATTTTCATGTAAAAGCATCCCTTGGCAGATATCATAGCTGGGCCATGCAGTGTTAGACTTTCACTTAATGATTTAAGGTACCAGTTTTTTCCTCAAATTATTCCCTCTAAGACAATTTCCCCTAGTTACTTCAAAATATCCAGTGTCCATTTATGAAACTGTGTAGACCCCATGTGTGTGTTTCAAAAATAAACAACCCAGAAAATGGTGAAGACTGAACTTAGACCAGTTTACTTAGTAACCCCTGTTATAAACGACTCTAATGGCAACTGTGGTGATAAAGTGATCAACCTATCTACCTAGGGGAAGGGGGAAAGGATCCATAAAAAAAAAAACCCAGGAACTATCAAATGTGTGCTTTGTGCCACACTACAAAGAACCAGACACTGTGTGAAGACAGACTAAGTTACACCCGATGAAACCTGGTATTATGTTGAATGTTCAATTAAGAATTGACATCACAGCACTCGGGACACACCCATAAGCACTTTGTCTTCATCTTCAGCAGCAAAAGAAGAGTTGTAATTCCAATGGAACAAGTATCAGTATGACTGTATATGCGTCTCGCCCTAACCCTGAGTGTTCAGCGTCTACCAGATCCCCTGGTAACTGCTCACAGCGCCATTCTCTTCAGACTGTTATGATCTATCAGTGCCTCCGCACTGTTCACTCACTTCCAAAGGCCCCTTACAATATTTAGCTTTTCATACGTCAATTCACCACCAAGTGGTGTAGAGCCTGCCAGTCTATCTGCCTGCTCATTTCCCAACACGCCAGCATGAGCTGGAGTAAATATCCAAAGGATGCTACCTACCCGGGACCTCTGAAGTCTTGCTTGCCATTCTGAATGGAACATGCCTGTCTCCACCTTTCACAACATGCTCTGTGAGTCAGTTACAATCACAGCATGTATGTACAGCTGATTCTCAAGCTAGCGGAAGTTAGCAGAGACTGCCTTCACCTCTATTCTCAAACTAGAAGTTGTAATATCACAGGCAAGGCTTTGTTGCACTGAGCGACATTCATTCGCTTTTCCTATGAACCTCCATGCACTTCATTTGCCTCTCAACACAGAGCCATCACATGAATCATTTGTTGAACTTCTGATTCTGCAGCATCAGCATGCCAGTCCCTGCACTCATGACCTTAAGGAATGAGGACCCTACACAAGTCTGAATCTTGTTCGCACACTGTGACCCACTCCTCTCCTCGCCCAAATATTTCAAGCCTGCACACATGTTCAATTATGTCTTTTGCTGATGCTATCCAAGACCTTCCTCTTTTCAGTCTGTGACCCTAAGCTCTACCCAGGGCTTCATGCAGGAGGTGCTTCTCGTCTGCAGCTACCCTGAGATACCCTGAATGGTATCATATAACTGTCTATCATTGATCACTTCATATTAACCATTGATCATTGTTTATTCAGTACATTTTAGATAGAGTTCATGATTATGATTATATCTGCTTGTATGTTTCATCATGTCGGCTCTGTGGCTAAGTCGATGCGAACGCTTCGCTTTGTAATGCCAGGATGCCAGGTTCGATCCCAGCTGCGGGCAATGCACCTTGCGTTGGTTTCGACAGTGGTATCAAGAAAGCCGACCGTCCAGAAAGCAATGGCAAACTACTGGATGCAAATTGCCTAGAGAAACCACACAACAGCCAGGGGCTGTTAGGGTTGGTTCTGCAACTAACATGTTTCATCATTTGAAATAAATTGTAGAACACTGAATGTTGACCTCATATCATTGATAGTTATGCTAGTGACTGAGTGTAAAATTACTTCACATCATTTATAGGCGTAATTTTTTTGCTACTATAGTATTCTATAGGCTGTCAGTCTGGTAGGCTGCTTTGATACATTTATATATCTGTGCTACTGTAGTAGTCTACTCTGTTTCCCAGTTTACTGTACCTTGCTTCGACATATCTGTTTAAACCCTGACAGGAATTATAATATCCATCTCTAAATAGATCTAAATAGATAGAATGGTCATACGTACCGAGTACCGTGAAATCTGCATAAAATGTGGGTTAGCAGACGGCATGGTAGGGGCACAGTTAGAGACATTTGTTAACTACAGTATGGGACAATGGGATGAAAGGATTGCCTGGGTTGCTGCAGAGGAGAGGCGCCAGCATGAGATGGAAGAAGAGAGAGAGAGATACAGCGTATAAGAGAACTCAACAGAAAGCGCCAGCTGGAGAGAGATGGATGTAAGATGCAGCAACAAATTCTAAGAGAAGAGCATGAGAGAGAGTTGCAGCGTATGAAAGAAGAAGACGAGGAAAGCCACCAGGGTGAGATAGACAGCAAGAGATAGTATCAACTTATAAGAGAAGAACTCCTCAGAGAGCTGAAGCAGTTCGACAAAGAAGACGAGAGGAAGCGACAGACTACTCAAGAAGAATATGATAGAGAAAGGCGGCTTGAACAGCAAGCAGAAAATGGGGATGATACTATGAGTGCAGTCGAGGGAACCACACCTCAGTGTGACTCTCAGGCACAGATTGTAGAGGTCCAACCTCCCAATTTAGAAGTGTGCACCCCTACTCCCTAAAGTTTAGAAACTAGGGATAAGGATGAAGACAACCTCGAAAAAGACAGATAGTACCTCAAACCTACCATCCCAAAAGGGATACTAGGTAAATAGAAGAACTTTTCTTAAAAGGAACGGATCTACAGTGTGAGACCCCTCGGGTCCAGTTTTAAGCCAACAAGGAAAAGATGGAACAAGAAAAAGAAATCTTCAAAAGGGACCAGACCTACATTGCTGGGACTCCTTACTTCCATTAGCTCAGACGAGCAAAATGAGAAAATTCCTCTCGCCCGGAAACGGAACCGTGGAAGGAAAAAGCATGCAGTGGGTACCGTTAATAGTCACGAGCATGACAGCAGAATCAGGGAAGCTACACCAGATTTCTTCAACCCTTCAAGTTTTTCAAAGAAAGACGAAGGGAATCCTCACATTCGGAAATGGAATAGTAGGACAACGAGAACCCCAAGCACAGGTGACAGTAGTCACACGAATGAGGACTGCCATGTCTACAGTCACAGTGGTTTGACCACCACACCAGCCACTAGTGGGAGCGAGGGCAAGACCTTATGCGACTCTCATATATCCTTCCGTTCAACTGAACAAGAAGAAGAAATTGAGGCTGAGACAGAGAATGACAGGGCACCTTCTTCTTTGGTCCTCTTCAGTGCGGCTGCACATGGAGAGAGAGTTAATCTCAGTGCTGACCACAACCCCCAAGTGGTTGACTACATTGGCAGTAACATGCCCCTTCATTTATCTTCACTGGACTATTCATCAGAAAGCCCGACCATGAAGAAAGTGAAAACTCAAAAGGAGAAACCTCCCAATATCATCTCAGAGTGCCTACAAGAGGAAACTCTGGAAGTACAGGATATTCCTGTAAATCTCAACATGGACAGTGACACTGGACAGACCAGGATGTCTGCCTACACTAGAGACGAAGCCGCTTTTGTGAGACAGTGGGTGGAAACTTGAAAAAAAAGTAATGCCACCTTATCACTTTTGAGGACCCATTAGTGTTTGAATGATCTGCAGTTCATACACTGGCCAGACACTTGCACACAGTGACTCTGACTGTGACACAATCTTTGAAGAATGTAACCGACTAGGCGGTTGTCTAGGTAAGGAGAGAAGACGGCAAGAAAGGACAGAACTATTGCGCTACCGAGAACAAGGCAGTGGCAAAGTCTGGTTACAACATGGGATAATGATGTGTGACAATACCCCTCCTATAAAGAGGAGATTGACAGATTTCAGCAGGACTGGTGCACGACGGAGGAAAAGAGTGGTGACAAAACTTACTGTGACCCATCTGTTTAGAAAAAACTTCAGTCCCTCCCTTTACAGATAGGGCGGAGCCGAGGGACAGCAAATGTATATCAGTGCCGCAGAGAAGAGGGGTTGATTAAAAATGGAGTTCCTGGAATGTGGAGAAAGAAGGAACCTCCAGAAAATAGGACAACAGTGAGCGGCTGCTTGGAATGCCCGCATGATTCTAGGAATAAAGACTTAGCCTGGAAGAAATGGACATATGGTGACTGTACACCGATGCAGGATATCACGATTCCACAAGGAATACTGGCAAAGGAAACAGAGGGACAGAATGGAGCTGAAAAGTGTAATAACGTTCTTGGAAATAACTGAGTGTCTAAACATTGGCCGTAGCGGGAAATGACCAAAATTCAACTGTGGGCATCTGTGACGAAATGACCTCAGTGGTCTCAGAAGTTATATGCCGTTTAATAATTTCTTATGTTCATAAAGAGACAAAGAACTTTATTCAATACGCACTGAGCCTAAATAGTACTAAAAACCACATGGGTCTGGTAGACGACTCCAGACATGATGGTGTCCCCTGACAGGCGTTTCACACCTGTCAGTGAGATTGGCTGGAGAACTGATGTTTACCAATTAAGAATGTTTGGTCTTAGTAAAGGCTGTCCACATTGAATGACAGGCACATTGATAGCTATTTTGATCTGTAAGGTACCTCAGGGGCGTGGCTTAGACCATCTTCTGTAGGGTAGGTTAGAAACTAGAGAAGGGGAGCAGTTTAACCTTGCAGACAGATAGATAAGTATTTATACTACTAGCATTTGAACTTTACCTCATATCGCTGCCAGCAGGCCACAAACTCAGATTCTAGCTGTTTGATTCCTGTTTGGCAATTGCTGGAATGTTCCCAGGTATGCTTGTATAATTATTTTCAATCTTTTAATCATAAGTTAGGGAGTTAGCTAAGTCTATTCTACCTTTTTCTAATTTTGCTACACATTTTGCTTGAAATAGTTCTTTGGGAGTATTCAGTTATTTCAGTTAGGGAACTGCTAAACCATTAGTATTTCTTGTATGTTTGTATCACATGTTTTTCAGTGTATGTTTTTATGTTTATAAAATAGGACTTGTATAATGAAATGTAATGAAATTATAATGTTTTAACCATCAAACAAAACATGAGCCTGGACTATGGGAAATGATGCCCACATGTGCAGCCATGTGGTTACATTTTTGTGTGCCTACCATGTGCTCACTTAATGTGTTCACCTAAACAGGGGATTGATAACCCCAGGGGAAGAATCATGGGTGTATAGAATTCACTGTCACTGAAAGATAATTTTCAGGACAGCATGCACATATAAAATGTTTTGTGTGTTCAGCACAAAACCTGAGCCACATGTTTACGTCAAAACAATGTCAGCCAGTTGGAAGTCTGAGTGATGACGGACAACAGACTTAGAAAGTCAACTATCATGACAGAATTTGAGAGGGAAGGCAGGGTATGTTAGACGTTAGTGTGAGACACAAGACCTTTAGACTAGACTGGGGAGAAAGTGGAATATAAGGAGGAGTGATGACATTTATTTTATTATATCATATATATATATATATATATATATATATATATATATATATATATATATATATATATATATATATATATATATATATATATATATATATGCATTCTTAGTGTAAATCTAGATACTACACATATGTGTTTGTTTCCATTATTACGGCTTCCATTGGGGTGACGACCAGTCATTTCTGATAACAGAAACAGAGGGTCCACAACCACGAAACTACATTGCGTTAGAGAGCTTGGCCAGCTGGGAACAAGGTGGGAACCGGGTGGAACTAACACGGTGGAAAAGTTGGAACAGCTAGGAAAATCTCAGAAGGGATTAACACGAGGGCTCTCTAAGGTTCCACTTTATAAAATTCCATAAGTTACGTATCGTTATGTATGTTCGTAAATTTATCACCACCATTATCACTTGTGACAGTTTGGGAAATACTTTAACAGAATCTAGACAAATTCTAGGAAGATGGCAGGAATACTGCAGCGGAATGTATGATATGAATGACAGTGAGGATATGAATGATATACATGAACCAGTAACAGTAGAGGCAGAACCTGAACCTTCATTAGATGAAATTTCATGGGCAATAAGGAGCCTGAAAAATGGTAAATCACCTGGATGTGATGAGATACCAGCTGAATTGATTAAAGCGGGAGGAGAAGAAAGCATAAAAATCTATCATGCATTATGTGAAAAGATATGGAAATATGGTATTTGGCCAAAAGACTGGAAGAGAACTATCTTCATTCCAATACCAAAAAAGGGTGACCTGAAATTATGTACAAACTATCGAACTATTGCCCTGATCAGTCATGCAAGTAAAATTCTACTAAAAATTATAATGAGAAGACTGCATAAGAAAATGGAAGAAGAGATTAATGTGGCTCAGGCTGGATTTAGACAGGGAAGAGGAACAAGAGATCATATATTCAACATGCGTTTAATGGTGGAGAAGTGTGGAGAATTTAGTGTAGGTCTGTTCTTGTGTTTTGTGGATTATTCAAGGGCATTTGACTGTGTGCGGCATCAGAGGCTTTGGGAAATCATGGGGAATATGGGCTTTCCATCACATATAGTGCAGCTCATTGGAATGCTCTATCAAGACCAATGGGCAGCGGTCAGAATGGATGGAGAGACATCAGACTGGTTTGGCATCGGGCAGGGAGTCCGTCAGGGATGTGTGCTGTCACCGTATTTGTTCAACCTGTACGCCGAAAATATAATGAGAAATGTAAGAGATGATATAAACAAGGAACAATATGATGCCCTAAACATCGGTGGTCATGAAATACCAGAAATTCGTAATGCTGATGATACAGTATTACTATCAACATCACAAAATGGTTTAGAAAACTTATTAACCTCACTCCAAAGAAATAGCGAAAATCATAACTCATTTCTTAACATAGCAAAAACAAAGATAATGCATACAAACAAAACTGCCATGGAGAAGGAAATATATGTTAATGAGGAAAGATTGGAAGTGGTGGAAAATTTCGAATATCTTGGGTCACTGGTTACCAACAATGGTGACACAATGAAAGAAATTAAACGGCGACTATCAATTGCTCTTCAAAGACTAAAACAACTGAATAAATTATGGAATTGTACAGATAGAATTACAAAGGTCAGATTTTTAAGAGCATGCATCTTTCCCATTGCAACATACGCCTGTGAGACCTGGACACTTACTAAACAAGCGGAACAGCGCATAAATGCATTTGAATATAAATGTTACAGACAGGTTCTAAGAATATCTTGGGTAAAGAAAAGAACATATGCATCCATACTTCAAGAGCTGAATATTGAAGAGGGTTGGCTAGTAAAGACAATAAAACAAGGAAAATTGAAATATTTTGGTCACTTGAAACGTCATGGAAGTCTAGAGAGAACAATAATGGAGGGGTATTTGCCTGGGAAGAGAGGAATAGGAAGGCCAAGGAGAAGATGGGTGCAGGATGTGGCAGATGATCTCCAGATGGGTGTATCAGACGCAGGACATCTTGCTCAGGATAGGAAGGTTTTCCGGAGGGTTGTTATGGCAGCGAGGTTCCGCGAGGGACATGCTACTGAATGAATGAATGAATTATCACTTCAGTCTAATCTTAGGTGCTCAGTTATCTGGCTGAAGCATCTCATTACTACCATACCATCACTGTTTACTAAAACTATAATTAACAAAATGATTGCTAGGTTAATAAATCAATTATCCTTATCCTCCATCAGTTTTTGTAATTCCAAGTGTGTCTGTTCTTACATGTTTAATTAAACTGTTAAGATGGAATATCATTTGGTGGAAGCTCAATAATAATAATAATTCTTTATCAGAGGAGAAGGTTGTCAGGAGGGATCACCTGCCCTGTCTAATAATTCATTCAATTTAATAATATAGACATCTAAAACCCCTTCCCTTCTCCTGTGGGTACCAAGGGCAGCTACTTTTAAAGTACTTAATGAGCCAATATGGCTGTTTTCTTGGATATCCAGGACTTTGTCTGAGAGAAACACAGCCCGGATATTAGTTCAGTTAATCTGGTAGAGGGGATGTGTTGAAAGGAAAATTCCTACTCACCAAAAAAGCATATAACCACTTCCCGATTTGGACACAGACAGCTACTGATCTGGTGTTTGTTACCCAGTCAGCAGTGCTGGACACAAAGAGTGTCCTAGGCAATCAGGGGGGGGGTGACCATATGCCATGTTCAGTCTTGATTTCTAAAGCTAGTAATAGATATAGTTATGCATCATTTTGTTTTGTTTCATTTGCTTTACCTTTTCATCCGTAACTAGGGATGCCACAGCGACCGCCAAAACCAGCCCAAATTGACCGTTATTGAGAAATTATTTTCCGTGCTCTTTACATAAAAGATCAAATCGGAACAATTATTAAGAGTTATTGGAGGGATGCTAGGCTTTGACCTGACATGGATTTGACGCGCATAAGATAAATCGATTTTTTTTTTGCAGCACGCAGTGAATTAACGGTAAGTAAGTTCGTAAATAGCTTCTAAATTAGCCAGATTAACGCAATTTGTGGTGTATTTTAAAATTCTGCGTTAATTTTTATATAAGTATTGGAATTTTCACAAAGATTGGCTAAGAGAAAATGTTGAAAAATTTTTGTTAGTGGCATCACTGTTTTTGCTTCAAATCCAATATGTCTGCACTAGATGGCCGTTTGTCCCGCTTTATAATTAACTTAAAATAATTATTAAATTAGCTAAGGTGATATTAAATCATTTTTTAAAAATCCACAACCATTGTAGCATTTGTTCATGCAACTGTCATTATTTAGAGCTCTTCGTATTTTCTGTTGGAGATATTTTTTCCTGATCACCCCCAAATCCCAATAATTTATTTCGGCCATCATTGCGCATTTTCTAAGATGATTCTTTAGTAATTAACTTCAGATTCTTAGTAAATTAATAATGTTAAGTGAGCTAATTTGTAAACATCTACACCTCTTGTAGCATTTTTTTATGCATCTGTCATTATTTAGAGCTCACAGAATTTTCTGTCGGAATTGGTAAATCTAAGTGATCGAGAAAAAGCAGCAGTGCTGACCGCATTCCCGTCCAACAGGCCTGCCAGTACTTGGGTTTTTATACGACGGCTTGGGTTAAGATTTTGTAATCTTTTTTTTTTTTTTTAAATATATATCCTTATATAAAAGTGGGTACATGTTTCATTTCCTAACTAGAAAATATGTACTATTTATCAATTTTAGGTTTTTTGTTTGTTTGTTTATGTATTGCTTGGTTTTTGGTCAGCTTAGCTTGGGTTTTGACAAAAATTTAATTGGAAACCCTCCCATGCTTGGCTGTCCCCGTGTGGCTGCTATAGATCCATTTCTTACATTAAATGCTGGGTAGAAATGGGAGCAAAGGTCATTTTTAAAATTTAAAAAAATCTGGCCTGACCTGATTCCCAGAAATAACCACACCTGTTGTGTTTGCCCAGTTGTTAACACTGTCACTGCCCCAAACAGACTATGTACTACCAGTGGGCTCATGTTTTCTTCTAATATACAGAACGGAGAGTGGGGGAGCAGAAGATTGAGAGGAAGAGGGGGAGCAGGAGGAGGAGAGAGGGAGGAAAAAAAGAGACTAAGAAAAGAAAATCAGCACTGAGACATGGGGATAAAGAAAGGAAAGAAAAAAGAAAGACAGAAGAGGAGAGATACATGGGGAAGAAGGTAGCAGGAACGGGGGCGGCCACTACTGGTATCATCGCTGTGGGGGTGGGGGTGCGACCACCCCGGGTGACATCGCTCTTGAGGGGGGGGGGGGGGGTGCGGTATATGTTAATTAGGTCACGCCAACTCACATTTATATGAACTTAATGTTCACCTTATCAGGACACACAATATGATGTGCATCTTGGCAGGCTCACTGGCAGACAACCGTAAATGTATAAGGTTTTTGCTGGGAAAAAAGGAGTTGGCGGCCGTTTTTATAGGTTAATTAGGTCACATCAACTGACATTGGCACATTTATATGATCTTTATGTCCCCCTTGTTGGAACACACAATATGATATGCATCTTGCCAGGCTTGTTGGCAGACAACTGTAAATGTATATAGTTTTTGGTGAAAAATAATCAGCCTGCGGCCATTTTCATATGTTAATTAGGTGCATATTGTAGTATATGTATTTGAGACATGCATAAACAGTTAGGTCTCACTGTCCCAATTCCAGCAATATATGGTTGCTAAGGGATTCATTCAGAAACAAAATAGTTATGGCCATAAAATGCAAACAATGAGTCATTTCATCTTAACTGGGTCGCAGCCCGGAATCCAAATTTGGTCCATTTCCTCTATAATTTGTCTGTGGTGGTATCCGCCACTAAAATGTTAATATCTCCGCTTAGAATCAACTTACAGGCTCAAATAAGGTGCCATTGGATTTGTAATTTTAATCTCTATATAGCTATCATGGTTTCGTAAGTAAAAACCTAAAATATAAAACTTCACTAGCATCCCTACTAGTAATATCAGGGTTGTGAGAACGTACAAGACTTTTTAAGTATGAGAGGGACGGTACCCTTCCTGGACGCCCCTGACAGAAAGTTTGCAGCAGAACCACCATATCTGCTTCAGTGCAGCCTCCATGGTGGACCCAAGAAGTAGAATAGGCATAGAGAGCAAAGCGAGCAGCAGTCAAACAATTACAGAAAGTGCGTAAGACACCTCACAGGTTACAATAGGATATAGAGATGCTAGAAAGAGTTAGAAAAGGAAAAAGTAGAAGAGTTCATGTGATTTGCAGCAGAGGAAAAAAAAAGGCTAAATGGGAACATTTATGAGCGAAACTGGAGGGGATAAATTACTGGGTAAGTTTTGGAAACTTCACAGACAGATGCAAAGGCAGTATCGGCCTATCACAACATGTATTATATACACTGATAATGGTATGCCAATGACAAGAGACAAAGAGAAAGGGGAAGCATTTTTTAACAGATTTATAGCCTGAATGATCATAATAATAGGGAACTTAGAAATTAAGTTAGAGAAAATATAATACTAAAAATGATATTTATTTTTAGGACATCATTAGGGTGGAGTATTTAAAATATATATTGCAAAAAACAAAGACACTGCGCCAGATGAAGTTAGGTAGGTCCACATAAAGAGCATGAATGATGAAGACTGGAGAGAGATGGCTTTTCATTTCAACCGGAGCATCAGAAAAGTTTCAGCACTCCAGGACTGGTTACACAGCTACCTAATCCCACTTCCAAAACCAGGCAAAGATTATTCCATACTCAGCGGTTTCAGGATTATCACCCTACAAAATACTTTTGGAAAGACGATAGAGAAGATTACTGCTGTTAAACTTTAAATGTTTTTAAGGGAAGAGCCCCTGCCAAAAGATTTGGGTGGTCAAGGAATCATTTCTGGTCAAATGCAGCTACTTTTGCTTTTGATGTTAATGAGGGGTTCCAGAACAGACAGAAGCCGGCTGTGGTAGCCCTTGATCTTGGGGATGCCAACAATAGTCAGATATATTGTGATATCTGCACTCATGGAGAAGGGAGTGTGTCCTTGGCTGGTGAATTAGATAGTAGCTATCCTGCATTCACTTATGGTTGCCCTTCCCCTGGATATATTGACCTCAGAATCATGTAATATTCCACTGGGACTACCCCAGGGTTCTGCAATTTCACCCATGCTCTTTATTTGTAGATAGACAATGGATAGCCCAAGAGCTGCAAAAATGGATTGTGTCATCAACTCAGAGGAGGCTGTTTTGTGGTGCTCTCTGGACAATATGATTGTAAGAGCTGATGTTCCAAGCCTCACAGTTAATAATTGTAACATCAAAAAAGAAAACAAACTGAGGTACATGGGTATCACTTTCAATAGAAGCCTGTCCTAAAGGGATCATGTAGAGGCAGTTGTGGTAAGCCAAGAAGGACTCAATGCTCTCAAGATTATGGCAGCAATGTACATGGAACAAAGAATGATGTTCACAATGTTCCAGCATGTGATCCTGTCGGTGATAGATTATGGGCTTGGAATGCTTACCATATCAAAGAGTCAGCTGATAAAACTTGAACGCATACAGAATGAAGCCATGCGGGTAATTCTGGGATGTACAAGAGATACCCCAGTAGTATGTATGCGATATACACTTGCACTGCCTACTTTTGCAAATAGGCTCAAAGTTTTGCTGGCAAAGTCATATCTCAGAGTAGCTGTAGACAAGAAGCACCTCCTGCATGAAGCCCTGGGTAGAGCTAAGGGTCACAGACTGAAAAGAGGAAAGTCTTGGATGGTGCAGGCTAAAGACACAATCAGACATGTGTGCAGGCTTGATAATTTTGAGCGAGTAGAGGAGTGGGTCAAAGTGTCAGAGCAAGTGTCAGACTTGTGTAGGGTTCTAATCACGTGAGGTCGTGAGTGCAGGGACTGGCCAGCTGGTGCTGCAGAATTAGAGGTTCAAAAAATGATTCATGACAATTCCCACCCAGGTGTTATTATCGATACAGATGGCTCTATGTTGAGATGCAGATGAAGTGCATGGGAGTTCATAACAAAAGCTGTCAGACATCACTTAGTGCAACAAAACCTGGCATATGATATCACATCTTGTTTGAGAATGAAGGTGGAGGCAGTCACTGCTACCTTCTGCTTGCTTGAGAATCAGCTGTACACACATACCATAACTGTAACTGACTCACAGAGTATGTTGAGAGAGGTGGAGACATGCATGCTTCGTGCAGAGTGGCAAGCATCGCTTCAGAGGTCCCGGGTAGTTAGCGTTGTTTTGATATTTTCTCCGGGTTAGGCTGGTGTGTTGGGAAATGAGCAGACACACTGGCCAGTTCGGCACCAATTGGTGGTGGTGAACTGATGTGTGTCAAGCTAGATGTTGTGAGGGCCCTTTGGGAGCGCATAAACAATGCGGAGGCACAAACAGATTATTAAGTTCTGAGGAGAATGACACTGCAGGGAGTTACCAGGGGATCTGGCCGACGCTTAACACAAGGGAAAGGGGAAATGGATGTACAATCATGCAGTTAATGGTACCATTAGAACTGGAACTCTTCGCTTGCTGCTGCAGATGGGGACGGGGCGCCTATGGAAGTATCCCAAGTGCTATGATGTTACCTCCTTATTCAACATTCAATCCAAACAATACAACATTTATTGAAATACTTTGCTATTCATTAACTACATTTTAATGCTAAACTCAAACACACTTACAAATTGAAGAAAAAAAACAATCAAGTTTATACACTCTTACAAATTGAAGAAAAAAACAATCAAGTTTATACAGGTAAAATTAAAGTTAGACTTGACACAAGCATTAATTTTCAGAGAATGTCCATATCTGAGAGAGACTTATGGCTTGCTGGTGTTGTCTAGACCTCAGTAACGCTTTAAACAAATAACAAGCAAAGTAAATTAATATATTTTTAAAAAGCGATGTGTTTTCATATTGGGATTATAGAAAAGATGTACATCAAGTTTTTGTTGATTTTAAAAAGGCGTATGATAGTGTGCATAGAAACAGTTTATGGAATGCTATTAAGGACTTCGGAATACCAAAAAAAGTTAATAAGCATGACCAAACTATGTATGGAAGACACTTGTAATATAGTAATATATAAAGGCAGAAAGTCAGATCCTTTTCAAATAACATCTGGTTGAAAGCAAGATGATGTTCTGTCCCCACTTCTTTTTAACTGGGAACAGGAGAAAATTATAAGAAAAATGAAACAAGAGTGTACTATAGGAGAAACTACAAGAATACTTAGATATGATGATGACATTGATATTGTTGGAGAAAATGAATTAGAGACTGTTAAAACACTGAATTTCTTAAAAGAATCAGCTCAGAAAATGGGACTAAATATCAAAAAAGATAGAAGACAGAATACATGATAATAACTAGACAGTGAAAGGATATAAACATAAAAGTCGATAATATGAAAATCAAACGAACGGAAACATATAAGTACTTGGGTGCCAACTTCAACTGCTCCAACATGCTGAGAGAAGAAATACAATCTAGAATACAATCTGGAAATAAAGTATACTATGCCATTCAACATCTGCTAAAGTCAAAGTGTCTGTCTCGCAACACCAAGATCAAAATATATAAAACGTTGACCAGTTGTGTTATATGGCTCTGAAACTTGGAGCACAACTAAAAGAGATGAAATCTTATTACAGGTTTTTGAAAACAGAGTCTTACGATGAATCATTAGAACCATCAAAGATGCAAACAGCGGTAAATGGAGAGTGAAAAGCAAGAACTAAATTCCTAATCTGTTTAAATTAGGGCTGTACCGAATAGTGTAACTTGTGACAGTTATGATCCGCTCAAAATTGGTGGCAACCCTATTCCGGAGCTCCGCTACACAGATGACACAGTCCTCCTTTCGAACAGCGCAAAGGGAATAGAAAATTTAATATTGTCTGTCCAAAGGCACAGTGAAGATCAAAATCTGTTCTTGAATTTAAAGAAAACAAAAATAATGTCCACAGATAAAACTGGCTGTCACCCAAAAATAACAATAAGTGATGAAGAAATTGAAAATGTCACAAACTTTGAATATCTAGGCTCTATAAAAAACAACAATGAAGACAAAAATTAAAAGGAGGATGGCCATAGCAATGCAAAGATTGAACAGCCTTAAAAGTCTATGGGTAATCACCAGCAAGGAGATAAAAATTTGAATTTTGAGATCATGCATCTTCCCTGTGGCTACATACGGATGTGAGTCGTGGACTATCTCTCAGTCCTTAAAAAAGAGAAATGGGGCTTTAGAGCTGAAATGCTATAGAAAGATTCTCAGAATATCTTGGACAAAGAAGATGAGAAATAATGACATCTTAAAAGATCTGAACATCAAGAAAGATTGGCTAATAAACACCATTCTTTCTCAAAAGCTGAAATATTTGTCATATCAAGTGCCATGACGGATTAGAAAAAATTATAGCAGAAGGCATGGTACCAGGAAGGAGAAGCAGGGGCCGACTGACACGAAGATGGGCACAGGATATAAGTGACTCCTTGAGTGTGAAAGTTCATGAGGCGGGAGAACTGGCAAGAGACAGAGTTTCTTTCAGGCAGACTGTGATGATAGCGACGTTCTGCAAAGGACCTGCTACAAGATGATGATGACCGAATAGTGATTTTCACTATTCGTCCGAATACGAATAACGTAACCAACTATTCGACAGAATACGAATAGTGTTTAAAATATATCTATAAAAAAAAAAAACACATTCATAATGTCAAATGTACGCTGAACTTTTACTTTACATAAACTAGCACAGAATAGTCATCTTCTTTCCTTAGCATTCTGAGACCTTGAGATTTACTGCTGCAGATATCACTCGTTTCCATTCATCTCTCTGGCTGGCCGTCTCTTCAAAATTTGTGACACCAGTTGTTTGCAGGTCTGGCTGGACATTATCTCTCGATCTTCTTTTTTGTCTGCCTGGTGGTCTACGCCTATTCCTCTCTCAGGTGTATACAGTTTTACTTCTCTGTCTTCTGACATTCTTTCAATATGCCCCAACAATTTTAGTCTTTTAGCTCTCATGATGCCAGTGATCAATGGTGATATAAACAGATTAGGTGTTACGTTGTTGCTTCCCACTCTCCATTCCCCGCTGTTAGCATCTTTGATGGGTCCAAAGATTTGTCGTAAGACTGTCTTTGAAAACATAAGGCCTCATCTTTTTTATTTGTGCTTCAAGTTTCATAGCCATATAAAACGACTGGTCTTATCAATGTTTTATATTATTCGGTCTTAGTGTTGCAAGACAGACACTTTGACTTTAGCAGATGTTTAAGAAGGGTATAGTTTATTTTATTTCTCAGCATGTTGGAGCAGTTGAAGTTTGCCGTTCGTTTGATTTTCATATTATCGACTTGGATGTGGCCGGATTTTATATTCTTTCCATGTCTAGTTAGTATTCGTACAGAATAGTGAATATTTAAAAACATTTTATGTTTTGCATCCTTCAGTCAGTCTGTGGTAACTAATAACTAGGAATGGAAGAATCCTAAGTATTATAACAAGAAACTAAACTTGGAAATTGTCACTGACAGCTTAGTAAATGCATGAAAGCTGCATTGGCTTTCAACAAAACCAATCGTTCCATGTTGTCAGTATTAAGGCCGTGTATGCAGAAGCGGGTGTAAGGTAACTACTATTCGTATTCGGCTAGACCGCAACTATTCGGCCGAATACCAAATAGTCAATAGGTCCATTATTCGGCCCCGCCCTAGTTTAAATCACCACAGATCACTGGCATCATGAGAGCTAATAGGCTGAATGGTTGGGGCATATAGAAAGAATGTCAAATGACAGAGAAGTCAAAACTGTATACACCAGGGAGATGTATGGTCATAGACCATGAGGGAGACCAAGAAGATGATGGAGAGATAATATCCAGAAAGACCTGTAAACTTTTTGTGTTACCAACTGGAAAGAGAAGGCCAACCAGAGAGATAAATGGAGGCGGGTGTGACAAACCCAAGGATAATTTCAGTCCGGCAAGAGTTAATTGCAAGTTTTAGTTAAAAGAATTGCGCACGTAAAATAAATATATTTAAACATAGACGCTAAAAGAATAAAAAGGTACAAAGGCGCACATAATTTATGACGTTTTGTGGTGTTACTAGGAGACCTAATTTCGTCACAACACAGAACGATTGCCAGCCATACCATCGGCCTCACCCACAATAATAATACCATATACTATTTCAGGTGAGATTTATAATGGTAGGGAGTAGCTGAGATCCCCTATAAGCCTTAACTGTATCCTAAAATATTTTATTGAGATCCTACTATCCTATATTCTACCATTGTATAAATATTCCGTAACTTCATCAACCTTGATACTTGTCCGTTGGACAATTCACTAGTCCTTACATATTATGACGTTCTTAAAGTTACTATTCCCCGTTAGGACTATTCAATAGCGAACCCTTCTTCCCTCTGTCACTCTTATATTCATTCGGTCTACTTGCGTAAAGATCTTATAGTAGAAACCGTGATCCTGTGCCATGTGGTATCATCAGTTGGGTATACATTATATTGTTTATGTCATTATATTATGCAATACATGATTTGAGTAAAAGTCATCAGCTTTGTGGGCATATCGGGTTGGCCTATGTTTATAGACCAAGTGGTACCTAGGTGTTGATGTGGTCAACATCACACCTGCCGCCTTTACTTCCCATTACTATACCTGGTGTCCGTTAAGGCGAAGTCGACCTGAGTTTTGGGACTCGAACTAATAACTGTCCAATCCGCAGGCGAATGTGTGTCCGCTTAATTATGTCAAGTTTTATATGATCGTGCCATAATTTAGATAGGTATAAACCAACATATTATAATAGGGTGGAGATGTATAATTTTGATTTACTTGTAGGGAAAGACAACATATGAACCTTGTTCTTTCTTGCTTACTACTCTGAAAAACACCACAGACACCGCAACTCCACCTCCACCTGCTCCAGATGTGTCGACATAATGCTCAACACAGGGCTGAATGATGTATTCCGCAGGTTCCCGTGTTACCGTAGTCCTGCCTGCCTGTTTACCAGAGGACCAAAATCCCGTGCTCCCGTATTCAAGTCTGCCTGTTTACCAGAGGACCATAATCCCGTATTCCCGTTTTACGCTATGCCCTGTTACCTGTGGATTGTGAACCACCATCCCTGTTACCTGTGGATTGTGAACCACCATCCCTGTTACCTGTGGATCGTGAGCTGCCATTCCTGTTACCTTGTGAATTGGGAACCAGACGGTATAGAATGAACAACCGAGATCTCACAGATGAATGTCGCAGTTAGGCGAGGACTATAACAGTCGCAGCCAGAATCTTGTACATTCCTCCCAGAGAAGCTGCAGTTGGACACATCCCGTATATCGTAAAGCTGAGTGCTGAGTGTTACTGAATATTTGTATAAATTAATGTGGTGTCATGATGATACATTTATTTATTTTCTCTGTGTTAATTTGAAAATTGTTGAATTCAATATCAGTATTTTATCAATACAGTTGTGGTTTAGAAATTCCATTTATTGATTTCATCGTATCAAATTTACTTCTTAGGTAGACTAAAGATTGTTCATTGCAATTTATTTGAGTTAAATTTACAAAGTTTTGACTTTGGTGGTTTTTCTGAATTTCTTTAGGACATTTTCGGGGATTCACCCTATTCTTTAACTTTCTGTATTCTCCTTCCTCTATTTTCCAGAACTCAGGGACCGTTATAATTCCCCTAGACTTATTTAATTCGAGCCCTGTAAGTTAATTTGGAAGGATATAGGGGATCTCCAGGCGACGATAGATTCCGCCAAAAAATAGTTGATTACAATTGGGGTCTCTTACGCGGGATTTTTCAGAAGTTAGGTCATTAAAAGTAGTTATTAATAGGAAATTGGTAGGAATTTAAAGGTAAATAATATTAGGCAAAAATTAACTTTAGGGAAAATAATATAATAACTTTACACTGTGTGTTTATTTGATTGGTGTTTGCGTGTGTTCTTTTGAAGTATATTCTGCAGGTAAAATGGCAACAAGACCCTCACTTATAGAGTTGGCGGAGCTGGGGAAAACTCTCGGGTATGCTGGCGAAGAATTAAAGGCATATCTTCAAGAAATACAGAGAGAATGGAGACAGGAGGACCGTGAACGGCGTCAAGAGGAGAAAGAGAGCGAGGAGAGAGAGAAAGAGAAAGACAAGAACGCATAAGATTAGCTGAGATAACTGCTGAGAAAGAGCGAGATGAGAGAGAGAGAGAGAGAGAAAGACAAGAACGCATCAGACTAGCTGAGATAGCTTCTGAGAAAGAACGAGAGATGAGAGCTCATGAACTCCGTCTCAGAGAGCTTGATTTACAATCTCAGTCTACCTCTAGTACAGCAGTTAATGCGCAACCTTCTGTCTCTGAGGCACATTCTTTTGGCCATCCTCACCTTCCTGGGCCGATGTCTTTTCCTTTTCCTCAGTTTAATGAACGCGAGGATAGAATGGATGTGTTTTTGGAAAAATTCGAAAACGTTGCTAGGTCTTATTTGTTGGATAAAGAGAAGTGGTGTCTGAAACTTTCACTGTCTTTAAGAGGTCCTTCTTATGAATGTTATTCGAGATTGCCTCCTGGTCAAGAGACCAACTTCGAGTTCTTGAAAAATTCTTTGTTGAAGAGATATGAGTTGACGGCCTCTGCATATCGTAACAAATTTCGTAATGCTAAAAGAGAGCCAGGAGAAACCATTTCTCAATTCTTTTCAAGAATTAAATCTTATCTGCTGAAATGGCAGAGTTTAGCATCATTCACCCAGACCTATGAAGATTTAGAGGAAATGATGTTGGCTGAACAGCTAAAAGAGTCCATGTCAAAACCTCTCCAAACCTTTCTGACTGAGAATGGTGCGGAAAGAATTGCGGACATATTAAAGCTGGCTGAGAGATTTGATTTGGCACACCCTAAACAGGTGGGCGCCAGGGCAAAGATGCACCTTTCAAAATCCCCTCCCAAATTTACCGAAAAGCCAACAGAACGTAACACACATAGGGAACCTGAATTTCGTAATGGTAAGTTCAATACACCAAACACTAACAACACCAATCATAAGTACCATCCACAAGATAATCGAAGGGGTGACGGTCGTGGTCAGCAATCGTCAGAGTGGAGGGGCCGGCTTTACTGTAAGTATTGTCGTCTGAATACACATAATACAGCAGACTGCCGAAAGAAACCCCCTCAACTCTGCGCCGCCTGTTTAACTAATGATAAACAGGAAAATACCAGGATGAACTCTCATGATGGGGAGAGACCTCCTGTTGTAGATACCATTCTTTTGAACGGCAGAGAAGTAACCTGCCTGTTTGACACTGGTCTGTTATTCGATGCCTTGGTTTCTACCGAACTCGTTGACCCAACGCAGTACACTGGGGAGTTTTTATAGAGATGCAGACTGCTGCACAGGAGTCTGAGACATTAAGATTACCTCTTGCCAAGGTAAACATTGACTGCAAATATGTAAAAGGAACTATTGTCGCGGGTTGTCTCCCTAACCCAATATTTCCCGTTTTACTAGGATGCAAATATTTGTATCTTGCAGTTCCAAAGACGCCTATGCTAGTTGGGGCCATGGATACCCGGTCATCAACCAAAGCATCAGCAGTATCTGATCCAGAACCCCAGAATCCTTTACCAAAGGACATAAGTGCTGCGCAACAACAGGACTCATCATTAAAGTCCTGCTTTAGGAAGTTGCCTTATGCCCATCAACCTCCTGAAAGAGGAGACTTCTATATGAAGAAAAATTTATTGTACCGGAGAGCGGGGATAGCAGAACGAGAGTATGGCCAACTCGTTGTTCCCTTGCCCTACCGGAAAACTATCCTCCATATGGGACACACACTAGCATATAGTGGCCATATGGGGATAGCGGCAACTTCCCAGAGAATTTCCTGTCATTATTATTGGCCAGGAATGACGGGGGACATAAGGAGATATGTACGCTCGTGTCCAGAATGTCAACGAGTATCTCCGAGACATTCAAACCCGCCGGTAACATTGGAGGACATGCCCATTATGCATGAGCCTTTCCAAAGAGTAGCGGTCGACATCATTGGACCTCTGCCTCGGACGAGGAAGAGGAATGTTTATATCCTAACGATAGTCGATGCTGGCACATTGTGGAGTGAAGTGGTAGCGCTGCCCACAATCGATGCGAAGAGAGTTGCAGATGCTCTCATTACAATATTCACTAGACTAGGATTTCCTAACCAAATCCTAACTGATAAAAAATCCCAGTTTCGGGGAAAACTGATGGAATATGTACTCCAGATTTTCCAGAACAGCCATATCCCTACGAGTCTGTACCATGCTCAGAACCAGGGAACAGCAGAGAAATTGACTAGACCTCTAATCACTCTTTTGAGAGAATTGTCTCAGATAAAAGTAGACATGTGGGATGAATATCTTCCAGCAGCCCTCTCTGCATATAGGGAAGTTCCCAATACCACAACAGGTGTTCCTCCAGAGACCTTGTTGTTTGGTCGTCCAATCCAAGGGCCATTGTCAGCCCTGTTGCAGTCATGGACGAATGAGAAGTTGGACCAGACTGTGGTAACCACTTCCAAATACGTGGAAGAACTGAAAGCGAAAATAAAATTAGGCTGGAACTTGGTTGGAAAATGCTGGAAGAAAATTAAAGCAAAGTTGACTTCTAATTTTAGAAGAAAGGTGAAAAGTAGGAATCTGAAAGTGGGAGATAAAGTTATGGTGTTGTTACCATCAGTCAGTGATAAAATGGAAATTGGTTTTCAGGGACCTTTTCCTGTGGTGGATAAAGTTTCCCGCAGAAAGTTTGCTATTTCCATAAATGGGAAAGTAAGAAGTTTTCATATAAACTTACTTAAGAAATTCCAAGAGAATATGTTTGGTTCTCCGTAACGGGGGTTATCCATTTAGCTAATGGGGTACTGAATCTTGAGGTAGTGATATTGCATGGAAAAGGTAACAATATCTAGATACACACATAATATAATCAATGTCAAATGATTTCTTGAAATAAAAGAATTGTATATATCAAATTCAGTTCTCAAGAGAGTAAGGACACGATCCTTGTGGGAGACTCCGCACAGCGCAGCCATCCCTGACTGAATAAATGATACCTTCTATTATAAAGAATGAAAGTTGAGTCACTAGGTAACTAAAATATTAAATTAGTTTGGCGACTTTAACTTAATGATATAAAATAATTCTTCTTTTACGTTCGGGTCTCAAATGAGCGAGAACATGTGCCATGTGAGAGGTTTTGCTAGCTAGCTAGGAATCCTCCCTGACTGAAAAGTTTTCGGTTCTCGAGCGAGCTTGGTCTTGATTCTTGTAGGAGATTTCGTCAGATGACCGAAATTCTGCCCTAACCGAATGAGATGATCTAGATACACATATAAGCACCGGAATTCCAGCAATCACTGTAACATACATGTAGGCTCTTCCCGAGAGGAAGTAACCTCTTTAGTTGAGAACTCTCCGTTTATTTTTAAACATCATCATTCGGGCACAATGTCCACAAAATTAAAATTTTATACACATAAATTTTATATGTGCATAGTGGATGATGAAATGTGTGAGATTGCAAGAAAATAATAATTTGATTTTTTAACTCTTTGGGAACTGAAATTTCCTCTATTTAAATTTCGTAACTGAAATTTTCTTTTCCGGGGGCATATGTGACAAACCCAAGGATAATTTCAGTCCGGCAAGAGTTAATTGCAAGTTTTAGTTAAAAGAGAATTGCGCACGTAAAATAAATATATTTAAACATAGACGCTAAAAGAATAAAAAGGTACAAAGGCGCACATAATTTATGACGTTTTGTGGTGTTACTAGGAGACCTAATTTCGTCACAACACAGAACGATTGCCAGCCATACCATCGGCCTCACCCACAATAATAATACCATATACTATTTCAGGTGAGATTTATAATGGTAGGGAGTAGCTGAGATCCCCTATAAGCCTTAACTGTATCCTAAAATATTTTATTGAGATCCTACTATCCTATATTCTACCATTGTATAAATATTCCGTAACTTCATCAACCTTGATACTTGTCCGTTGGACAATTCACTAGTCCTTACATATTATGACGTTCTTAAAGTTACTATTCCCCGTTAGGACTATTCAATAGCGAACCCTTCTTCCCTCTGTCACTCTTATATTCATTCGGTCTACTTGCGTAAAGATCTTATAGTAGAAACCGTGATCCTGTGCCATGTGGTATCATCAGTGTGGGTATACATTATATTGTTTATGTCATTATATTATGCAATACATGATTTGAGTAAAAGTCGTCAGCTTTGTGGGCATATCGGGTTGGCCTATGTTTATAGACCAAGTGGTACCTAGGTGTTGATGTGGTCAACATCACACCTGCCGCCTTTACTTCCCATTACTATACCTGGTGTCCGTTAAGGCGAAGTCGACCTGGGTTTTGGGACTCGAACTAATAACTGTCCAATCCGCAGGCGAATGTGTGTCCGCTTAATTATGTCAAGTTTTATATGATCGTGCCATAATTTAGATAGGTATAAACCAACATATTATAATAGGGTGGAGATGTATAATTTTGATTTACTTGTAGGGAAAGACAACATATGAACCTTGTTCTTTCTTGCTTACTACTCTGAAAAACACCACAGACACCGCAACACCTCCACCTGCTCCAGATGTGTCGACATAATGCTCAACACAGGGCTGAATGATGTATTCCGCAGGTTCCCGTGTTACCGTAGTCCTGCCTGCCTGTTTACCAGAGGACCAAAATCCCGTGCTCCCGTATTCAAGTCTGCCTGTTTACCAGAGGACCATAATCCCGTATTCCCGTTTTACGCTATGCCTGTTACCTGTGGATTGTGAACCACCATCCCTGTTACCTGTGGATTGTGAACCACCATCCCTGTTACCTGTGGATCGTGAGCTGCCATTCCTGTTACCTTGTGAATTGGGAACCAGACGGTATAGAATGAACAACCGAGATCTCACAGATGAATGTCGCAGTTAGGCGAGGACTATAACAGTCGCAGCCAGAATCTTGTACATTCCTCCCAGAGAAGCTGCAGTTGGACACATCCCGTATATCGTAAAGCTGAGTGCTGAGTGTTACTGAATATTTGTATAAATTAATGTGGTGTCATGATGATACATTTATTTATTTTCTCTGTGTTAATTTGAAAATTGTTGAATTCAATATCAGTATTTTATCAATACAGTTGTGGTTTAGAAATTCCATTTATTGATTTCATCGTATCAAATTTACTTCTTAGGTAGACTAAAGATTGTTCATTGCAATTTATTTGAGTTAAATTTACAAAGTTTTGACTTTGGTGGTTTTTCTGAATTTCTTTAGGACATTTTCGGGGATTCACCCTATTCTTTAACTTTCTGTATTCTCCTTCCTCTATTTTCCAGAACTCAGGGACCGTTATAATTCCCCTAGACTTATTTAATTCGAGCCCTGTAAGTTAATTTGGAAGGATATAGGGGATCTCCAGGCGACGATAGATTCCGCCAAAAAATAGTTGATTACAGCGGGTGATATCTGCAGCAATGAACCTCAAGGGCTCGGAATGCTGAAGAAGAAAAAGTGTTTTCATGATTAAATTACATATATTAAAATAATATCAGTGAAGTTGTGTTTGCATACATACTTTCACTGCATATTTGGTGGAGGTGTTGACAATAAAGTCACAATCTATTAACATACCTGTTGTACTTTCGGAGCATCTCTGACCTTAGCTTCAAAGGTGAAATCTTGTGGTGAACAGTTCCTATTTGAGGATCCAGGGGACTGTATTGGTGACTGATGATAAGATACTAGACTGTTTCTGTTGAACTCATGCTGTTTGTGTGATAGTGCTGTTCCATAAACTTGAACATCAGTGGGTGTTGATGCTTTAGTTGTAATTACTGGTGCGGGCATACACTTTTTATAGTCAGAATGAGTCTTCATTAAAAAGGCTGACGCAGATGTTGGGGAAAACGCTGAGGATGATACTCTTGATGGAATACTGCAGCCTGAATCTGAATTCTGCATACTATAAGTAAAAACAGGCCCAGAAACAGAACTTTTCTCATAAGGTTGTCTCTCTGAGTTTCCACAAAATATGTCTCTTACACTGGGCTGAGCCCTCTGTGGCTTGTGACCAGGAGAAAAAATTATGGCTGGAGATCCTGATATATTCTGACTCTGCTGACATTTAGTTTTAGGCCATGTGCCACTGTTACTATCAAGCTCCCAGTCTCGTTTACGAGTATTTGAAGGTTTTGCTTTAGAAATTACACAAGCGGTGCTGAATATGTTGTTTGCTGTGTGGTCATACTCTACATTACTGGGGAATTCTGCAATGACGTTTTCTGTGCTGGATAAGTTGACTTGAGTGCCATAATCATCATCAAGTTTGAGAACAGATTTATCCTGGTCATGGCGTCTCTGATAAATTTCATCACCTGTCTCTTTTCTTACTCCACAGTCTTTGTCTCTATCCTGACTTTTATGTCGAACACGAAAAATTCTCTCCACCTTTTCTTTAGCTTTATCTAATATAGGCAAGCTGTGTCTTACTTTATCTGGTTCGTGGTTATGAAAAATTTTGTATGGGTTCAGCACAGGATTGTCTAAGCTGTCTGTCTGAGAACCACTACTGCAGACACCTTTAATGCTTTCCATACCTAGGCTTGCATAACCTGGTGAGTCCCAAGAACTGTTATAAAGAGCTAAAGTGTCAGATTTGCTCATGCTATTGGATACTGAAGAACCATCTTGCAAGGGGGACACAATGTTTCCTGAAATAGGTGGTGTTGGAGAAGAACCAGCAGAGCTAAATGGTGATGACTGACGCCACACATCCAAAACTAATGAATCCGTAGATGTCTCCAGAATTCTCATTGCTTCTCTAGGTGTAAGGCTGTCTGCAGGGATGTTGTTTATCTAGATGATAAAAAAATAGAAATATTTAGTGACCAATAACAATTATAAGAAGACTTTGTCCAACAAGTATGTGTGTGAGAGAGAGAAAGAATGAAAAGGGAAAAATGGGTGAAAGAAATGTGAAGAAGAGGGGTGGGGGGGGGGGGAGAGGGGAAAGTGAGTGAGGAAGTAAGCAGAAAGGGGGGGGGGGGATGAGAAAGAGAGAGAGAGAGGTAAGTAACCAAGAGAGGTTGACTCCCAAGGCAACGGTCTAGGTTTAATTTCCAGCTGATGATTTTTTGGTGCAGTAAAAACAACTCTGGACTAACATGTTTGGAATTTTCTTGGAATAAAGAAACAATTAGCTATACTACTTCATTATGCCATTGTCAATAATCATAAATATGATCTTCTCCATCAGGCAGCTACAAGAAAAGTGCAGGGAATAACAGAAGTCACTGTTAACTGCCTATACAGATCTCACCAAGTTTAGCAGAGATGACCTGTTTAAAATTCTAGATAAATACAGTAGCCCACTCATACTACTAAGCCTCATAAAACCCTTTTATAAAAATATGAAAGGAACCATCAAACATGAGAATTCATCCTCTTCACTCTTCCAGATTTGTAATGGAGTCAAGAGGGGCTGCATTCTAGCTCCCATTCTGGCATATTGATTTTCCTGCACTGCTTCAGCATTCTTTTGAGACAGCCACTGACGGAATATATCTCTGTAGGAGGTCAGATGGCAATCTCTTCAACCTGTCCAGGCTTTGTGCAATACAGAAAAGATGCCTCAGAGACTTTCTGTTTGCGGATGATGCAGTCATTACTGCACATACAGATCTGCAGATTCTCAGCAACTGCTTTGCAAACAAATTTAAAGAATCTGGACTCAAAATCAATGACAACAAAATGCAAGTGATGGAGATGAACATGGTAAACCCACCAAGCATTAGCGTTTATGACCATGAGCTGCTGGCTGTACACAAGTTTCATTACTTAGCCTCTAAAATCTTGGAGGAACTTTAAAACTACAGATACTTACACTAACAATTCTGTCACCAACACAAGGTAGAACTCCATATTTTGCAATAACTCCTGCTGGATAAATGTGACCAATGAACAAACCTTGCTCAATGTGAATGCCTGGATCTGACAAAAACAAATTTAAAAAAAAATGGAAATGAAATCGTTTTAAATTGGGAATTATGCAGTATTTATTACATTTTAACAAATATAGCAGTATTCATTGACACTAACAAACAATGCAATTCATTTTTTTAAAACTATACTGCTGATATAGAAGTCTTAACAGAAGATATAAACTATAAATAGCCTCAAAAGGACAGAACCACATATGTTAGCCTGGCAACTGTACTTATCACTGTACTAATGTAACAATTTGATAATGTGAATGTTTATATGAACTACATCAACAGACAACAAAGCAAATGATTCACAGAAGGGTAAATCAAAGCTGCCACAAAACCGTGCACAACAGAGATTCCAGTAAATCTGATACAATGAAAGAGTTCCTGAAAATAATAGATAGATGGAATATCTTAAGCTGCGAATAGTACACACTAAGGTTTGCACCAAAAGCTTCTTCACAACCTGACTTGAGAACAGAAGAAGGTTTATACAGATAATAAAATGAGAACCAGGGGAAATAACTATATGAGTTGACTGATGTATGTCCAACATTTAATTATAAGAGCTTAAGTTATAAGCACACATTTCATTATTAAGTTACAAGTAGCAAACAGTCATTAGTTATAAAATAACAAACTGACAACTCTGCTATGAGTCTATACATAAAGAGTTAAAACAGTAAGCAGAACCTCGACAGCCTGTATGGAAGCGTTTGGTTGCTGTATAATCAAAAGACCAATATTAATATTTCATATATTACATCGGCTGTCTTCACTTAATATTAAATACATGTTTCGTCCTTTTTAGGACAAAATTTTTTGTTATTTGAAGCCCCACCCTGGCTTTTGCCAGGGGCCGCAATAAAGGCAGGCCATAAATATGGCCAGTTGTCTGAACGCGGTTTCTGGGACCTCTCCACAGCGATCCTCATCCACATGGTGGCACTTTGTGTCATCGGGTGTTTATCGCTTGTGTGATGTCCTAGTGGGGTAGAAAGTCAGTCAGTCAGTCTGTCTTCACTTGCACCATACCAATTACCAGTTCAAACACATGATGGCAATGAGTTCCACTGCTGGATAACTCAGGGAAGTTGATGTGTTTGATACATGCTGTTTAATTGTTAGATGTTTGATGTGTTGTGCCATCAATGTTTATGGCATTTCCTAGCAGTGGTATGGGCACGCCATATGCATAGGAATACAGTGAAAGGTCAGGAAGATCCAGGGTTGTAGATGGTAGATCTCTCAGGCAGTGGAGCACACCAGCTGTTCCTCTTGACAGTTGGATCTAGCTCTATGAGTACTTGTACTATAGGGTGAAAGAGGTGCACTCAGCCCATAAGTCCTGTGGTCAGCAAAACCAATCTCCAGCCAAGACTGTTGTGCATGACTGAAGAGGCACAAAACTACCTTGATTTAAAAAAAAAAAAGCCTAAAGTGGACCCCCTCTAACTCCTCCCTAGCAAGCAGGCAGTTCCAGGGTGCTGTTTACTTCCTGCACTTAAATAATTTCTTCTATGGACTCAAAAATAAAAAAAATCACCACTCCAGCTATGCAGTATGTGCTCTGTGCTTGATACAATCTTCAGCTGGTAACAGAGAGGGTGGAAAGAGGAGAAAACGAGCAAATGGAGAGAGAAAAAGGCATAGAAATAAGAGAGCAGCAGCCCGGAGAGTCAGATGAAAAACAAAGTGTTGCGGGTTAAAGCATATTAGAGTGGTGTAATGGGGCATATTTTCGACCCAGTTTAGGATGGTTGAGGGGAAGGCCCAAAGCTGAACGAAAACACCGAGATAGTCCAGATACTTGGATTAAACAAGAATCTGGAGATAGGTGACTAACCACTAGTTATCACGGGGACCACGATGATGCGACCCAAGGTCGCCACGGGAAAAGTAAAGGACCACCACGTGTTGTCACGTGAAAGGAACCCGTGGTATAAGTCAGACTTGACTCTGGTCAAGTTTAGTTTTGTGTCGACCTGTTGGAGTGAGAGGACGAGCGTCTGAATGTGAGAATGTCTACGTGAGTGCCTGAGGAGAAAGGAGACCTGCCGACGAAGTGTTAAGCTGAGATCGACCATGCCAGCGTGTGAGATGTCCAAACATCAATGTTGAATCCATGGGACCCATCGTTGCTTGAATGCCTGCAGAAGACTGTTCGTTGAAGGCTGCGTGAGTTTGTGTATGAAAGCTGTTCACTAGGACACCGACTGGACTATTCGTTTGTCGTAAGTCTTAATACGTCAATAAATTCATGTCTCATAAGCTCACATCGGTGTCGGCTTGTGCCAGTTGTGTAACGTGGAGCGTGTGAGAATATCATCCACCACACACGGATGAACACTGCTTAGACAACGAGTAGAAATACAAACCACTTATTACAATTGGAGGCTCGAAAAACGGAGATAACCGGGCAACAGATCAGCAACGGCGAGATGATGTCATGAGCTGTTACTTGCCACGCAGACGTTGAAGGGCCATTAGAAGTCAAACGACTGATATATAAGTGACGGAGTCTGCCTGAGAGAGCACAGCTTGTGAAGTCACCGAGTAAAAACATCAGTTGCACAGTGGAAGCCGAAAGTTTTGATAGTTTGGTCAACAGAGCAACGAAAAGTGATACCGGAGACTATCACGAACACGCAGATGAGATTCCATTGAAAGTCTAAACGTAAAAATCGTGATAGACGGCCATGTAAGAGACGATATCTGGTGAAACGCATAGTTGCTGGAATCACCGAACAGTTGCGACAAAATTTAACCTGTAACCGCCTGATGCTGGGTTATGTCATCACGTGGGTGA